>JARGYO010005626.1:212540967-212723999 GCA_029206835.1 Rana muscosa
AACCCCTTCAGTGCCACCAGGGATACCCATCAGTGTTGCATATCAGTGCCATGTATCAGTGCCCAGCAGTGCCCATTCAATGCCACCCATAAGTACCCACCATTGCAGCCTTTCAGTGCCGCCTATCAGTGCCACCTCATCAGTGCTGCCTTATCAGTGCCCATCAGTGAAGGAGAAAACAAACTTATTTACAAAATTTTATAACAGAAAAAAAATAAAAACTTTAATTTTTTTTTCAAAATTTTCGGTCTTTTTTTATTTGTTTAGCAAAAATTAAAAATACCCAGAGGCTATCAAATACCACCAAAAGAAAGCTCCTATTTGTGGGAACAAAATGATAAAAATTCTGTTTGGGTGCAGTGCAGCATGACCGCGCATTTGTCATTTAAACAGCGACAGCGTAGAAAGTTGAAAATTGGCTTGGGCAGGAAGGGGATTAAGTGCCCGGTATTGAAGTGGTTAACTATGGGGGTTTATAGCGCCACCTATGGGCGAGAATAAGAAGAGACTGTGTCCGTCATTGAATTCAGAGAAAGGGATTTTACAGTAAGTAACAAACTCCCGCTTTCTCTTTTTTGTTCATTGACGGACACAGCCTCCTTATTCTTAACTATGGGGTTTATAGCGCCACCTACGGGCCAGACTAAGACGAGACTGTGTGCATCAATAAACTCGGAGAGAGAGATTTTACAGTAAGTAACAAGAAAAAAAAAAATCCTATTCTCTCTTTCGTTCATCGACGGACACAGTCTCTTCTTCTTCTCGCCCATAGGTGACACTATAAACCCCATCGTTAAGAATAAGAGGCTGTGTCTGTCAATGAACAAAAAAGAGAAAGGGATTTTATGGTGAGTGACAAAAAATTTTTTTTTTTTTTGTTTTGGATAAAATAGGGAAGGGTTGTTTGTTGTTTGCTGCCTGTGTCCTGATAGCAGAGATTGCATTCAGTTCCTGTCCTGGTGACACAACAGGAAGTGGATAGGAATGTGTGTATAATTGACACCAGAGCAGGATAGAAGATCTCCCCTCTTTCTTTTCTGGTGATTATTTTGTAACATTTTGGATTTTCTATCATTTCTTGTATTGGTCACCGAAGCAAGTAGAGGGGGTGAATTTCCCCTAAGGGGACACACAGCAATAAAAACCTGACGGGGGTCTAATCCTTTCCCACGCCGTCCAAATAAAAATAAAATAAAAATTGCATCGACTTTAAATGATCGTACCACAGCCACCGATTGGTTAATATTTTTTTGCTTCTTTATCATCAATTGAGGACATGGCTTCATTAAGCAACCAAGGATGATGCTGACACCTACAGGAGAAAATGACAATAAGCACATAAAGGACTGAAAACCTGCCCCCTAGGCACTAAAACTCCACCCACAAAATGCCTCTGTAGTCCCCTCTGGTTATCTTTTAGGTTTGATTTCTCGTTGGGCTGGTTCACCTGAGCTGTTTAGGTGCGCCCATTGCTCTGTGTTTTAATTACTTGACGTCCCCTCTGGCTGTTTTTTTTTTTTGGACTGCTCCTCACACCTGAGTAGTATTCTGTGGGAGGGGTTATAGTTCCTAGGGGGCTGGCCTCCAGTAATTTTTTTGCTTTCTTCTTTATGTGCCTAGTGTCCATTTCTCCTGTAGGTGGCAGTTTAATCTAGGTTAGCAGTGTCCCTCAATAGACTTTTAGAAGAGGTATGTAAAAAAAAAAATCTATTTTTATGTGGTTTGTGACCTCATAATACGGGTTTGGTGCAGCGGGCAGTGACCTCATTGGAATGGGATTACAGAATGGTTGCAGGTGGCCTTATTGGATCCAGGAGGCAGCAACTCACTGGGGCAGGAATACAGATCTGGTTTGGCGGGCAGTTTGTCTTGCTGGACCGGAATATGGATGGGCTCTGGCGGGCAGCGACTTTGCTGGGAGAAGAACACGGATTGGGTTCGATGACCCCGCTGGGGAAGGGTTATATAGATCAGTTGAGGCGGGTGGCGACCTCACTGGGGCAGGTATACAGATAGGATCCGGCGGGCATTTGCCTTACTGGGACATGGGGGTACGGATGGGATCCGGTGGGTGGCAGCCCCAAGGCTGAAGCTGGAATATGGATCGGCCCCCAAGGCTGAAGCTGGAATATGGATCGGTTGCGGTGGGCGGAGAGCTTGCCGGGGGTTGGGACATAGATCGGGCAGGTGGCGATCTTGCAGGGGAGGGATACGGATTGGGTCTGGCGGATGGCAACCATAGTGGGGTGGGGATACAGATTGGGTGTGGCAGATGGTGGCCTCGCTAAAGAGGGGTTGGGATATGGATTGGAATCAGTTGGGGTGGTCGGCGAGCTCACTGGGGCGGGGCATACAGATCGGGCAGGGGGGCGACCAGGTCTGGTGGGAAGATGGATTGAGTCCCGCGCGTGGCGGCCTCGTTTGGGCGCAGGGGCACACATCAGGTGCGGTGGGCAGCGACCTCATTGAGGAAGGGATACGGATTGCTTTTGGTGGGTGGCGACCTCGCTGGGGTACGAATTGAGGGCAGCAGCCTTACTGAAATGCAGATAGAAGGAACTGGTGCGGAGGGTGGCAAGTTCCCTGGGGCAGGGACAAGGATTGGTTGCAGGCAGTGACCTCGCTGGGACGGGGTATATGGATTGGATTCAGCAGGTGATCTTACTAAGATTAGAGATGCTCTCATATATATTGGCTACCAAAAGTAGGTTATCAGCATTGTGCCAATAATGCTGCATCCTATTGGCTTCGATGCAAAATCGCATCCCATTGACTTCAATATAAAAACACCAGCTGCATTATTTTTTTTTTTTTAAATATTAAAACTGTCCATATCAGTTTTCAGCCAATTGCATCCTGAATTTTCGTTTTTTATTTTGGATTGGATCTAGCAGGTGATGATCTTACTACGATTAGAGATGCTCTGATATATCGGCTATCAGCATTGTGCCGATAATGCTGCATCCTATTGGCTTCAATGGGAAAACGCCCCTCCCTATTGGCTTCAATGGGAAATAAGCCCCCCTCCCTATTGGCTTCAATGGGAAATAAGCCCCCCCATGGGCTTCAATGGAAAAACGCCCCCCCTATTGACTTCAATGGGAAAAACGCCCCCTTATTGACTTCAATGGGAAAAACACCCCCCCTATTGACTTCAATGGGAAAAATGCTCCCCCCCCCCTATTGACTTTAATGGGAAAAACGCCCCCCCTATTGACTTCAATGGGGAAAAAAGGCCCCCCCTTTTGACTTCAATGGGGAAAAAAGGCCCCCCCTATTGACTTCAAAGGGAAAAAATGCCCCCCCCCATTGACTTCAATGGGAAAAAACGCCCTCCCCTATTGACTTCAAGGGGAAAAAACGCCCCCCCCCTAATTGACGTCAATGTAAAAACACCAGCCACATTAATTACATATTTTATTTATTAAAAAAGTGCATCCTCAATTTTTGGTTTATAATTTTTTATTTTGGTGCACCGCTCTCTAGGACAGGGTTCCTCCAGAGGGTGCTAGGGGTTCTCTGAGCGACGAGCAGTTTCTGCCTCTCAGATAAACTCCTACTGACACCATTGATCTTTTTCGCCATCTGTAAGGGGGGGGGTGATTCTTTTCAATGACCACAAGTGTAAGGAGCATTCTTCCCAATGACCACAAGCGTAAGGAACATTCTTCCCAATGACCACAAGTGTAAGGAGAATTCTTCCCAAAGACCACAAGTGTAAGGGGCATTCTTCCCAATGACCACAAGCGTAAGGAACATTCTTCCCGATGACCACAAGTGTAAGGAGAATTCTTCCCAAAGACCACAAGTGTAAGGGGCATTCTTCCCAATGACCACAAGTGTAAGGAACGTTCTTCCCAATGACCTCAAGTGTAAGGAGAATTCTTCCCGATGACCACAAGTGTAAAGAGCATTCTTTCCAATGACCACAAGTGTAAAGAGCATTTTTCCCGATGACCACAAGTGTAAAGAGCGTTCTTCCCGATGACCACAAGTGTAAAGAGCATTCTTCCTGATGACCACAAGTGTAAAGAGCGTTCTTCCCAATGACCACAAGTGTATGGAACGTTCTTCCCAATGACCACAAGTGTAAGGAACGTTCTTCCCAATGACCACAAGTGTAAGGAACGTTCTTCCCAATGACCACAAGTGTAAGGAACGTTCTTCCCAATGACCACAAGTGTAAGGAACGTTCTTCCCAATGACCACAAGTGTAAGGAGCATTCTTCCCAATGACCACAAGTGTAAGGAACATTCTTCCCAATGACCTCAAGTGTAAGGAGAATTCTTCCCAAAGACCACAAGTGTAAGGAGAATTCTTCCCGATGACCACAAGTGTAAAGAGCATTCTTTCCAATGACCACAAGTGTAAAGAGCATTTTTCCCGATGACCACAAGTGTAAAGAGCGTTCTTCCCGATGACCACAAGTGTAAAGAGCATTCTTCCTGATGACCACAAGTGTAAAGAGCGTTCTTCCCAATGACCACAAGTGTATGGAACGTTCTTCCCAATGACCACAAGTGTATGGAACGTTCTTCCCAATGACCACAAGTGTAAGGAACGTTCTTCCCAATGACCACAAGTGTAAGGAACGTTCTTCCCAATGACCACAAGTGTAAGGAACATTCTTCCCAATGACCACAAGTGTAAGGAACGTTCTTCCCAATGACCACAAGTGTAAGGAGAATTCTTCCCAAAGACCACAAGTGTAAGGAACATTCTTCCCGATGACCACAAGTGTAAGGAGAATTCTTCCCAAAGACCACAAGTGTAAGGAGAATTCTTCCCAATGACCACATGTGTAAGGAACATTCTTCCCAATGACCTCAAGTGTAAGGAGAATTCTTCCCAAAGACCACATGTGTAAGGAACGTTCTTCCCAATGACCACAAGTGTAAGGAACGTTCTTCCCAATGACCACAAGTGTAAGGAACGTTCTTCCCAATGACCACAAGTGTAAGGAACGTTCTTCCCAATGACCACAAGTGTAAGGAACGTTCTTCCCCATGACCACAAGTGTAAGGAACGTTCTTCCCAATGACCACAAGTGTAAGGAACGTTCTTCCCAATGACCACAAGTGTAAGGAACGTTCTTCCCAATGACCACAAGTGTAAGGAACGTTCTTCCCAATGACCACAAGTGTAAGGAACGTTCTTTTCAATGACCACAAGTGTAAGGAACGTTCTTCCCAATGACCACAAGTGTAAGGAACGTTCTTCCCAATGACCACAAGTGTAAGGAGCGTTCTTTCCAATGACCACAAGTGTAAGGAATGTTCTTCCCAATGACCACAAGTGTAAGGAACGTTCTTCCCAATGACCACAAGTGTAAGGAACGTTCTTCCCAATGACCACAAGTGTAAGGAACGTTCTTCCCAATGACCACAAGTGTAGGGAATGTTCTTCCAATGACCACAAGTGTAAGGAACGTTCTTCCCAATGACCACAAGTGTAAGGAACGTTCTTCCCAATGACCACAAGTGTAAGGAACGTTCTTCCCAATGACCACAAGTGTAAGGAACGTTCTTCCCAATGACCACAAGTGTAAGGAACGTTCTTCCCAATGACCACAAGTGTAAGGAACGTTCTTCCCAATGACCACAAGTGTAAGGAACGTTCTTTTCAATGACCACAAGTGTAAGGAACGTTCTTCCCAATGACCACAAGTGTAAGGAACGTTCTTCCCAATGACCACAAGTGTAAGGAGCGTTCTTTCCAATGACCACAAGTGTAAGGAATGTTCTTCCCAATGACCACAAGTGTAAGGAACGTTCTTCCCAATGACCACAAGTGTAAGGAACGTTCTTCCCAATGACCACAAGTGTAAGGAACATTCTTCCCAATGACCACAAGTGTAGGGAATGTTCTTCCAATGACCACAAGTGTAAGGAACGTTCTTCCCAAAGACCACAAGTGTAAGGAACGTTCTTCCCAATGACCACAAGTGTAAGGAACGTTCTTCCCAATGACCACAAGTGTAAGGAATGTTCTTCCCAATGACCACAAGTGTAAGGAACATTCTTTTCAATGACCACAAGTGTCAGGCCTCGTACACACGACCGATTTTCTCGTCCAAAACAGTCAAGAAAAGTGCCGCGAGAGTTTTTTTGTCTAGAAAAACGTTCGTGTGTATGGTTTTACGACGAGAAACTTGACGAGAATCTCGACGAGAAAATAGAGAACCTGCTCTCTATTTTCTCGTCAGGATTCCAGATTTCCTTGTCGTGTTTCTCGTCGGCCTGTTTTGTGACGAGAAAATGGTTCGTGTGTATGCTTTTACGACTCTTCCAAAAGCGCGCATGCTCACAAGCAACTATGAGACGGGAGCGCATCTTCTGGTAAAACAAGCCTTCATAATGGAGAGAGCACATTCGTCACGCTCATAAATATTTCATCGTTTAAATGTTCTGCATTGAAATCTTCGTTAGAATGTTACATTAATCAAAACGAGAGACCTTCTTTTGCTGCTGATATTCACACAGAGTTCTGCCTTATTTTTTAACCTTTTTCATGCTGCTCTTTATAAGATTTATGTGTATTATATCGTGCAAGTTTTTAAGAATAATTTAAATGGTTAGATTTTTCAAAATGATGTTAATTATAATTTCTCAATGTTTTGATAGCGATCTCCCATTTAATTTTCGAATCTATATTTTTAAAATGTCATACACCATGTTTTTGAGCTAATCAGATTTAGTTATTCTTTTGGGGGGGGGTGATATCTGTGCCTTTTATTGTCAGTCAAATGTATCTGCTTACTCCAAAGCTTGTTTTTTTTTATTTAAAAATACACATAGTCAAGTATGAACTTAAACAAAAAACACATTTATTCATGTTTATAAATTAAATAAAGAGAAGGCAGCGCTGGAGAAGCTGCTGCCATTTGTGCATCCCAGGGACCCCAGAGCACACAGCAACCCTGTGTGGACACTAAAATTGGGAGCTTGAAAAGGCCCACATTTCAGAACACAATCTGATGCTGGCCTCCCAGAGGTCAGGAACAGCAGCAGGTGAGATATATGTCCCAAGTGTGTGGTACTACAACAGGCTGCCTTCTGTCCGACCACAATGAAGCAAGGCCATCACTTCCTCTTCTTCCTGGCAACCTTCCCTGCAGCCTTTCCTGAAGCCTTTCCTGCAGCCTTTCCTGCAGCCTTTCCTGCAGCCTTCCTTCTTCGTTTGGCTGGAGGCTGGCCCACTGGAGGGGTACTCCTGTCAGGAGGAGGAGGTGGAGGTGTAGCAGAAGGGGGTGGGGCAGAAGAAGAAGGTGGAGGTGTAGCAGAAGGGGGTGGGGCAGAAGGTGGAGGTGTAGCAGAAGGGGGTGGGGCAGAAGGTGGAGGTGTAGCAGAAGAGGGTGGGGCAGAAGGTGGAGGTGTAGCAGAAGGGGGTGGGGCAGAAGGTGGAGGTGTAGCAGAAGGGGGTGGGGCAGAAGGTGGAGGTGTAGCAGAAGAGGGTGGGGCAGAAGGTGGAGGTGTAGCAGAAGGGGGTGGGGTAGAAGGTGGAGGTGTAGCAGAAGGGGGTGAGGCAGAAGGTGGAGGTGTAGCAGAAGGGGGTGGGGCAGAAGAGGAAGGTGGAGGTGGAGGTTGAGGTTGGGTCAGTTGGGCCACCTCACATATGGCGGTATTGGGGGTAATTTGCTCCATCACCCCCTTGTTGAGCAAGGTGATGAGCAGGGGCTCGCATAGGAGGCGTTGCTCCATGCTCATCACCTTGAACTTAGCCTCCACTAGGCCGGCAATGGCCTCTTCAGGGGATGTGGGCTCCTTGAGGGTGGCATGGGCCTCTTTAATAAGGGCCATTGCTGCCTCACTGGTGGTCCTGTCCCTCCTGCCTCTTTTGTGAAGCCGGATGGGAGGCACCTGGGATCTGGTGCTTCTCCTTTGCCCTGCCACCTCCTGTCTGCCACTGGGCCCTGCCACCTCCTGTCTGCCACTGGGCCCTGCCACCTCCTGGCTGCCACTGGGCCCTGCCACCTCCTGGCTGCCACTGGGCCCTGCCACCTCCTGGCTGCCACTGGGCCCTTCCTCCTCCTGCCTGACAGTTTCCAGACCCTCCTCCTGGCTGATTTCATCCTGTGTATGA
This sequence comes from Rana muscosa, assembly GCA_029206835.1. Lineage (NCBI taxonomy): Eukaryota > Metazoa > Chordata > Amphibia > Anura > Ranidae > Rana > Rana muscosa. The sequence continues at coordinate 212,549,051 of JARGYO010005626.1, forward strand.
AAAAGAAACATAGTTTAATATGTTGGTTTAATCTTTGCATCAAACTTTGTAATCCTGATTGAAGCAATTAGAATGTAAATGCATAAATCCTTGCTTTAAATTTACCACTACATCAGCTTGACTATTTACCACACAATTAAGTGCAGAATAATGTCTACAGATCATGATTTCACTTGTGGAATACAAAATAATGTATGTTTCTCATCCTGACATATTTGGGAAACATTAATTTTATCCCACTACATTTTCAGTTAATACTATACCTGGCTTCAGATGGACAAATCAGGATCATCCAGGATGGCTGCCTCCTCTTGCTCCAGAGAAGGCTCAGGTTGGCTGCAGGGAAGTCTGGGGGGAAGAGTGGAGAGTGATGGCCTTGGCTCAATGTGGTCATCCAGGAAGGACATCCTGCTGTAGTACCACAAAACCGGGACATAAACATCATCTGCTGCTGCTCCTGACCTCTGAGAAGCCAGCACCTTAGAGCGTTCAGTCCTGTAGGTGCCTCTCAAGCTCCCAATTTTAGTGTCCACTTGTTTTGCTGTGGCTGTGGGCACCTTGGTATGCACAAATGGGAGCAGCTTCTCCAGCGCTGCTTTTCTCACCCCTTTTTTTTTATGGATGGGGTTTTTGGTCTCCCACAGAGCCGGCAGCTCCCTTACACGGTCAATAAATTCCGCCAGGAACTCTTTGTCGCTAATAAAGACATTCATATTGTATCTGCAAGTTAAATAAATTATATTTAAATAATGTGAGGCAAACAGTCTAACCTCCTTCACATCCTAGTCACCATATATATCCTCCACCAATCTCAAGACAGTATAGGCCAACAATTTTTACAAGTCTCACAAAATCACATACCTTCGTTCGCACGTCCGTCACTTGAACTCCTCTCTCCGCACACCGAACGTACTATAGTCACATGTGTGTTTGCTATATACACACCACGCATGCGTCAAAATTTGAACACGTCGCTCCGCACACGTCGCCCGCCCATGACGTTCTAACTAACATCTTTTCCCCGCCCCTTCTCTTTCGGCGCGCAGACAGATATGGCGGAGTTACAGCAGGTGTCTGATAATTCCGCAACTAGCGAGGAGACAAGCCCGGAGACCGAGGACACGTCACGATCAAGGAGGAGATTCAAGGCATCGAATATGTCTTTGGCGGAGATGGCGGAGATGGTGGACATCTTGGTCAAGGCTGATTATGATGCCAAGCATGGGCCGTATAGCAAACCAAATAGAAGGAAGGCCAAAATCCTCACTAAAGTTGTGAAGAGTCTGAAGACGAATTTCGGGGTGAAACGCTCAAATGAGCAGCTCAGAAAGAGGTGGTCAGACCTCAAACTGAGGGAGCCAGACCAGTTGAGGAGCATAAAGAGGATGCTCGCTAAAAGTAAGTAAAATGACGACCTTTCTGCTATTAATCTTTTTAGAAATTGACATTTTTTTTTTTTTTATCATATTGGACTCCCTTCCAAAATGTAATATTTTGAAATAGGTTGGGCACAGTAATCGTTCGTTACGTTACCGACACTTCGTTCGGCCACTATCCGCGGTTTTGGCTTATTTAAGAGCCACAAAAGTAATTAGACATCTGCCATTTTTGATCAAGTATTGTGGATAATTTTTTCGTCTAGATGATGTGTTTGTAAGGAGAATGAAATGCAAACTTTTATCAGTGTAAAGGAGAGGACACTCAGCAGCTGCTTCCACATCAGTACTTTGGAGCACTATAGTGTGGGTCACCAGACCCGCCTTTTTTGGGTGTCCCACACAGGTGCATCAGAGTTTATTTGTGGTGCCTCCATGTCCAAAAAATTACATCCAAATGTGAATACTAAACATATTTGGGGTCATAAATAATGCATTTTTCTTTAAATTCCGCACAAACACACACTTGTACCCCACTTCCAAGCAATTTAGCCTGTTTTTAGTTTAACAATGAGATTTACAGTGTGATAAATAGACCTTTTGTTTTATTCTCATAGGGGAGAGAAGACTGGGAGGAGGACACTCCAGGGAGCACATGCACCCCACAACTTCCAAGCAACCCCAAACTCCCAAAGATCCACAACCGAAAGATGTGCAGGAAGTTGAGGTGGAGGAAGGAGAAGTGCAGGAAGGAGAGGTGGATGACGTTGTGGATCTGGTCACCACAACAGGTCAGTATCTGACACCACAGCTTAAGGTAAGCGAGGTAGGCCTGCAGAGTTTTATTAATTTTTTTTTATGGTTTTTAGGGGATGGAAATGTTGTGAAGGATAGCACACCGTTCTCTGCTGACAGTGCCCTCCGCCTCATCCAGCAAGTGATGGAATGTAGCACGGAACTGGACCTTATTAAACAAAGAATCCATGTGATGGAACAAACATTTAAAGACATTCTCGATGTTTTGGGGAGAATTCAATAAGCCATCCAAACACATTTGTTTTTACATGTTTGTTTTTATATTTTTTCTAATTTTTTGAGTAACAAAGCAGCCAAAAATTGAATATGCACACAGTGTGTGAACATGTGCTATCTGCCATCAGGGGATATCCATGTACGTCTTTTGTGGGTGCAACCCCTTCCTCGTATCAAAAGTCGCTGAACTGAGGAAGGGGATGCACCCCCAAAACACGTCCATTGATCACCCCTGATGGCAGATAGCACATGTTGACAATAGGGATCAGGATTGTAAACTTCCTATTTGCAAAAAAGTAAAAATGTGTGCATATTGAATTTTTGGCTGGGCAAGGGGTGGCAGGACCCCATATTAGGACGGGCACATAGAGACATAGTTTGTGTAACTGAATGTCTCAGATTGCTCAGAGGTATCCAATGTTGTCATTTTAGAAATGCAAGTGGTATTTTTGTATTTTCATAAGCCAAAATTTGCCGGGTTGTGGCCAGGCCAACCCCAAAGTAAAACAAAAAAAAATGTGCAGAGAGTAAAATATTTGACCACAAACAACGTGTAGCTTCTTTTTATAATACTCTCTAAGCTTATTTGGTTCTTTTGTAAGGTAACATAGTGAAATTGGTTGTTATTTACTAAAGTAAAATACACTTGCCACTACAAATGCACAAAGACAAACTAGGAGACAGGAAAGAACAAATAATTAAAGGTTTAAACAAGATTTTTATTGGGATACTTAGACATAGGCTGGCATAGGAATTGCCCCCCTACCCGTGAAATACTCCATGTATTTGTCCCGAACCACACGGGCATTTTGGGGGGGCAAGCCAAGACGGGCAGATTCCAGGCCCGGAAGGGGATTTGCAGGGGAAAGTCCAGCCTCTGGCAAAACTGAGGCCATATATGAATTCGCTTTGCGGCAAAGAAAATTGTGTAGCACACAGCAGCATAACACTACATAGTTTATTTTGTAGTCCGCCAAGTGGATGGAAGTCATAAAAAGGCGGAACCGGCTGGCCATTATGCCGAAGGCATTTTCAACGACTCTTCGGGCCCTGGCCAGCCGGTAATTGAACACACTCTTCTCTGGGGTCAGGGTCCTCTGTGGAAATGGCCTCATAAGATGCCGTCCGAGTCCGAAGGCTTCATCAGCCAAGAAAACAAAGGGGAGTCCTTCAATATTCCCTGCATCCGGTGGCAATGCAAGGTCGTCACTCTGGAGACGGAGGGCAAACTCCGTCTGGATGAAGGATCCCCCATCGGACATCCGGCCATTCTTCCCTACATCAACATAGAGGAATTCATACCGTGCTGACACCACCGCCATCAGCACAATGCTATGAAACCCCTTGTAGTTGTAGTAGTAGGATCCAGAACGGGGGTGGCGGCACGATGCGGACGTGCTTCCCGTCTATGGCACCACCGCAGTTGGGGAAGTCCCACCGCGTGGCAAACTCCGATGCCACAGTCTGCCATTCCTGTGGCGTTGAAGGAAGCTGTGGAGTGAAACAAGATGAAATAATATTAGAAAAACAAAGGCATACATTACAAGGAAATTCTATCCCAAAAAATTAGAGACCAACATCAATCTAATTATACGTTTATTAAGGTGTGTAAAAAAAGTATAATGGAAGGCTCATTTATCATATTCATCACCCCCTCTGATGGGCCATTACTAAATTATTTTGGGGGGGGGAGATGTGTTTGGCCACAGGATAGCATTGCAGTGGCGGTGCGTCCAGAGTGGGCGCTGGAGCACTGTCCCCTCTCTCCTGTGCCCATCACTCAGAACAATACATAGGTTCATGCGTTGCATGAACCTATGTATTGTCTATGCCGCACACTATTCAGGTGGATGGCCTCTTGTAAAGCGACCGACATATGAATAATTGCGGCATTTAGGGGGTTAAAATTGCAGAGCAGAAACAGGTATTAAAATAGTCTTGCAAATTACAACCTGAGGGATGTAATTGGCTTCCTCAAAGAAAAATCGGGGACGCAAGGAGGGGGGCATTCCTTGTGTAAACACTGACAGGCTGCTCTGCCAATCATGTTCACCAAGTCTGTTTAATGGTAACATGATTGGCTGATGCAAAATGAAGGGAAGGAGAAGACATCAAGGACAGAAGAAGGATGGCGCTGACCACAAGAAGGTAAGTGCAGGGCTGGGGGGAAACTGGCTGCATTAGAGGGGACTAAATGGCTGCATTGGAGGGAACAAAATGGCTGCATTGGAGGGGACAACTGGGGGCGTTTATTAGGCAACAGAGCAAAAAAGGAGGAAGTTTATTTCCGAAATTGGGGTTGGAACCCCCCAACATTTGGAGCAACAGGCGCCCCTGCTGGAAAAGTTAGTGAGGGGAAATATTTATGGAGGAGAAAAAAGGGGCAATCTAAAGCTTCCAACATGCATGGGGACAAAGGGGACATTCTCAGCATATTACAATCATGGTAATTAGGGAAGGATGAAAGAAATACAATACATTAGCATACATGTAATACATAAAATGTGATGTTAAGGGAGAAAATTTACCCTAATATAGTCCTCCTGCAGGACTTGTATAATGGCAGAACAGGTGTCTGGGATTATGAGGCCCAGAGCCTGGGGGGAGATGCCTGTGGTGAACTTCAAGTCCTGAAGACTTCTCCCTGTCGCCAGGTAACGTAACGTGGCGATGAGCCTCTGCTCAGCACTGATGGCTTCCCGCATAACTGTGTCCTTCCTGGTAATATAGGGGGACACCAAAGCCAACAGTTCCTGAAAAACGGGGTCAGACATCCTCAGAAAATTCCTGTAGTCCTCAGGATTATTCTCGACGATCTCCCGCAGCAGAGGCATGTGGCAGAATTGGTCCCGCTGAAGCAACCAATTCTTGGTCCATGAACTCCTCCTCACACCATTCATGGACTGGTCTTGGTCCAAAACAAGCAGACCAACACCAAGCGCACGCACAGCACGAACTCGACGACGAGAACGTCCAGGCGACATGGCTAGGAAACGGTCGTCTAATCAGAACGTACAGAACAGAACGCACTTTAGAACAGCAAGGCCTATGAATAACGAACTGAAATTCAGAAACGAACAGGCAAGAACGCACTGTAAAACAGATACGACCTGCCTAGATGCCCTGAAAGTCAAGATACGAACCCACAAGCACAAACTGAACGGCAGAAAACGATCTGAAAAGTACGAAGACTGAAAAGCGCGAATCGTCTCTTCCCAAACTTTTACTTCACACGCGGTAACACGAGATCAGCAAAAGCAGCCCAAGGGGTGGCGCCAAGAAAAAAGATCCCCCCCTTTATAGTGCCGTCGTACGTGCTGGACGTGAGCGCAGAGAACCACGAGGAAATTGGAAAATGACAGTGTGTACGCATAGAAAGCTTGACGAGAAAATCGACAAGCTTAACAAGAATCTCGTCGAAAAAAACGCCGTGTTTTTTACGACGAGAAAATCGGTCGTGTGTACGAGGCCTTAGGAACGTTCTTTTTAATGACCACAAGTGTAAGGAACGTTCTTTCCAATGACCACAAGTGTAAGGAACCTTCTTCCCAGAGACCACACGTGTAAGGAACGTTCTTCCCAATGACCACACGTGTAAGGAACGTTCCTCCCCCTGACCATCACACTACTGTAGGATAAGTTGTAGATATAGTAATTTTTAGTAGGAGATCAGAAAATAGTTTCAAGGGTTCCTCCGAGATGAAAAGGTTGGTCTAGGGCAGTGATGGAGAACCTTGGCAACCCAGATTTTTGGAACTACATTTCCCATGATGCTCATGCACTCGGCAGTATAGTGGAGCATCATGGGAAATGTTGTTTCAAAACATCTAGGATGTGGGGATTCGGATCAGGCCTGGCCAACGATCAAGCTCACTGAGGCGGTAATATGGATCAGGACTGATGGGAGGCGACCTCACCTGTGCACTCTACAGGGAATCTGTCACAATGTTACCTGTTACAGGAGGGGCAATCCAGTGCTAAAGCCCGCCTTTGAGGGGAGGAGCTAGTTGCAGGGTCAGCGCAGCATTGTGCGAAATGCTTCAGACAATGGAGCTCCGCCCTGGAGTTGGCATTGCTTCTGCTAGTTGGGGCCGTCTAGACAGGTTCTCTTTGAAGTCCTCATAAAGGGACACTCCAGCCCAAACTTTTTTTTAAGAAGATGGATTTGGTTCAGAAGCCCTTGTGTGGTATTTTATTTTTTGCTGTGCGATTTCTCTTTTTGGCCTGACCTCAACTGGGTGCAGCTAGTACAGAAAAGTCCACAGAGGTTCTAACTCTTCACCCAAAACTGCACTAAGCATTTTTGGACCAGAGAACTACTTTAAGTGTAAGAAAAAAAAGTAGTCCTGTGTTCACTGAAATTTTTTTAAAGCAGAACTCCTCCCAAAGCACTATCTCTGGTTGCATCTGCTGAGACTAAAGCCCCATGTGTAATATGAAGGAGAGTGATAAATACATCGGAAGGGACTGAACCCCCCTCTCTGATTCTCCCAAAAAATAAAATGTTTGGAGCTACGCTCCACTTAAAATGTTACTAAACCCACAACAGTAAATTTTAGTCTGCAGATGCAGTAAAGCATGCTTGTTATACTCACTGTAGAACCTAAGGGGTTAATCCTCTGCATTCTGTAAAAAGGCTGTTTGATCCTGTCTTCTCTGATCCTCCTTTTCTTCCACCGTCTCCAAAAAATAACCTGATATTTACAGAGCCAGGGGACGAGCTGCACATGCTCAGTTTGGTGTTTATTGTAAAGAGTTTTGGTTTTTTTTCTTGGGAGGGCGCATGTGATCAGCACAGGGCCAATCAGCACTTTCCAGACATGTCCAGGCAGAGGATCAGGGGAGAATGAAATCTCCTAAAAGCTTTACTAGGAACTGAAGTCACAGGACTGCTATATACTGATGAGAAATAGTGACTGCAGGCTCCTGGGGAGACCAGATATAGTGACTGCAGGCTCCTGGGGAGACTAGATATAGTGACTGCAGGCTCCTGGGGAGACCAGATATAGTGACTGCAGGCTCCTGGGGAGACCAGATATAGTGACTGCAGGCTCCTGGGGAGACCAGATATAGTGACTGCAGGCTCCTGGGGAGACCAGATATAGTGACTGCAGGCTCCTGGGGAGACCAGATATAGTGAATGCAGGCTCCTGGGGAGACCAGATATAGTAAATACAGTCTCCTGAGGAGACCAGATATAGTGAATGCAAGCTCCTGGGGAGACCAGATATAGTGAAAGCAGGCTCATGGGGAGAGCAGATCCAGTGAATGCAGGCTCATGGGGAGACCAGATCTAGTGAATGCAGAGTCCTGGGGAGAGCAGATATAGTGACTGCAGGCTCCTGGGGAGAGCAGATATAGTGACTGCAGGCTCCTGGGGAGACCAGATATAGTGAATGAAGGCTCCTGGGGAGACCAGATATAGTGAATGCAGGCTCATGGGGAGACCAGATATAGTGAATGCAAGCTCCTGGGGAGACCAGATATAGTGAAAGCAGGCTCCTGGGGAGACCAGATATAGTGAAAGCAGGCTCCTGGGGAGACCAGATATAGTGACTGCAGGCTCCTGGGGAGACCAGATATAGTGACTGCAGGCTCCTGGGGAGAGCAGATATAGTGACTGCAGGCTCCTGGGGAGACCAGATATAGTGAATGCAGGCTCCTGGGGAGACCAGATATAGTGAATGCAGGCTCATGGGGAGACCAGATATAGTGAATGCAAGCTCCTGGGGAGACCAGATATAGTGAAAGCAGGCTCATGGGGAGACCAGATATAGTGAATGCAGGCTCCTGGGGAGACCAGATATAGTGAAAGCAGGGTCCTGGGGAGAGCAGATATAGTGAATGCAAGCTCATGGGGAGAGCAGATATAGTGAATGCAGGGTCCTGGGGAGAGCAGATATAGTGAATGCAGGGTCCTGGGGAGAGAAGATATAGTGAATGCAGGATCCTGGGGAGAGTGGATATAGTGAATTCAGGCTCCTAGGGAGAGCAGATATAGTGATTGCAGGCTCCTGGGGAGACCAGATTTAGTGAAACAGGGTCCTGGGAAGAGCGGATATAGTGAATGCAGACTCCTGGGGAGACCGGATATAGTGAAAGCAGGGTCCTGGGAAGAGCAGATATAGTAAATGCAGGCTCCTGGGGAGAGCGGATATAGTGAATGCAGACTCCTGGGGAGAGCAGATTTAGTGGATGCAGGCTCCTGGGGAGACCAGATATAGTGAATGCAGAGTCCTGGGGAGACCAGATATAGTGAATGCAGGGTCCTGGAAAGACCAGATATAGTGAATGCAGGTTCCTGGGGAGAGCAGATATAGTGAATACAGGGTCCTGGGAAGAGCAGCAGATATAGTCAATGCAGGGTCCTGGGGAGAGCAGATATTGTGAATGCAGGGTCCTGGGGAGAGCAGATATTGTGAATGCAGGGTCCTGGGGAGAGCAGATATAGTAAATGCAGGCTCCTGGGGAGAGCGGATATAGTGAATGCAGGCTCCTTGGGAGAGCAGATATAGTGAATGCAGGCTCCTGGGGAGACCGGATTTAGTGAAAGCAGGTTCCTGGGGAGAGCAGATATAGTGAATACAGGGTCTTGGGAAGAGCAGCAGATATAGTGAATGCAGGGTCCTGGGAAGAGCAGCAGATATAGTCAATGCAGGGTCCTGGGGAGAGCAGATATAGTGAATGCAGGCTCCTGGGTAGAGTGGATATAGTGAATGCAGGCTCCTGGGGAGAGCAGATATTGTGAATGCAGGCTCCTGGGGAGACCGGATTTAGTGAAAGCGGGTCCTGGGAAGAGCAGATATAGTGAATGCAGACTCCTGGGGAGAGCAGATATAGTGAATGCAGGCTCCTCAGGAAGCAGATATAGCGAATGCAGGCTCCTGGGGAGAGCGGATATAGTGAATGCAGGGTCCTGGGGAGAGCAGATATAGTGAATGCAGGCTCCTGGGGAGAGCAGATATAGTGAATGCAGGCTCCTGGGGAGAGCAGATATAGTGAATGCATGGTCCTGGGGAGAGCAGATATAGTGAATGCATGGTCCTGGGGAGAGCAGATATAGTGGATGCAGGCTCCTGGGGAGACCAGATATAGTGAATGCAGGCTCCTGGGGAGAGCAGATATAGTGAATGCAGGCTCCTGGGGAGAGCAGATATAGTGAATGCAGGCTCCTGGGGAGAGCAGATATAGTGAATGCATGGTCCTGGGGAGAACAGATATAGTGAATGCAGGCTCCTGGGGAGAGCAGATATAGTGAATGCAGGCTCCTGGGGAGAGCAGATATAGTGAATGCAGGCTCCTGTGGAGAGCAGATATAGTGAATGCATGGTCCTGGGGAGAGCAGATATAGTGGATGCAGGCTCCTGGGGAGACCAGATATAGTGAATGCAGAGTCCTGGGGAGACCAGATATAGTGAATCCAGGGTCCTGGGAAGACCAGATATAGTGAATGCAGGCTCATGGGGAGACCGGATTTAGTGAAAGCAGAGTCCTGGGTAGACCAGATATAGTGAATGCAAGCTCATGGGGTGACCGGATATAGTGAAAGCAGGGTCCTGGGAAGAGCAGATATAGTGAATGCAGGCTCCTGGGGAGAGCGGATATAGTGAATGCAGGCTCCTGGGGAGAGCGGATATAGTGAATGCAGGCTCCTGGGGAGAGCAGATATAGTGAAAGCAGGCTCCTGGGGAGAGCGGATATAGTGAATGCAGGGTCCTGGAAAGAGCAGATATAGTGAATGCAGGGTCCTGGGGAGACCGGATTTAGTGAAAGCAGGCTCATGGGGAGACCAGATATAGTGAATGCAGGATCCTGGGGAGACCAGATATAGTGAATGCAGAGTCCTGGGGAGACCAGATATAGTGAATCCAGGGTCCTGGGAAGACCAGATATAGTGAATGCAGGTTCCTTGGGAGAGCAGCAGATATAGTGAATGCAGGGTCCTGGGGAGAGCAGATATAGTGAATGCAGAGCCCTGGGGAGACCGGATTTAGTGAAAGCAGGGTACTGGGAAGAGCAGATATAGTGATTGCAGGGTCCTGGGGAGACGAGATATAGTGAATGCAGGCTCCTGGGGAGAGCGGATATAGTGAATGCATGGTCCCGGGGAGACCGGATTTAGTGAATGCAGGCTCCTGGGGAGAGCGGATATAGTGAATGCAGGCTCCTGGGGAGAGCGGATATAGTGAATGCAGGCTCCTGGGGAGAGCAGATATAGTGAAAGCAGGCTCCTGGGGAGAGCAGATATAGTGAATGCAGGGTCCTGGAAAGAGCAGATATAGTGAATGCAGGGTCCTGGGGAGACCGGATTTAGTGAAAGCAGGCTCCTGGGGAGACCAGATATAGTGAATGCAGGGTCCTGGGGAGACCAGATATAGTGAATGCAGAGTCCTGGGGAGACCGGACTTAGTGAAAGCAGGCTCATGGGGAGACCAGATATAGTGAATGCAGAGTCCTGGGGAGACCGGACTTAGTATAAGCAGGCTCATGGGGAGACCAGATATAGTGAATGCAGGGTCCTGGGACCTAGAAAGATACACAAAACCGTTATATGGCGCCTGTCTGCCGCAGGCAGGCAATGATTTGTACTGTCGCGATCGGACTGATGCGCTGGTATCGGAAATCCTATCCATGACACAGCAATCAGCGCCGTTCTGGGCCAATTAGACTCTGGTAATTTCAGAACACAAAACATCTTGTGGGCGGAGACAGGAACACCCCCCCCCCAGGGTTGATTGGTCAAGGGCTAAAGTCCAGCCCACATCCATATTCCAATAAATTGGGTAGCCTGAGATATGGACGTTGTTCTTCCACAAACCTTTTTATTTTCATAGCAAACTGCCAATTGTGTGTCTTTCTGTATTTTTTGTATCTTTTTTTGGTAACTCTTGTTTTCTTGGTATGCGCTGCCCACTTTCGGGATATTAAAGGGGAGTTCCGGCCTTTTTTTATTTTTATTAAAAGTCAGCAGCTACAAAAAGTGTATCTGTTGGCTTTTATTAAACAGACACTTACCTGTTCCACTGTCCAGCGCCACGCCGCCCGGAGCTCCGCTCCTCCCCCCCCCCCTTCTCCGCCGGCGCCTCCATTCATAGTGTGGGCACCTGGCCGTGACAGCTTTCGGCTTCACGGCCGGGCACTCACTGTGCATGTGCGAACGGCTTATCGCTTTCTGATTGGACAGGCGATCGCCTGGGACCTGTCACGTGTCCCAGGTGATCGCCTACAGGGAGGGGCCACCAAAAGGCGATATGACGTGTCGCCTAGGCGAGCCCAGGGCGGAAGGAGGAAGTGGGACAGGAAGTCCCACTCATACTGAAGCCCCCACTCCCCCCCCCCCCAAAAAAAAATGACATGCCAAATGTGGCATGTAAGGGGGCGTGGAGTGGATTAAGCGGAAGTTCCAAATTTGGGTGGAACTCGGCTTTAAATGATAAAATGAATAAGTGACTCCTGTGTACTAAGCTAGGACTCGTATCTCTGGAGAGGTTGTTGTATTTTAGTGCCTAAGTGCTCAGTCTAAGTGACGTGCCAATCTGTATGCAATTGCACTGCGTGTTGGCAGATTGCATGCAGATTGTAAGCTGATAGATCTGCCAGACGGAGATCTGTGTGTGTGTGGTGGCTCAGCAGACCAGCCTGCGGACAAACTGTTGGGTGGTGGACAGGCTATCGTTTATTGTGTGTCTGGTGTGTGGGAGTGGGGACAGTGGGAAGAGTGATTAACACCGAGGGGGGGGGGGGGGGGGTTCAAGCTTGCAGGATAGCTGGAGGAACCCTAGAATTGTGTAGTAATTGCCCGACTGCTCCCCAACCCTTAAGCCCCGTACACACGGTCGGACTTTTGGCCAACAAACTTCATTTTGAGCAAGTTGGACCAACAATCCGACCCGTGTGTACGCTCCATCGGACAAACTTTTTTTTCATCGGACAAAAGTTGGGTCTGCAAACGGACAAACTTTTGGCCAACAAAAGTCCGATGGAGCAAAGTCCGACCGTGTGTACAGAAAACCATCGGACTTTTGTCTGATGGACAAAACAAATAATGTTAAAATCAACCAACAATAGCAGAAGTTGACCAAAGGGTGGCAGTAAAGAGCAGAAAGGAGCAGAAAAACCATGTGATGTTGCAAAAAGTTTTAGGAAAGTTTGCAGAAAAGTCCCGTGGTGTGTATGCTATGGGTGTTCCCGACCAACTCCGTTCGGACAAAAATCCAGGGAAAAGTCCGATGGAAGTCCGAACGTGTGTACGGGGCTTTAGATTCGTATCTGCCTGTGTGTGGTCAGCTGGCTGGATTGGAGTGGAGTCTCCCTCTAGTGGTGACACAAGGTAGTGCGGGCTGTGAAATGACCACAGCCAGTCTTACATGCTCAGTAGAAGTTCCCTTAGTTCCTCATATACCCCAGTCACGGAACGCACGTCGCGGTTAGCTAGTCGCCGTAGGCGGGGCGTAATCCGTGACACAGTGTCCCTCACTCTCAGCCTCGGTTCACACTGATGCGACGCCATGTGATTCGCGGCGCATTGCTGTGCAGATCACATTGCGATGTCTGTGCGATGCGAATTCAGCCGTACAAACGGTATGGCCAAATTTGCATCGCATTCGCACCAAACTCGTGCAGGACCCTTTTTTTTTTTTTTTTGTCTGCACCAGAATCGCATGGGTCTAACTTTACTGTTTTCTTATTTATTTTTTTATTAAAAAAAGTGTATTCCCCCCCAAAAAAAAATCAGATTTGTAAGACCGCTGCGCAAGTACGGTGTGACATAAAAATATTGCAACGATCTCCATTTTATTCTCTAGGGTCTCTGCTAAATATATATATAATGTTTGGGGGTTCTAGGTAATTTTCTAGCAAAAAATACGGATTTTAACTTATAAAAAAACAAATGTCAGAAATAGATTTGGTCTTTAAGTGGTTAACAATCACTCCGCAATCACTTCGCATGAACAGGTTTGTGATTTCGATGCGGTGGGGAGTCGCAGTGTGAAGACTCGCTCCCTCGCTCGCTTTTCCGGTCTGGTCTCCTCTCTCTGGCTGCCTGGGGCTGAGAGGTGGGCGGGGTGGAATGCAGAGTGAGGGGCGGGGAGGCTGACAGCGTCTCCGCCCTCCTCCAGCCCCCATCACCATGGTGACCACATAGTATGTATACTGAGCGAGGACTGAGAGAGGAGGTGAGACTGAGGAGGGGATCTTATAGGATATCAGGGACCCTTCAGGATGTACTGGGGGGGGGAGGGGTCTTATAAAATGAATGGGGGCCCTGGAGGATATGAGGGGACCCTAGAGGACGTGAGTGAGGGTTTTAGAAAGTCAGTGGGGGGCATAGAGGATATGAAGGGGCCCTGGAGGATGAGATGGAGGCTCTAGACATATGAGGGGGGAGGGGGGAGTCTTTAGAAGATGGATGGGGGCCCTAGAGGATATGAGTGGGGGCCCTAGAGGATATGAAGGGGCCCTGGAGGATGAGATGGAGGCTCTAGACATATGAGGGGGGAGGGGTCTTTAGAAGATGGATGGGGGCCCTAGAGGATATGAAGGGGCCCTGGAGGATGAGATGGAGGCTCTAGACATATGAGGGGGGAGGGGGGAGGGGTCTTTAGAAGATGGATGGGGGCCCTGAGGTCACCGCCAGGGAATGTAACATCTTCATTTTCTGTATTTATCTCCATGTATATCACATAATTGTTAACCGGATATGAGGGGGGGAGGGGGTTAGAGGACTTAAGGGGGGGGGCAGGACAATGAGGGGGGGCTATAGGACTTGAGGGGCCAAGAGGAATAAAGGGGGGCCTCAGAGGACATAAGGGGGGCCCAGGAGAATGAGGGGGGAGGGGGTTGGAGGACATGAGGGGGGGCCAGAGGAATGAGGGGGAGGGGGTTAGAGGACATGAAGGGGCAGAGGAATAAGGGGGGGGCTATAGGACTTGAGGGGCCAAGAGGAATAAAGGGGGGCCTCAGAGGACATAAGGGGGGCCCAGGAGAATGAGGGGGGAGGGGGTTGGAGGACATGAGGGGGGCCAGAGGAATGAGGGGGAGGGGGTTAGAGGACATGAAGGGGCAGAGGAATAAGGGGGGCTATAGGACTTGAGGGGCCAAGAGTAATAAAGGGGGGCCTCAGAGGACATAAGGGGGGCCCAGGAGAATGAGGGGGGAGGGGGGCCAGAGGACATCAGGGGGGCCAGAGGAATGAGGGGGAGGGGGGTTAGAGGACATGGGGGGGGGGCAGGAGAATGAGGGAGGCCCAGAGGAATAAGGGGGTTAGAAGACATGAAGGGGGCAGGAGAATGAGGGGGGCCTTAGAGGACATGAGGGGGGCCCAGAGGAATGAGGGGGGCCTTAGAGGACATGAGGGGGGCCCAGAGGAATGAGGGGGGAGGGGGTTAGAAGACATGAGAGGGGGGCAGGAGAATGAGGGGGCCTTAGAGGACATGAGGGAGGCCCAGAGAAATGAGGGGGGAGGGGGTTAGAGGACATGAGGGGGACCCAGAGGAATGAGGGGGGAGGGGGTTAGAGGACATGAGGGGGGCCCAGAGGAATGAGGGGGGAGGGGGGTTAGAGGACATGAGGGGGGCAGGAGAATGAGGGAGGCCCAGAGGAATAAGGGGGTTAGAAGACATGAGGGGGGCAGGAGAATTAGGGGGGCCTTAGAGGACATGAGGGGGGCCCAGAGGAATGAGGGGGGAGGGGGTTAGTGGACATGAGGGGGGCCCAGAGGAATGAAGGGGGAGGGGGTTAGTGGACATGAGGGGGGCCCAGAGGAATGAAGGGGGAGGGGGTTAGAGGACATGAGGGGGCCCAGAGGAATGAGGGGGGGGGGGTTAGAGGACACGAGGGGGGCCCAGAGGAATGAAGGGGGAGGGGGTTAGTGGACATGAGGGGGGCCCAGAGGAATGAAGGGGGAGGGGGTTAGAGGACATGAGGGGGGCCCAGAGGAATGAGGGGGGAGGGGGTTAGAGGACATGAGGGGGGCCCAGAGGAATGAGGGGGAGGGGGTTAGAGGACATGAGGGGGACCCAGAGGAATGAGGGGGGAGGGGGTTAGAGGACATGAGGGGGGCCCAGAGGAATGAGGGGGGAGGGGGTTAGTGGACATGAGGGGGGCCCAGAGGAATGAAGGGGGAGGGGGTTAGTGGACATGAGGGGGGCCCAGAGGAATGAAGGGGGAGGGGGTTAGAGGACATGAGGGGGCCCAGAGGAATGAGGGGGGAGTGGGTTAGAGGACATGAGGGGGGCCCAGAGGAATGAAGGGGGAGGGGGTTAGTGGACATGAGGGGGGCCCAGAGGAATGAAGGGGGAGGGGGTTAGAGGACATGAGGGGGGCCCAGAGGAATGAGGGGGGAGGGAGTTAGAGGACATGAGGGGGGCCCAGAGGAATGAGGGGGAGGGGGTTGGAGGACATGAGGGGGACCCAGAGGAATGAGGGGGGAGGGGGTTAGAGGACATGAGGGGGGCCCAGAGGAATGAGGGGGAGGGGGGTTAGAGGACATGAGGGGGGGCAGAAGAATGAGGGCAACTGTACAGAATATTGTATACATTTTTCTATAATCCTAAAGTCACAGATTGCAATAAACATCTGACAGGGGCTCTAATCCTACCCCGAGTCCCCAGTGGAGAGGACCTGTCCTACAACTGGGGGAATGACACCCAATAAGGACACAGAAAAATCCAGCAGAGGCTCTAACCCATCCTTGTGACCCCATTGGAAAGTTACTGACCTGACACTGGGGGAATTCCACCGAATAAGAACATAAAAAAAAAAAATCCATCAGAGGCTCTAACCCTCCCGTGTGACCCCAGCGGAAAGTTCCTGTTCTGAAATTGGAGGAATTCTATGTAATATGGACACAGATAAACCTGGCAGAGGCTCTCACCCATCGCTTTGACCCCACTAGCGAGTTCTGTCCTGACAATGGGGGAATTCCATCTAAAAAGGAGAGAGAAAAACCTGGCAGAGGCTCTAACTCTTCCCTGTGACATAAGTGGGAAGTCCTTGTCCTGACACCGGGGGAATTCCTAAGGACACAGATGACAATAAACATCCAGCAGAGGCTCTAACCCTTCGCTGTGACCCTAGTGGAGAGGTTGTGTTATGACATGAGGGAATTCCACCCAATAATGGAGCAGAAATAACTGGAAGAGGCTCTAACCTTTTCCTGTGAACCCATTGGAGAGTTCTGTCCTGCCACTGGGTGAATTCCACCCAATAAGGGCACAAAAATACCTTTCAGAGGCTCTAACCCTCCCCTGTGTTCTCAGTGGAGAGATTTGTTCTGACACTGGGGAAATTCCATCGAATAATGACATAAAAATCTGGCAGAGGCTCTGACCCTTCCCCGTGACCCCAGTGGGAAGTTTTCTCCTAACACTGGAGAATGTCATCCAATAAGGACACAGAATAATCTGGCAGAGGCTCTAACCCTGCCCCGTGACCCCCCCCCCCGTGGGGAGTCCCTGTCCTGACACTAGGGGATTTTCACCCCAATAAACACACAGAAAAATCTGTCAGAGGCTCTAACCCATCCCTGTGACCTCAGTGGGGAGTTCTTTCCTGACACTGGGGGGCATTCCACCCAATAAGAACACAAAAACACCTTGCAGAGACTCTAACCCTCCCCTGTCACCCCAATGGAGAGGTATGTCCTGCTACTGGGGGAATTCCATACTTTCCAAAAGTCAGTGGAGGCTCTAACCCTCCCCTGTGACCCCAGTGGAGAGTTCCTGTCCTGACACTGGGGGGAGTTCCTCCCAATAAGCACACAGAAAAATCTGGCAGAGGCTCTAACCCTTTCTGTGCCCTTTAGGGGGAGTATTCTCCTGACAATAGGGAAATTAGCCACCCTGTCCTAGTCCCATTGTATGAAGGAACGTAGCCACCCTGCCTTGGTTTCATTGTATGTAGGAACGTAGCCACCCTGCCTTGGTCCCATTGTTTTTAGGAATGTAGCCACCCTGCTTTGGTTCCATTGTATGTAGGAACATAACCACCCTGTCCTGATCTCATTGAATGTAGCCACTCTATCTTGGTCGCATTGTATGAAGGAACGTAGCGACCCTGCCTTGGTTTCATTGTATGTAGGAATGTAGCCACCCTGCCTAGGGTTTCATTGTATGTAGGAACGTAGCCACCCTGCCTTGGTCCCATTGTAGGAACGTAGCCACCCTGCCCTGGTCTCATTATATGTAGGAAAGTAGCCACCCTGCCTTGGTCCCATTGTATGTAGGAACGTAGCCACCCTGCCTTGGTCCCATTGTTTGTAGGAACGTAGCCACCCTGCCTTGGTTTCATTGTATGTAGGAACGTAGCCACCCTGCCTTGGTTTCATTGTATGTAGGAACGCAGCCATCCTGCCTTGGTCTCATTGTATGTAGGAAAGTAGCCACCCTGCCTTGGTTTCATTATATGTAGGAAAGTAGCCACCCTGCCTTGGTTTCATTGTATGTAGGAACGTAGCCACCCTGCCTTGGTCCCATTGTAAGTAGGAACATAGCCACCCTGCCTTGGTTTCATTGTATGTAGGAACGTAGCCACCCTGCCTTGGTCCCATTGTAGGAACGTAGCCACCCTGCCTTGATTTCATTGTATGTAGGAACGTAGCCACCCTGCCCTGGTCTCATTATATGTAGGAAAGTAGCCACCCTGCCTTGGTCCCATTGTATGTAGGAACGTAGCCACCCTGCCTTGGTCCCATTGTTTGTAGGAACGTAGCCACCCTGCATTGGTTTCATTGTATGTAGGAACGTAGCCACCCTGCCTTGGTTTCATTGTATGTAGGAACGTAGCCACCCTGCCTTGGTTTCATTGTATGTAGGAACGTAGCCACCCTGCCTTGGTCCCATTGTTTGTAGGAACGTAGCCACCCTGCCTTGGTTTCATTGTATGTAGGAACGTAGCCACCCTGCCTTGGTTTCATTGTATGTAGGAACGTAGCCACCCTGCCTTGGTTTCATTGTATGTAGGAACATAGCCACCCTGCCTTGGTCCCATTGTAAGTAGGAACATAGCCACCCTGCCTTGGTTTCATTGTATGTAGGAACGTAGCCACCCTGCCTTGGTTTCATTGTATGTAGAAACGTAGCCACCCTGCCTTGGTTTCATTGTATGTAGGAACGTAGCCGCCCTGCCTTGGTCCCATTGTATGTAGTAACGTAGCCACCCTGCCTTGGTCCCATTGTATGTAGGATCGTAGCCGCCCTGCCTTGGTCCCATTGTATGTAGGAACGTAGCCACCCTGCCTTGGTCCCATTGTATGTAGGAACGTAGCCACCCTGCCTTGGTCCCATTGTTTGTAGGAATGTAGCCACCCTGCTTTGGTTCCATTGTATGTAGGAACATAACCACCCTGTCCTGGTCTCATTGAATGTAGCCACTCTATCTTGGTCGCATTGTATGAAGGAACGTAGCCACCCTGCCTTGGTTTCATTGTATGTAGGAACGTAGCCACCCTGCCTTGGTTTCATTGTATGTAGGAACGTAGCCACCCTGCCTTGGTCCCATTGTTTGTAGGAACGTAGCCACCCTGCCTTGGTTTCATTGTATGTAGGAACGCAGCCACCCTGCCTTGGTCCCATTGTATGTAGGAATGTAGCCACCCTGCCTTGGTCCCATTGTAGGTAGGAACGTAGCCACCCTGCCTTGGTCCCATTGTATGTAGGAATATAGCCACCCTGCCTTGGTCCCATTGTATGTAGGAATGTAGCCACCCTGCCTTGGTCCCATTGTATGTAGGAATGTAGCCACCCTGCCTTGGTCCCATTGTATGTAGGAACGTAGCCACCCTGCCTTGGTCTCATTGTATGTAGGAATGTAGCCACCCTGCCTTGGTCCCATTGTATGTAGGAACGTAGCCACCCTGCTTTGGTCCTATTGTATGTAGGAACGTAGCCATCCTGTCCTGGTCTCATTGTATGTAGGAACGTAGCCACCCTGCCTTGGTCCCATTGTATGTAGGAACGTAGCCATCCTGCCTTGGTCTCATTGTATGTAGGAACGTAGCCACCCTGCCTTGGTTTCATTGTATATAGGAATGTAGTCACCCTGCCTTGGTCCCATTGTATGTGGGAACGTAGCCACCCTGTCCTGGTCTCATTGTATGTAGGAACGTAGCCATCCTGTCTTAGTCCCATTGAAAGTAGCCACTCTGCTTTGGTCCTACTGTATGTAGAAAGTGCTAGCAGATAAGTTACACGGGATGCTCTGGGGTCACTGGAGACACGGGATGCTCTGGGGTCACTGGAGACACGGGATGCTCTGAGGTCACTGGAGACACGGGATGCTCTGAGGTCACTGGAGACACGGGATGCTCTGGGGTCACTGGAGACACGGGATGTTCTGGGGTCACTGGAGACACGGGATGCTCTGAGGTCACTGGAGACACGGGATGTTCTGAGGTCACTGGAGACACGGGATGCTCTGAGGTCACTGGAGACACGGAATGCTCTGAGGTCACTGGAGACACGGGATGCTCTGGGGTCACTGGAGACACGGGATGCTCTGAGGTCACTGGAGACACGGGATGCTCTGAGGTCACTGGAGATACGGGATGCTCTGAGGTCACTGGAGACACGGGATGCTCTGAGGTCACTGGAGACACGGGATGCTCTGGGGTCACTGGAGACACGGGATGTTCTGGGGTCACTGGAGACACGGGATGCTCTGAGGTCACTGGAGACACGGGATGTTCTGAGGTCACTGGAGACACGGGATGTTCTGAGGTCACTGGAGACACGGGATGCTCTGAGGTCACTGGAGACACGGAATGCTCTGAGGTCACTGGAGACACGGGATGCTCTGGGGTCACTGGAGACACGGGATGCTCTGAGGTCACTGGAGACACGGGATGCTCTGAGGTCACTGGAGACACGGGATGCTCTGAGGTCACTGGAGACACGGGATGCTCTGGGGTCACTGGAGACACGGGATGTTCTGAGGTCACTGGAGACACGGGATGTTCTGAGGTCACTGGAGACACGGGATGCTCTGAGGTCACTGGAGACACGGGATGCTCTGGGGTCACTGGAGACACGGGATGTTCTGAGGTCACTGGAGACACGGGATGTTCTGGGGTCACTGGAGACACGGGATGTTCTGAGGTCACTGGAGACACGGGATGTTCTGGGGTCACTGGAGACACGGGATGTTCTGAGGTCACTGGAGACACGGGATGCTCTGGGGTCACTGGAGACACGGGATGTTCTGAGGTCACTGGAGACACGGGATGCTCTGGGGTCACTGGAGACTCAGGATGCTCTGGGGTCACTGGAGACACGGGATGTTCTGAGGTCACTGGAGACACGGGATGCTCTGAGGTCACTGGAGACACGGGATGCTCTGAGGTCACTGGAGACACGGGATGCTCTGAGGTCACTGGAGACACGGGATGTTCTGGGGTCACTGGAGACACAGGATGTTCTGAGGTCACTGGAGACACGGGATGTTCTGAGGTCACTGGAGACACGGGATATTCTGGGGTCACTGGAGACTCGGGATGTTCTGGGGTCACTGGAGACACGGGATGTTCTGAGGTCACTGGAGACACGGGATTTTCTGAGGTCACTGGAGACACGGGATGTTCTGAGGTCACTGGAGACACGGGATTTTCTGAGGTCACTGGAGACACAGGATGTTCTGGGGTCACTGGAGACACGGGATGCTCTGGGGTCACTGGAGACACGGGATGCTCTGAGGTCACTGGAGACACGGGATGCTCTGAGGTCACTGGAGACACGGGATGTTCTGGGGTCACTGGAAACACGGGATGCTCTGGGGCCACTGGAGACACGGGATGATCTGGGGTCACTGGAGACACGGGATGCTCTGGGGTCACTGGAGACACGGGATGCTCTGGGGTCACTGGAGATACGGGATGCTCTGAGGTCACTGGAGACACGGGATGTTCTGGGGTCACTGGAGACACGGGATGCTCTGAGGTCACTGGAGACACGGGATGCTCTGGGGTCACTGGAGACACGGGATGATCTGGGGTCACTGGAGACACGGGATGTTCTGAGGTCACTGGAGACACGGGATGCTCTGGGGTCACTGGAGACACGGAATGATCTGGGGTCAATGGAGACACGGGATGATCTGGGGTCACTGGAGACACGGGATGTTCTGAGGTCACTGGAGACACGGGATGTTCTGAGGTCACTGGAGACACGGGATGTTCTGGGGTCACTGGAGACACGGGATGTTCTGGGGTCAATGGAGACACGGGATGTTCTGGGGTCACTGGAGACACGGGATGTTCTGGGGTCACTGGAGACACGGGATGTTCTGAGGTCACTGGAGACACGGGATGATCTGGGGTCACTGGAGACACGGGATGCTCTGAGGTCACTGGAGACACGGGATGTTCTGGGGTCAATGGAGACACGGGATGATCTGGGGTCACTGGAGACACGGGATGTTCTGAGGTCACTGGAGACACGGGATGCTCTGAGGTCACTGGAGACACGGGATGTTCTGGGGTCAATGGAGACACGGGATGATCTGGGGTCACTGGAGACACGGGATGTTCTGAGGTCACTGGAGACACGGGATGTTCTGGGGTCACTGGAGACACGGGATGTTCTGAGGTCACTGGAGACACGGGATGTTCTGGGGTCACTGGAGACACGGGATGTTCTGGGGTCACTGGAGACACGGGATGTTCTGAGGTCACTGGAGACACGGGATGTTCTGAGGTCAATGGAGACACGGGATGATCTGGGGTCACTGGAGACACGGGATGTTCTGAGGTCACTGGAGACACGGGATGCTCTGAGGTCACTGGAGACACGGGATGTTCTGGGGTCAATGGAGACACGGGATGATCTGGGGTCACTGGAGACACGGGATGTTCTGAGGTCACTGGAGACACGGGATGTTCTGGGGTCACTGGAGACATGGGATGTTCTGGGGTCACTGGAGACACGGGATGCTCTGAGGTCACTGGAGACACGGGATGCTCTGAGGTCACTGGAGACACGGGATGTTCTGAGGTCACTGGAGACACGGGATGCTCTGGGGTCACTGGAGACACGGGATGTTCTGAGGTCACTGGAGACACGGGATGCTCTGAGGTCACTGGAGACACGGGATGTTCTGAGGTCACTGGAGACACGGGATGTTCTGAGGTCACTGGAGACACGGGATGTTCTGGGGTCACTGGAGACACGGGATGTTCTGGGGTCACTGGAGACACGGGATGTTCTGAGGTCACTGGAGACACGGGATGTTCTGAGTTCACTGGAGACACGGGATGCTCTGGGGTCACTGGAGACACAGGATGTTCTGAGGTCACTGGAGACACGGGATGTTCTGAGGTCACTGGAGACACGGGATGTTCTGGAGTCACTGGAGACACGGGATGTGCTGGGGTCACTGGAGACACGGGATGTTCTGGGGTCACTGGAGACACGGGATGTTCTGAGGTCACTGGAGACACGGGATGCTCTGAGGTCACTGGAGAAACGGGATGTTCTGAGGTCACTGGAGACACGGGATGCTCTGGGTCACTGGAGACACGGGATGCTCTGGGGTCACTGGAGACAAGGGATGTTCTGAGGTCACTGGAGACACGGGATGCTCTGAGGTCACTGGAGACACGGGATGTTCTGAGGTCACTGGAGACACGGGATGTTCTGAGGTCACTGGAGACACGGGATGTTCTGGGGTCACTGGAGACACAGGATGTTCTGGGGTCACTGGAGACACGGGATGTTCTGGGGTCACTGGAGACACGGGATGTTCTGAGGTCACTGGAGACACGGGATGTTCTGAGGTCACTGGAGACACGGGATTTTCTGAGGTCACTGGAGACACGGGATGTTCTGGGGTCACTGGAGACACGGGATGCTCTGGGGTCACTGGAGACACGGGATGCTCTGAGGTCACTGGAGACACGGGATGCTCTGAGGTCACTGGAGACACGGGATGTTCTGGGGTCACTGGAGACACGGGATGCTCTGAGGTCACTGGAGACTCGGGATGTTCTGGGGTCACTGGAGACACGGTATGTTCTGAGGTCACTGGAGACACGGGATTTTCTGAGGTCACTGGAGACACGGGATGTTCTGGGGTCACTGGAGACACGGGATGCTCTGGGGTCACTGGAGACACGGGATGCTCTGAGGTCACTGGAGACACGGGATGCTCTGAGGTCACTGGAGACACGGGATGTTCTGGGGTCACTGGAAACACGGGATGCTCTGGGGCCACTGGAGACACGGGATGCTCTGGGGTCACTGGAGACACGGGATGTTCTGAGGTCACTGGAGACACGGGATGCTCTGGGGTCACTGGAGACACGGGATGTTCTGGGGTCACTGGAGACACGGGATGCTCTGAGGTCACTGGAGACACGGGATGTTCTGAGGTCACTGGAGACACGAGATGCTCTGAGGTCACTGGAGACATGGGATGTTCTGGGGTCACTGGAGACACGGGATGTTCTGGGGTCACTGGAGACACGGGATGCTCTGAGGTCACTGGAGACACGGGATGCTCTGAGGTCACTGGAGACACGGGATGTTCTGGGGTCACTGGAGACACGGGATGCTCTGGGGTCACTGGAGACACGGAATGCTCTGGGGTCACTGGAGACACGGGATGCTCTGGGGTCACTGGAGACACGGGATGCTCTGAGGTCACTGGAAACACGGGATGCTCTGAGGTCACTGGAGACACGGGATGCTCTGAGGTCACTGGAGACACGGGATGTTCTGAGGTCACTGGAGACACGGGATGTTCTGAGGTCACTGGAGACACGGGATGCTCTGAGGTCACTGGAGACACGGGATGCTCTGAGGTCACTGGAGACACGGGATGTTCTGAGGTCACTGGAGACACGGGATGCTCTGAGGTCACTGGAGACACGGGATGCTCTGAGGTCACTGGAGATACGGGATGCTCTGAGGTCACTGGAGACACGGGATGCTCTGAGGTCACTGGAGACACGGGATGTTCTGAGGTCACTGGAGACACGGGATGCTCTGAGGTCACTGGAGACACGGGATGCTCTGAGGTCACTGGAGACACGGGATGCTCTGAGGTCACTGGAGACACGGGATGCTCTGAGGTCACTGGAGATACGGGATGCTCTGAGGTCACTGGAGACACGGGATGCTCTGAGGTCACTGGAGACACGGGATGCTCCTGGACTAGGACTAGCTGCGGGGTCCAGAAGCCCAGCTACGTCTAGAGGAGAAGACCCCGCGATGGAACGGGGTATGGGTGAGTGGGACTCCCTGTTCTATAATTACAAATTTCAATCCCCCTAGGGGAAGAGTTCCTTGTTGTCCAATCACCGGGTTCTGGAGCCATTCTGGACTTTTGGGGAATTATTTTATGTATTTATTGATTAGTTTCAGGAATTCTTCATGGGATATTTTATCTGACTCTTGTCTTTTCAGGTGACGATGAGTTCGGGGAGCAGTGATGTGCGGGTGTTCGTCCGGGTCCGGCCCACCCCTAACTTCGCACAAGACATCATCGCCCTTGGGGAAGACAACAAGGTGAGGCCGATTCTCATTTTCCATCAGCTTAGTTTCTTTCTCGTACATCACGGGACACAGAGCGACATAGTCATTACTAATGGGTTATATAGATACCTTCAGGTGCTGGCACTGGCAACTTCCAAACCGGAAGTACCCTCCCCTATATAAGCCCCTCCCATCCGGGAGCACCTCAGTTTTTTGCCAGTGTCTAAGGTGTTGGCCAAGAAGTAACATGTGTTTTTTACTGAGCTTGCGTACAGGTTCTTTTGGGCCTCAGTAAGCTATTCCGGATCCGACCAAAAAAGCTTCATAGCTAAACGGTCGGTACCCGGGCCTTGCAGAGAAGAGCAAGGTTTTGCCTGTAATGCTTCTCTTAGGAGGGCTGGACCCTGGGATCCAGAGCTCTGGTCATACCCACGACCAAGATGTTTTCTGTGCAGGGTGCTATACAGGTCCAGGGGAGTGGAATCCTTGGGAACCCGGTCCCTGAAGGTTTAATTACAATGCCTGCCGTGATAGGTGAAGTTTGGGCTTCTGTGGCCAAACAGAGTCCTGCGGCGGGGAAAAGGTAAGTGGGGGCCCCTCAGGAACTTGGTTCTATTGAGGGGACCCCCAAGCCTAATATGTCTTTCTGCCTGTTACCTAACGGTATTCCCGCTAAATATTATGCATGCCTGTAACTACTAAAAAATTTAATAATTTTAATAGTGGTCAAGAAAAAAAAATATATATATATAATCGACTGCGGTACCTGTGTTAATCCACTAGAGGCCGCTGTGGAACGTTTCTTGTCATGTGGACTAGTTTCTTTTCATCAGAGCAAGTCCAGGCAGATGGTGAGTTCTCTTGTGGGAAACTGCTTCCTCTGCCATGTTGCAATGCTCGTCCGTCCCCCGGCCTGCGGCAAAAGGGGCCCTGGCTCTTGTCCCTAGTTTCCCTCTTCAAAATTAGCGCCGAAGGCGCACGTGGCCGCGCGCATGCACGTGCACGCGCCTCTATATATAGAGGTGAGCTGGGAAAGGGGGCGGAGCTTGGGGGATGACGCTCTGTGCGCGCCGCAGCGCTTCTGCGCATGTGCGGGCGTCCCAGCATGTTAAAAACCACAATTATGTGTTGTGAGCTGGCTATGGAGTGCAGAGACAGAGCTGGCAACATTTAAAAAAGGCATACAGCAAGCGGTTGATGCAGGCATCCCCATAGAAAGGCACATTAGTAGACACCAACTGTTTTTATAGCAGCATTTGTGCTAGACTATTGTCAGTAAGTGGTGTATTTCGGCTGGAATACCTCAGCTTTGGGCTTAGGAATATGCCGTCTAAAAACTCCGGGACTAAAAATCCCAGGAAGCATAGGGGGTCTCCATCGGGCTCTGAGGATCTTGGGCATGCTTCGGCTGCACCAGTCTCCCCTGAAAATTCAGAGGTTAGTGACCGTAGAGACCCCGCAGGAGTACCTGGTACTGTGGCTGTCCTCAGTTCACCTGCTCCTGTGTATGTAACAGAGGAGGTTTTTTCCTCAGCTCTGGGAGGATTAGAGGAGAGATTGTCAGCATTGATCGCTGCTTCCCTGTCACAGGAAAAAAGCGCTCGATCTCCGTCTCCTCCCTCAGAGGGCCTGTTAGCGGAGCAACAGTCCCATACAGGGATCGACCTACCTGAAGGGGATCAGGATGAGGTTGATTCTGTTATAGAGGAATCAACAGTGGAAGAGCCATTCTCAGCATCACATGCTGAAAGATTATGGGTTCAGTCCCTGACTAACATGGTCCGATCAGCATTTAAAATGCCCCTTGCGGAGCCATCATCCACTTCTGTCTCCTTGTTGGGGTCGCTAAAAGCTCCCCAGACTGTTTGTTCCTTTCCGATCCATCCTTTACTGGAAGGGCTCATTTACCAGGATTGGGAACATCCTGATAAAATATTTACTCCCCCCAAGAGATTTCCGGTGATCTATCCCATGGAGGATAAGTTCATCAACAAATGGAGGGTCCCTACAGTGGACGCAGCCATCTCTTGTGTGAATAAATCACTGACATGTCCAGTGGATAATGTCCAAATGTTCAAGGACCCAATAGATAAAAAATTGGAGTCCTTATTAAAATCTGCTTTTGCTACAGCAGGCTTGGTGACACAACCAGCAGTGGCAGCTATTGGGGTCTGCCAAGCAGTGAAGGATCAGTTGAAACAGGTCTTAAGGGACTTGCCAGATCAGCAGGCTCTTGCCCTAGCTGATCTACCTAGAGCCTTATGCTTTGCGGTGGACGCTATAAAGGATTCAATCCATCAGGCCTCCCGCCTTACGCTGTCTGTAGTACATATGCGCAGGCTTTTATGGCTCAAAAACTGGTCTGCTGAAGCTCCCTGTAAAAAATTGCTGGTCAGCTTCCCATTTCATGGTGAACGCTTATTCGGGGAAGACCTGGACAAGTATATCCAGAGAATTTCCAGCGGTAAAAGTACACTTTTGCCGGTTAAAAACAGAGTTAGAGGTCCCTCTTTTAAGAGGCCTGCTTCTCCAGTCCCTAGGACATCGGCTGTGAAACAGTTCCGATGGCCTCCTCGGTCAAATCCCGGAGGTAAAAATCAGGGACAATTGCAGGGTAACAAGAAGCCCTGGAGCAGGAGAGGTACAAAACCTCCCCCAAAGTCAAATGCATGAAGGGTTGCCCCCACTCAATCGGGTGGGGGGAAGACTTCAGTTGTTCGCAGAGACCTGGCGGGACACGATCAGAGACAGATGGGTGCTCTCCGCAGTAAGTCTGGGATACAAATTGGAGTTAAAAGACTCCCCTCCTTCCCACTTTATAAGGTCAAACGTGCCAAGGGATCCCCAGAAGAGAGGATCCCTCCTGTTGGCACTAGAACAATTATTGCTCCAAGCAGTAATTATAGAGGTTCCCCTGGAAGAATGGGGGTTCGGGTTTTACTCAAACCTCTTTACAGTCCCGAAGGCAAACGGGGACGTGAGGCCCATATTAAATCTAAAAGGGCTAAACAAATTCCTACATATCAGGACTTTCCGGATGGAGTCGATCCGATCGGTGGCCACTGCCCTACAAGGGGAGGAATGGTTAGCCTCGATCGACATCAAAGATGCTTATTTGCACATTCCCATCTTTCCAGCCCACCAAAAATTTCTACGCTTTGCAGTAGAAGGGCGCCATTTCCAGTTCAGAGCCTTACCCTTCGGTCTGGCCACAGCACCAAGAGTGTTCACAAAAATTCTGGCCCCATTATTGGCCAATCTAAGAACACAAGGTGTAACGATAATGGCATATCTAGACGACTTGTTGCTGATAGACCACTCAGTGGAAAAACTAGAAGTGGTTGTTCACGAGACAATCAAGTATCTGGAATATCACGGTTGGATTATCAACCGAGACAAGTCAGCCCTAAAACCAGTCAAAAGTCTGGAATACTTGGGGCTAAGGCTGGATTCAGACCAGAGAAAAATTTTCTTGCCTCAAGAAAAGGTGTCGTCTTTGAGAGATTTGATCCACCTAGTGGGTACAAAAAGACAGCCGTCCATACGCCTGTGCATGAGGCTGCTGGGAAAAATGGTGGCTTCATTCGAAGCAGTACCCTACGGTCAATTCCATTCAAGGAATTTGCAAAGGGCCATACTGTCAGCCTGGAACAAAAAAGTTCAGGCCCTAGACTTACCAATGTCCTTGTCCCCTTCCGTTCGCAAGAGCCTCCGCTGGTGGTTGGTTCCCCAGAATCTGGAAAGAGGGAAATCCTTCAGTCCGATTTCTTGGAAGGTGGTCACTACAGATGCCAGCCTTATAGGCTGGGGAGCAGTACTGGAGCAATGGTCTCTCCAGGGCAGATGGTCGGATGCGGAAAAGGCCCTGCCCATCAATCTCTTAGAGATACGAGCAGCCCGGTATGCCCTAGTAGCATGGACATCCAAACTCCAAGGGTCCCCTGTCAGAATTCAATCAGACAATGCCACAGCAGTGGCATATATCAATCATCAGGGGGGCACCAGGAGTCGTGCAGCCCAGAGGGAAGTAAATTACATCCTGAAATGGGCAGAAAGATATGTCCCAGCCATATCTGCGGTATTCATTCCAGGAGTGGAGAATTGGAAGGCGGACTTTCTAAGTCGCCAACAATTATGCCCAGGGGAATGGTCCCTTCATCCCGAGGTTTTCCGGACAATATGTCAGCGGTGGGGAACACCGGATGTAGATCTGCTAGCATCCAGATTCAACGCAAAAGTGGACAGGTTTGTCTCTTGGACAAGGGATCCCCTAGCTTGCGGCTCGGATGCCCTAGTGTTCCCTTGGGATCAGTTCAAGCTGATATATGCATTCCCACCGCCACAATTGTTACCTCGATTACTCCGCAGAATCAGGGTAGAAAAGAAACCAGTGATTCTGGTGGCTCCAGCGTGGCCCCGAAGAGCATGGTACGCGGAGATTGTAAAGATGTCTGTGGGGAGTCCTTGGACCCTCCCACATCGTCCGGACCTGCTTTCGCAAGGACCGATATACCACCCTTCCTTACCAGCCCTAGGTTTGACGGCCTGGCTATTGAAGCCCACATTCTAAAAAAGAGAGGGCTCTCTAATTCTGTGGTATCTACCATGATCAATGCCAGGAAGCCGGTATCCAGGCAGATCTACTATAGAATCTGGAAGGCGTACATCGCCTGGTGTGAGGCCAAGAAATGGCATCCACGTAAATACTTAATAGGTAGGATTCTGGACTTCCTACAATGGGCTGTAGATAGGAAGCTTGCCTTGAGTACTATCAAGGGTCAGATTTCGGCCTTGTCAATATTTTTTCAAAGGCCCTTGGCTTCGCATTCATGTTAGTCAGGAACTGAACCCATAATCTTTCAGCATGTGATGCTGAGAATGGCTCTTCCACTGTTGATTCCTCTACAACAGAATCAACCTCATCCTGATCCCCTACAGGTAGGTCGATCCCTGTATGGGACTGTTGCTCCGCTAACAGGCACTCTGAGGGAGGAGACGGAGATCGAGCGCTTTTTTCCTGTGACAGGGAAGCAGCGATCAATGCTGACAATCTCTCTTCCAGCCCTCCCAGAGCTGAGGAAAAAACCTCCTCTGTTACATACACAGGAGCAGGTGAACTGAGGACAGCCACAGTACCAGGTACTCCTGAGGGTGCTCTACGGTCACTAACCTCTGATTCTTCAGGGGAGATAGGTGCAGCCAAAGCATGCCCAAGATCCTCAGAGCCCGATGGAGACCCCCTATGCTTCCTGGGATTTTTAGTCCCGGAGTTTTTAGACGGCATATTCCTAAGCCCAAAGCTGAGGTATTCCAGCCGAAATACACCACTTACTGACAATAGTCTAGCACAAATGCTGCTATAAAAACAGTTGGTGTCTACTAATGTGTCTTTCTATGGGGATGCCTGCATCAACCGCTTGCTGTATGCCTTTTTTAAATATTGCCAGCTCTGTCTCTGCACTCCATAGCCAGCTCACAACACATAATTGTGGTTTTTAACATGCTGGGACGCCCGCACATGCGCAGAAGCGCTGCGGCGCGCACAGAGCGTCATCCCCCAAGCTCCGCCCCCTTTCCCAGCTCACCTCTATATATAGAGGCGCGTGCACGTGCATGCGCGCGGCCACGTGCGCCTTCGGCGCTAATTTTGAAGAGGGAAACTAGGGACAAGAGCCAGGGCCCCTTTTGCCGCAGGCCGGGGGACGGACGAGCATTGCAACATGGCAGAGGAAGCAGTTTCCCACAAGAGAACTCACCATCTGCCTGGACTTGCTCTGATGAAAAGAAACTAGTCCACATGACAAGAAACGTTCCACAGCGGCCTCTAGTGGATTAACACAGGTACCGCAGTCTATTATATATATATTTTTTTTTTTCTTGACCACTATTAAAATTATTACATTTTTTAGTAGTTACAGGCATGCATAATATTTAGCGGGAATACCGTTAGGTAACAGGCAGAAAGACATATTAGGCTTGGGGGTCCCCTCAATAGAACCAAGTTCCTGAGGGGCCCCCACTTACCTTTTCCCCGCCGCAGGACTCTGTTTGGCCACAGAAGCCCAAACTTCACCTATCACGGCAGGCATTGTAATTAAACCTTCAGGGACCGGGTTCCCAAGGATTCCACTCCCCTGGACCTGTATAGCACCCTGCACAGAAAACATCTTGGTCGTGGGTATGACCAGAGCTCTGGATCCCAGGGTCCAGCTCTCCTAAGAGAAGCATTACAGGCAAAACCTTGCTCTTCTCTGCAAGGCCCGGGTACCGACCGTTTAGCTATGAAGCTTTTTTGGTCGGATCCGGAATAGCTTACTGAGGCCCAAAAGAACCTGTACGCAAGCTCAGTGAAAAACACATGTTTCTTCTTGGCCAACACCTTAGACACTGGCAAAAAACTGAGGTGCTCCCGGATGGGAGGGGCTTATATAGGGGAGGGTACTTCCGGTTTTGGAAGTTGCCAGTGCCAGCACCTGAAGGTATCTATATAACCCATTAGTAATGACTATGTCGCTCTGTGTCCCGTGATGTACTCCAAGAAAAGGATTTTACAGGTAAGCTGTTATAAAAATCCTATTTTTCTATACATAGAAACACACGCAGGGCTGCTGTTAGAAATCACGGGGGGGCCCCCGTGCAGGTGACCTGAGGATGTAGGGCCCCCGAAAAGTTTTGTCGAAATACGAGGGGTTTCTAAACCAACCCCTGATGTCTCCCATTTGAGAAAGACACCCCCGATCCTTTTCTCTGCAGCTTCAGCTGCACTGCAGAATGAATGAACAGGAAGCGCTCTGTACGGAGGCTCCCTGGTCATTCCCAAACTGAAGCATAGTAAACACAGAAGTCCGATGAGATGATTTCCTGGATCAAACTATCCCATAATAGTCTTTACCATGACTGTGGATATCACAAGTTGTAATAAAAAAAGCAGCAAAGTATAGTGATAAATAACTTGAAATGCGTATATTGTTCTTCAGAGCATCGAGGTCCACCTAAAGAAAGATGAAAAGCTGGGCGTGGTCAATAACAAGCGATATGATTGGTCGTTTAAAGTGGACGGGATCCTGCACAGTGCATCTCAGGACGTCGTATACGATACTGTGGCAAAGTCAGTTGTGTCCAAAGCATTGCAGGGTTATAACGGTAAGTTTATGGGGCAACTTTCCAAACAAAGGGCCAGTTTAATGTCTTTCAGATTTTAGGGGGGGGGGGGGGGGGTGGGGGGGCAGACCATGGCCAGTGGGGGTAGAAATCTTGGCATCAGTGGGAGTAAACAATGCAAACAGTTCTTCCCCCTAGTACATGTAAACACATACAAGAGGGAGGAATAGTGCCCCATCGTTGGTGTCAGTGGAAGGAATAGTGCCCCATCATTGGTGTCAGTGGGAGCAATAGTGCCCCATCATTGGTATCAGTGGGAGGAATAGTGTCCCATCATTGGTGTCAGTGGGAGGAATAGTGCCCCATCATTGGTGTCAGTGGGGAGAATAGTGTCCCATCATTGGTGTCAGTGGGGAGAATAGTGTCCCATCATTGGTGTCAGTGGGGAGAATAGTGTCCCACCCATCATTGGAGCACAGGTGTGTCAGGAAGAAGGTGCCTCTGAAGCTGCTCTGTGAGAAGGGAGTGGTGGTGAAATCTCTCCCAGCTCCCTGGCCCCCTTTCTGGGGAGGCCATGGAGGCCAGTAGGGCGTCTCCTGCTGGAAGCTCCCAGCCATCTCCTGGGCCGTCAGGTGAACTGCCATCCTCTGCACAAGCCGATCTCTCTGCCCCTGGTGAGGATGAAGGCTCGGAGGCCATTCGGGAGCGAGTGGTGGCCGGGATTAAGGTCCTGAACAGGGAGAGGGACAAGCTGTACAAGCTGAGAGCGGACTTGAAGCGCCTGCGAAGGCAACGTGAGGGCTTACACAGCCAGAAACGGGGATCCATGGATCCGGAAATCCAGCTGGCCAAGGTCCGTGTGGATCATCAGGAGACCATCGTGGCCATGATGGAAGGCAGAGATGGGCCCTTTAAAGAGAAGTTTTGCAACGACAAGAGGTTTGGAAGGGTGACAAAGATGGAGGTGGAGGAGGAGGAGACCCCCAGTTCTGACCCCCTGCCCCCCCAGGGAGAGGTAAGAAGCCCCATGCCTTCCCAAGATTCAGGAGGTATGCTAAGGGCCATCCAGGTAATGGAGTCTCCTATGCGGGGGAATCAGATGATATTTAATGAGGAAGACATTACTGATGATGTACCTGATAAAGTAAAGCCTGCTAAGTCCCATGTTGTGGATAAGACTGTTTTTGTACCATCTAGCACCATGACTGATAATGTGCCTAATGACAATGTTGTGCCTGCTGAGGCTGCAATGCAGCAAGGTTTGCATTTAAAAAATTTCATTTCTGCAAATGAACTGCAAGTGTCAGAAGAGCCCATTAACCCTTCTTTGGCTGAGTCCAAAGCTGTTTGCCCCACTGCTGCTGAGGGCTCTACAGTGCAGCATCAGGAGACAACTGGTATTGCAGCAACTGTGACTATTGCTGATGGGAATGTGTGTGTGGCTGAAAAAAATCCTCCCAGTTCAGGTGTGATGAACAATGGTCCCAGTACAAGTGTGATGAACAATGGTCCCAGTACAAGTGTGATGGACAATCCTACCAACTCTGTTCATGCAGATAATGTGCAGACTAATGTGACTTCAGTGTGGGCCCCTGGCCCTGAGAAACCTACATTTGCAGAGGTGGCACACTCTGCTCCTGGTAGTCCCGCTCCCAAGCGGGGTTTTCCCCTACAAGCTGCCACTTTGAGCGCCCCAGGATCTGGTCTTGGGTCTCTGGCTTCTGCTGGGGGTCCCAGACGGAATGTAGTTATTCTGAAATGGGAAGGTGGTGCCATCCCTCCAGCACGGCGTGCAGTGGTGGATTTGATATTGGAGATGGGTTTTGGTGCAAATGACCTGTATGCCTTTATACACGTAGCTGGGACAAGGGACTATACGGTTAGCTTCACCAGGCCAGAGGGTCTTGACCTGTTCTGGGAGCGATATGAGGCTCGGTGCAGGTCAAGACCTGAATGGGAAGGTCTGGTCCCAGTTGCGGTTTCTCAGAGGTCAACAGTAAAAAAAATTACCATTATCCTGACCAATGAGAGTGTTCCTGCTCGGGATCTAGAGGTCTGGTTAAGGAACTATGGGGAAGTTTTGACCAAACCTAATAAAATCCATGATGAGCGTAACATCTGGACTGGGGGATGGTCGGTAACAGTCAGGTTGGCCAGGGATGGGAATGTTGTCCGTCACCTGCCCTCCTCAGCTTTCATAGGGAGGGATAGGATGACTGTTTTCTACCCTGGTCAGCCGAAGCTGTGTCACCGCTGTGGAGAAAAGGGGCACTTGAGCTCCTCCTGTTCAGCCTTGATGTGTTCAGTGTGTCGGGGGCAGGGTCATATGGCTAAGGACTGTACCAGGAAGATCAGGTGCAACCTGTGCCTGCGCCTTGGCCACCCCTACAGCAGGTGTCCTGAAGCCTGGCACAATATGGAGAAGGAGGTAGTAGATGACATGTCAAGGCTGGACAGGATGGAGGGTGAGACCCCTGGTGTACCATCCTCCTCTGCGGTGACCCCCTCCCCCGGTCCTGCTCAGGATCCCTCTCCAGTTCCTGTGGCCACCCCTCCTGTGTCTGTAAGTACTCCTTCTGTTTCTGTCTCTGTGTCCCCCCAGCCTACTGTACCCTCTCCTCTTGTGTCAGAACCTTCCAAGTCTGTGCCCCCGAGTCAGTTACCCCCCAGGAGTCTACCCCTCCTGAGTCTGACTTAAAGGGATCACCCCCCCCACCAGCGTGTACTAAAAAGGTTGCTTCTTCCTCTGTAAAGAAGTCTTCTAGAAAGACTTTAAAGAAAAAAGTAGGAGATGAGGGCATCTCTGAGGCTGACCTGCAGTACCTGGAAGAGAGAAGGAAGGTTGGGAGGCGGAAGAGGCAGGCGGTGAGGACGGAACGGGGACGGGAAGCTCCGGTTCCTGTCTCCAGCCGTCATAGGTCCTCCAAGTGGGATATTTCTTCATCCGGAGCTTCTTCTGAGAGAAGTTCCGATTCCGAAATGGACTTTGAGGCGGCCTCTAGAAAGAGAGAGGCTTCTGGTGATGAGCAGCAGAGGGGAGCTAAGAAGCAATCCACCCAATAACCCAAATGGCGGTTCCCCCTCCGTTAAAAGTGGTGACAATTAATGTCGCCAGCATTAAGTCAGTAAGAGCTCGTTCTATGGCCTTCTTTTTGTTCAGCCAATTAGATGCTGAAATTTTATTTTTGCAAGAGACTAGGCTCACCTCCTTGGCAGATATTCATATGGCCAAGAGAGAGTGGAGGTATGGTCCATCTTACTGGTCTCTTGCGGCCGAGCCTTACGGCGGTGTGGCGGTGTTGTTTAAAACCGGCATGGTAACTGTCCGGCGGGTTATTGAGGTGGAGATTGGGAGATGTATGGTCTTAGACGTCCTTGTGGGAGGGCAGGACCTGCGCCTAATCAATGTTTATGGGCCGCACACAAAGTGGGACAGGAAATGCCTTTTTACAAGGATCAAGCCATTTCTTTTTACATCCCGGCAAGTGGTCTTTGGAGGTGACTTTAATACAATAACTAGGCCCAAGGACAGGAAGGACTTCAAGGACAGGCTGGGATATGATAGCGTTTTTTTAAATAGTATGGTTAGGGATGCTGGTCTTGTGGATGTGCACATTAAGCACCTCCCAGATGACACCGGGTTCACTTTTCATCGTGGTAATAGTCAGAGTAGGATAGATAGGTTTTTTTTTGAAGGAGGCCTCTGCTTTCTCGCCCCCAGTGGTGCAGGCAGTAGAGTTCTCTGATCACTGTATGCTATCTGTGGTACTGAATGCTTCAGATGCCCCTCAGAGGGGCAAGGGCATCTGGAGATTAAATTCGACACTACTCAAGGAAGAACATGTTAGACAATCCTTTGAGGAATTCTTTCAGGCACAGGTGACCATCCTGGACTTTTGTAGCAGCAAGGCTGAGTGGTGGGAGCTGACCAAAAAGAGGATCGCTGGATTCTTCAGGGGCCTAGCCAATAGAAATCAGTTTAATAAATACATGACCTACCAACGTTTACGGAGGAAGCTGGATATTCTTGTTTCGAGAGGAGGAGATCCTGGGGCAATCTCCGAAGTGAAACTCCTTCTCAGGAAGTGTCAATATGACCGGCATGCCTCTTTGGTTCTGGAGAGGGACTATGGGAAGTACCACTCGCCTGACCCTTACCAGAACTGCAAACAAGGTGTAGCTGTTAAAACGGTCGTTGGCCTTAAGGACAGTACAGGTTCCTTGACAAAGTCCAGGTCAGGGATTCTGGAGGTCGTGAGGTCCTTTTATGCCGACCTTCTTGGGAGGAAAGAGCTTGATCGTGACAAGATGGAAAGCTTTTTGGACTCTACTCCAGGTCTAAATGGTGGAGATGTTCCATTGATGAATTTGACAGAGGAGATCACAGTCGAAGAGGTGATGAGGGCAATTGAACAGCTTGCCATCAAAAAGTCGCCTGGACCGGATGGCTTGACGGCTGAGTTTTACAAAGCCTTTAAGTCTATTCTGGCCCCGCATTTGGTAGAGGTTTTTAACAGTTGCCTTGCTGAGGGGGTGCTTTCCCCTTCCATGAGGCACTCTGCTGTGATTCTTCTTTCAAAGGGTAAAGATCCTTTGATGATTGAGAATTGGCGCCCCATCAGCCTTCTTAATGTCGATAGAAAGATACTGGCAAAGATATTTTTCTGGCGCCTATCGTCAGTGGCAGAGTCTTTGCTTTCTCGCCATCAGCACTGTTCGGTCCAGGGTAGGAGCACCTTCTCAGCGGTTTTAGCTGCCCGGGAGGCCTTGGAGCGGTGCAGGGCTGCAGGCTGGGGAAAGTATTTGCTGACATTGGATCAGGCAAAGGCTTTTGATCGTGTTAACCATGAGTACCTGTGGTTGCTCCTTAGTAAGTACGGTCTGCCGGGTGGTTTTGTCGATTGGCTGAAAGTCTTGTATAAGGGGGCAGAAAGCTTCCCTCTTGTTAATGGTTGGGTTGGACAGTCCTTTGGGGTTGGCTCCGGGGTGCGCCAGGGTTGTCCCCTGAGTCCCCTGCTCTATGTGTTTGCAATCGACCCCTTCATCAGGAGGCTAGAGAGCGGCATGTTGTGTGGGGTACCAGTGGGGCTCCCGGGTGAGCCGCCATTGAGGGTTGTTGCCTATGCGGATGATGTGTCGGTGATTGTCACTGGGACGGATGAAGCGGAGGAGGTGGTCTCTCTGACATCACGGTATTCTGAAGCATCAGGCTCCAAGATCAATCAGGAAAAGACTGAAGTTTTCTGGATGGGAAAGGATGGTGAGGGTTTTGATCTCCCGGACACCTTTCCAGTGCCCCAGGAAAGAATTAAGATACTAGGCATTGAATTTGGACCCGGCGATTATGGCCTCAAAAACTGGGAAGGCAGACTGGAAATTGCCAATACTAAGGTGGTCAGCTGGAAGAGATGGAAGTTATCTATGAGGGAAAGGGTTGATCTGATTAAGACTTACCTGATTCCGATCTTCTTGTATGTTAGCTTTGTCTGCATCTTGCCAGTGTCTCTCTATGCTAGGGTCAGTAGTGTGTTCTTCCAGATGCTGTGGGGGAACAGACTGAACCCCATCAAGAGGAATGTCACCTACCTATCCAGGAGGGAGGGTGGCTTAGGTATGGTCAACCCTGTTCTTTTCTTTTCACTGCTATTTCTAAAGTTTAACATTGGTAATATGCTTGCAGTGGAACCTCCTTGATGGGTAGGCATATTTAGATCTTGGTTTAGGCCTTTTCTACGACTTTGGGAAGAAGGTGGCCAAGTGAAGAATCGCAGGGGTCATCGTGGTCAGCTACCAGCCTATGTCGCTCCGTGCCTGAAGTTACTGCGGCAGTGG
This sequence comes from Rana muscosa, assembly GCA_029206835.1. NCBI lineage: Eukaryota > Metazoa > Chordata > Amphibia > Anura > Ranidae > Rana > Rana muscosa. The sequence continues at coordinate 212,586,858 of JARGYO010005626.1, forward strand.
CGATTGTCGGCTGAAGATCTCAGATCGGTTCCAAGGAAAGTCCTTATGAGTCGAGTCTTGAGCGAAGTCTTTCATGACCCACTGGCCTTAAGGGATTGCCCGGGCCCAGTTTTGAGGGTGGGGTTAAGACTGATTAATTTGGATAGAGTACCCCCTAAATTTAGGGATCTGGCCTGGTTGTGCTTCCATGGGAAGCTCTATGTTCGGGGCAATTTGAAATTCCGCAGTGGGATGGATCGTAGCTGTCCTCGGGAGGAGTGTGCAGATGAGGAGGAGACTATGGATCATTTTCTGCTTCATTGCCCTTTTAACATAGAGGTGTACAAACAGGTGGGGCGGGCCCTCAGTGTCCCTTTCCTCTCCAGGCTGGGTTATGCTGAGTGGGTGTACGGAGCATTCAATACCGGTGGAGTTTTTTGTTTGGATACACTTTTTTTAGTTAGCCTAGTAGTCCGTTATTTCACCTGGAATGCACGGTGTCAGGTCAGCATTCGGCAAAAACTCCTTCCTGTTGAGGTGGTGGTGTGTGACATTTTGCATGAGGTGGGGAAGATTCGGGAGCTTGAGAGAGACAAGCGGGGTCAGGGGGCTTGGTTGAAGGCGTGGAGGGGTTTCAAGCCTCCCTGACTGCCAGGAGTCTCTTTCCCGGGTGTGGCTGTCTGTCTCTTATCACCCTAGATTATCAGTATTTTTGATGAATTTTTGATAAATGGCTGCGTACATAGGTGATGGGTTGTGCCTCTTAGGCCCTCTCTGCTGCTTTATGTAGATAGTTTTCTAGGGATGTTTTGGTAGTGGATTATGTATATATTGTATATATTCTGAACATGGATGTGTATTCCTTTGTTTTCTGTTGAAGTTTTGTACTATGGTTTTGTTTTTTACTTTTGTATAAAAATTGGTTGCTTGATTCTTTTCAATAAAAGACCAATAGTGCCCCATCATTGGTGTCAGTGGAAGGAATAGTGCCCCATCATTGGTATCAGTGGGAGGAATAGTGCCCCATTACTGGTGTCAGTGGGAGGAATAGTGTCCCATCATTGGTGTCAGTGGGAGGAATAGTGCCCCACCCATCATTGGAGCACAGGTGTGTCAGGAGGAAGGTGCCTCTGAAGCTGCTCTGTGAGAAGGGAGTGGTGGTGAAATCTATCCCAGCTCTCCTGGCCCCCTTTCTGGGGAGGCCATGGAGGCCAGTAGGGCGTCTCCTGCTGGAGGCTCCCAGCCATCTCCTGGGCCATCAGATGAACTGCCTGCCTCTGCACGAGCTGATCTCTCTGCCCCTGGTGAGGATGAAGGCTCGGAGGCCATTCAGGAGCGAGTGGTGGCCGGGATTAAGGTCCTGAATAGGGAGAGAGACAAGCTCTACAAGTTGAGAGCGGAGTTGAAGCGCCTGCGAAGGCAACGTGAGGGCTTACATAGCCAGAAACGGGGATCCATGGATCCTGAAATCCAGCTGGCCAAGGTCCGTGTGGATCATCAGGAGACCATCGTGGCCATGATGGAAGGCAGAGATGGGCCCTTTAAAGAAAAATTTTGCAACGACAAGAGGTTTGGAAGGGTGACAAAGATGGAGGTGGAGGAGGAGGAGACCCCCAGTTCTGACCCCCTGCCCCCCCAGGGAGAGGTAAGCAGCCCCAGGCCTTCCCAGGAATCTGGAGGCATGCTAAGGGCCATCCAGGTAATGAAGTCTCCTATGCGGGGGGGGGGGGGGGGGGGATCAGATGGTGTTTAACGAGGAGGACATTACTGATGATGTGCCTGATAAGGTTAAGCCTGCTAAATCCCATGTTGTGGATAAGACTGTTTTTGTTCCTTTCAGCACTGTGACTGACAATGTGCTAATGACAATCAGGCTGCTTGTCCTGTGTGCAGCAATGTTGTGCCTGCTGAGGCTGCAATGCAGCAAGACTTAAGCCTCGTACACACGACCGAGTTTCTCGGCAAAAAACAGCAAGGAACTTGTTGGCAGAGATTTTTTGCCGAGAAACTCGTTTGTGTGTATGGTTTCTCGTCAAGAAAAGCGACAAGTATCTCGACGAGAAAATAGAGAACCTGCTCTCTATTTTCTCGTCGAGATTCTCCTCGGCATGTTTCTCGACGAGAAAAGTGAGTGTGTGTACACTTACCTGTCCTCCGGGAAGCCCGCGCATGTTCGAAATGAATTCGACGCATGCGCGGTAGCTTCCTAGGCATACGTAGGGTATACCAAGATGGCGGCGACGGCATCGAATGTGACGAGCGCATGCTTGTCGTAGTCGATGACGTCACCGCGTACGCTCCATTCAAAGAACCGTGGGTTCTTTGAATCGAGCGTGTGTACACTCGGCCAGGACAATTTTCTTGTCCAAGAATCTCGTCGAAAAAAACAACATTTTTTTTCGACGAGAATCTCGGCCGTGTGTACGAGGCCTTACATTTAAAAAATGTCATTTCTGTGGATGGACTGCAAGTGTCAGAACAGCCCATTAACCCTTCTTTGGCTGAGTCCAAAGCTGTTTGCCCCACTGCTGCTGAGGACTCTACAGTGCAGCATCAGGAGATAGCTGGTATTGCAGCAACTGTGACCATTCCTGATGGGAATTTGAATAGTTCTGTGACTGATAACAATCACCCCAGTACCAGTGTGATGAACAATCCTGCTACAGATCCTGCCATTTCAGTTCATACAGTTGATAATAATAATAATATACAGAGTGATGTGGCTTCAGTGTCGGCCCTTGGCCCTGATAAACCTACATTTGCAGAGGTGGCACACTCTGTTCTTGGTAGTCCCGCTCCCAAGCAGGGTTTTCCACTGCAAGCTGCCACCTTGAGCACCCCAAGATCTGGTCTTGGGTCTCTGGCTTCTGCTGGGGGTCCAAGACGTAATGTAGTTATCCTGAAATGGGAAGGTGGTGCCATCCCTCCAGCACGGCGTGCGGTGGTGGATTTGATATTGGAGATGGGTTTTGGTGCAAATGACCTGTATGCCTTTATACACGTAGCTGGGACACGGGATTATACGGTTAGCTTCACCAGGCCAGAGGGTCTTGATTTGTTCTGGGAGCGATATGAGGCTCGGTGCAGGTCAAGACCTGAATGGGAAGGTCTGGTCCCAGTTGCGGTTTCTCAGAGGTCAACAGTAAAAAAAATAACCATTATCCTGACCAATGAGAGTGTTCCTGCTCGGGATCTAGAGGTCTGGTTAAGGAACTATGGGGAGGTTTTGACCAAACCTAATAAAATCCATGATGAGCGTAACATCTGGACTGGGGGATGATCGGTAACAGTCAGGTTGGCCAGGGATGGGAATGTTGTCCGTCACCTGCCCTCCTCAGCTTTCATAGGGAAGGATAGGATGACTGTTTTCTACCCTGGTCAGCCGAAGCTGTGTCACTGCTGTGGAGAAAAGGGGCACTTGAGCTCCTCCTGTTCAGCCTTGATGTGTTCAGTGTGTCGGGGTCAGAGTCATATGGCTAAGGACTGCACTAAGATGATCAGGTGCAACCTGTGCCTGCGCCTTGGCCACCCCTACAGCAGATGTCCTGAAGCCTGGCACAATATGGAGAAGGAGGTAGTAGATGACATGTCAAGGCTGGACGGGATGGAGGGTGAGACCCCTGGTGTACCATCCTCCTCTGCGGTGACCCCCTCCCCTGGTCCTGCTCAGGATCCCTCTCCAGTTCCTGTGGCCACCCCTCCTGTGTCTGTAAGTACTCCTTCTGTTTCTGTCTCTGTGTCCCCCCAGCCTACTGTACCCTCTCCTCTTGTGTCTGTCAGAACCTTCCAAGTCTGTGCCCCCCGAGTCAGTTACCCCCCAGGAGTCTACCCCTCCTGAGTCTGACTTAAAGGGATCACCCCCCCCCCCCCACCAGCGTGTACTAAAAAGGTCGCTTCTTCCTCTGTAAAGAAGTCTTGTGGAAAGACTTTAAAGAAAAAAGTAAGAGATGAGGGCATCTCTGAGGCTGACCTGCAGTACTTGGAAGAGAGAAGGAAGGTTGGGAGGCAGAAGAGGCAGGCGGTGAGGACGGAACGGGGACGAGAAGCTCCGGTTCCTGTCTCCAGCCATCATAGGTCCTCTAAGTGGGATATTTCTTCATCCGGAGCTTCTTCGGAGAGAAGTTCTGATTCCGAAATGGACTTTGAGGCGGCCTCTAGAAAGAGAGAGGCTTCTGGTGATGAGCAGCAGAGGGGAGCTAAGAAGCAATCCACCCAATAACCCAAATGGCGGTTCCCCCTCCGTTAAAAGTGGTGACAATTAATGTCGCCAGCATTAAGTCAGTAAGAGCTCGTTCTATGGCCTTCTTTTTGTTCAGCCAATTAGATGCTGAAATTTTCTTTTTGCAAGAGACTAGGCTCACCTCCTTGGCAGATATTCATATGGCCAAGAGAGAGTGGAGGTATGGTCCATCTTACTGGTCTCTTGCGGCCGAGCCTTACGGCGGTGTGGCGGTGTTGTTTAAAACCGGCATGGTAACTGTCCGGCGGGTTATTGAGGTGGAGATTGGGAGATGTATGGTCTTAGACGTCCTTGTGGGAGGGCAGGACCTGCGCCTAATCAATGTTTATGGGCCGCACACAAAGTGGGACAGGAAATGCCTTTTTACAAGGATCAAGCCATTTCTTTTTACATCCCGGCAAGTGGTCTTTGGAGGTGACTTTAATACAGTAACTAGGCCCAAGGACAGGAAGGACTTCAAGGACAGGCTGGGATATGATAGCGTTTTTTTAAATAGTATGGTTAGGGATGCTGGTCTTGTGGATGTGCACATTAAGCACCTCCCAGATGACACCGGGTTCACTTTTCATCGTGGTAATAGTCAGAGTAGGATAGATAGTTTTTTTTTTAAGGAGGCCTCTGCTTTCTCGCCCCCAGTGGTGCAGGCAGTAGAGTTCTCTGATCACTGTATGCTATCTGTGGTACTGAATGCTTCAGACGCCCCTCAGAGGGGCAAGGGCATCTGGAGATTAAATTCGACACTACTCAAGGAAGAACATGTTAGACAATCCTTTGAGGAATTCTTTCAGGCACAGGTGACCATCCTGGACTTTTGTAGCAGCAAGGCTGAGTGGTGGGAGCTGACCAAAAAGAGGATCGCTGGATTCTTCAGGGGCCTAGCCAATAGAAATCAGTTTAATAAATACATGACCTACCAACGTTTACGGAGGAAGCTGGATATTCTTGTCTCGAGAGGAGGAGATCCTGGGGCAATCTCCGAAGTGAAACTCCTTCTCAGGAAGTGTCAATATGACCGGCATGCCTCTTTGGTTCTGGAGAGGGACTATGGGAAGTACCACTCGCCTGACCCTTACCAGAACTGCAAACAAGGTGTAGCTGTTAAAACGGTCGTTGGCCTTAAGGACAGTACAGGTTCCTTGACAAAGTCCAGGTCAGGAATTCTGGAGGTCGTGAGGTCCTTTTATGCCGACCTTCTTGGGAGGAAAGAGCTTGACCGTGACAAGATGGAAAGCTTTTTGGACTCTACTCCAGGTCTAAATGGTGGAGATGTTCCATTGATGAATTTGACAGAGGAGATCACAGTCGAAGAGGTGATGAGGGCAATTGAACAGCTTGCCATCAAAAAGTCGCCTGGACCGGATGGCTTGACGGCTGAGTTTTACAAAGCCTTTAAGTCTATTCTGGCCCCACATTTGGTAGAGGTTTTTAACAGTTGCCTTGCTGAGGGGGTGCTTTCCCCTTCCATGAGGCACTCGGCTGTGATTCTTCTTTCAAAGGGTAAAGATCCTTCGATGATTGAGAATTGGCGCCCCATCAGCCTTCTTAATGTCGATAGAAAGATACTGGCAAAGATATTTTTCTGGCGCCTATCGTCAGTGGCAGAGTCTTTGCTTTCTCGCCATCAGCACTGTTCGGTCCAGGGTAGGAGCACCTTCACAGCGGTTTTAGCTGTCCGGGAGGCCTTGGAGCGGTGCAGGGCTGCAGGCTGGGGAAAGTATTTGCTGACTTTGGATCAGGCAAAGGCTTTTGATGACCATGAGTACCTGTGGTTGCTCCTTAGTAAGTACGGTCTGCCGGGTGGTTTTGTCGATTGGCTGAAAGTCTTGTATAAGGGGGCAGAAAGCTTCCCTCTTGTTAATGGTTGGGTTGGACAGTCCTTTGAGGTTGGCTCCGGGGTGCGCCAGGGTTGTCCCCTGAGTCCCCTGCTCTATGTGTGTCATGGATATGCAGTAGTGTTTGTCTGTCAGCTTACCTTCCTTCCCATGTGTTCATCTTAGAGGCCTAAGCCCTTTCACCTGGCTTCCTTTATAATCTCCTCCCAGCCTGACTCCACCCCAGGCCCTATCACTGAACACTATATTAACCTGTGCACTGCAAGCCTGCTTTGCTGATCAACGTGTTTGTTAGGCATTGTGTGTTTGGGTTCCTGCCTGCTGTGTGCTACGTCTGTCTCTCTGTTACGTTATTGGTTTGTCCCCGACTATCCCTGTCTGCTCGTGACCCTTGACCTTCGGCTCGTTCTTCGTTATCCTTGTCTGCTTGTGGCCCCTGACCTTCAGCTTGTTATTCGGTTCTCTCTTATCGTGTGCTGCTGCTTCCCCTCTTTTCCCCTTATCCTACGGGGCGTGAGCTAGGAAACTCCAGCGGCCGCGACCTGGTCCCAGCCTGCAGCTAACATCCTCACCACTAGAGGCCCTGGAGAAGACCAGCTGGGTCTTAGACTCCGCGCCCTGGGGAATCTTGGCTCTAGCTTCCGTTTGGATCCCGGTTGTGCTCCTCTGGTCCCGCTTTCCACAACCACCCAGTTTCCTATCCGCAGAAGCCAGCCATAGGGTTCACTACCTCGCGGTGCACTCCTGTCCCCCTACGGTGTGCATCTGTCACCTGGCCACAGGTGACCCTGACAATGTGTTTGCAATCGACCCCTTCATCAGGAGGCTAGAGAGCGGCATGTTGTGTGGGGTACCAGTGGGGCTCCCGGGTGAGCCGCCATTGAGGGTTGTTGCCTATGCGGATGATGTGTCGGTGATTGTCACTGGGACGGAGGAAGCGGAGGAGGTGGTCTCTCTGACATCACGGTATTCTGAAGCATCAGGCTCCAAGATCAATCAGGAAAAGACTGAAGTTTTCTGGATGGGAAAGGAAGGTGAGGGGCTTGATCTCCCGGACACCTTTCCAGTGCCCCAGGAAAGAATTAAGATACTAGGCATTAAATTTGGACCCGGCGATTATGGCCTCAAAAACTGGGAAGGCAGACTGGAAATTGCCAATACTAAGGTGGTCAGCTGGAAGAGATGGAAGTTATCTATGAGGGAAAGGGTTGATCTGATTAAGACTTACCTGATTCCGATCTTCTTGTATGTCAGCTTTGTCTGCATCTTGCCAGTGTCTCTCTATGCTGGGGTCAGTAGTGTGTTCTTCCAGATGCTGTGGGGGAACAGACTTAACCCCATTAAGAGGAATGTCACCTACCTATCCAGGAGGGAGGGTGGCTTAGGTATGGTCAACCCAGTTCTTTTCTTTTCACTGCTGTTTCTCAAGTTTAACATTGGTAATATGCTTGCAGTGGAACCTCCTGGATGGGTAGGCATATTTAGATCTTGGTTTAGGCCTTTTCTACGACTTTGGGAAGAAGGTGGCCAAGTGAAGAATCGCAGGGGTCATCGTGGTCAGCTACCAGCCTATGTCGCTCCGTGCCTGAAGTTACTGCGGCAGTGGCGATTGTCGGCTGAAGATCTTAGATCGGTTCCAAGGAAAGTCCTTATGAGTCGAGTCTTGAGCGAAGTCTTTCATGATCCACTGGCCTTAAGGGATTGCCCGGGCCCAGTTTTGAGGGCGGGGTTAAGACTGATTAATTTGGATAGAGTACCCCCTAAATTTAGGGATCTGGCCTGGTTGTGCTTCCGTGGGAAGCTCTATGTTCGGGGCAATTTGAAATTCCGCAGTGGGATGGATCGTAGCTGTCCTCAGGAGGAGTGTGCGGATGAGGAGGAGACTATGGACCATTTTCTGCTTCGTTGCCCTTTTAACATAGAGGTGTACAAACAGGTGGGGCGGGCCCTCTGTGTCCCTTTCCTCTCCAGGCTGGGTTATGCTGAGTGGGTGTACGGAGCATTCAATACCGGTGGAGTTTTTTGTTTGGATACACTTTTTTTAGTTAGCCTAGTAGTCCGTTATTTCACCTGGAACGCACGGTGTCAGGTCAGCATTCGGCAAAAACTCCTTCCTGTTGAGGTGGTGGTGTATGACATTTTGCATGAGGTGGGGAAGATTCGGGAGCTTGAGAGAGACAAGTGGGGTCGGGGGGCTTGGTTGAAGGCGTGGAGGGGTTTCAAGCCTCCCTGACTACCAGGAGTCTCTTTCCTGGGTGTGGCTGTCTGTCTCTTATCACCCTAGATTATCAGTATTTTTGATTAATTTTTGATAAATGGCTGCGTACATAGGTGATGGGTTGTGCCTCTTAGGCCCTCTCTGCTGCTTTATGTAGATAGTTTTCTAGGGATGTTTTGGTAGTGGATTATGTATATATTGTATATATTCTGAACATGGATGTGTATTCCTTTGTTTTCTGTTGAAGTTTTGTACTATGGTTTTGTTTTTTACTTTTGTATAAAAATTGGTTGCTTGATTCTTTTCAATAAAAGATCAATAGTGTCCCATCATTGGTGTCAGTGGGAGGAATAGTGCCCCATCGTTGTTGTCAGTGGGAGTAAATAATGCCTCATAATTGTTGTCAGGGGGTTGTTAGTGGGAGCAATAGAGTCCCATTGTTGGTGTTAGTGGCAGTAATAGTGCCCCATCATTGGTGTCAATGGGAGAAATCGTGCCCCATCATTGGTGTCAGTAGGAGGAATGGTGCCTTGTATCAGTGGGAGGAACAGTGCCCCAATGGACAGATAAAGGTGAACAAAGGGCCACATCCGGCCCCCGGGCCGCAGTTTGGAGACCCCTGTTATAGAGCATAGACCACGTGACTATTGTGGCAGTGCTAGGCCCAACATCACCGGAGTTTATTGGGTTGGTTCGGTGGATGGATTATACTTGCAGAGGAAAAGTCCAGGAGACCATAACAGCTATTTAGAGCCAGAGAAGCCTTAATGGTTCTCTATGAAGGTCGGATGTCATCTTTATAAATGGATGGGGTTTTCTTCATATATATGGAGGTGGGAGTTCCGTGAGACAATTTCTATTGGATATTAGGAAATCTATATCAAAGACGCTTTATGGACTTACACTACTATATTTTAGTTCTGTCTTATTCTTATTTTTATTATACACTGTTATGCTTTGTACAACACGATCGGAATTTCCGATGAAAAAAGTCAGACGGAATTTTTTCATCGGATATTCCGACCGTGTGTGGGCCCCATCGGTTTTTTTTTTCCGTCGGAATTTAGAGAGAGAACATGTTCTCTTTTTTTCCCCCAGACGAAAAAATCGTCTGTATGGAACTCCGACAGAGGAAAAAAACACACGCATGCTCAGAATCAAGTCGACGCATGCTCGAAAGCATTGAACGTCATTTTTCTCGGGTAGTGTTGTACATCACCGCGTTCTTGACGGTCGGAATTTGGCGTGACCGTGTGTATGCAAGACAAGCTTGAGCGGAATTCCGTCAGGAAAAACCCGTCGGAGTTTATCCCGACAGAAAATCCGGTCGTGTGTACGAAGCATTGTAGATTTTTACTTGAAGAGCTATATATGGAATTTTTTGGACTTTCTTATATCACAATTTTTTGGATTTACCGTATATACTCGAGTATAAGCCGAGTTTTTCAGCACATTGTTTTGTGCTGAAAATGCCCCCCTCGGCTTATACTCGAGTCTGTGTCCATCTTCATCTTTGTGCACCTGATCCCAGCCAGCCGTAGGTCCCCTGGACCCCAAACTTGGCATACATATAGCCCCCCTCTTCCTCTATAAGTGTACAAAGTTTGTTGTCCGGGGGACCTACGGCCGGGGAGCACTGAATTTTCAAACCCGGGCACCCCTTCTATAGACTCCCATGTTAAACAGTAATTTCTCCGGTGATTTTGGGGACCCGGTACCGGCCGACCGTAGGTCCTCTGGACCCCAAACTTGCCACACATGTAGCCCTACACTTCATCTACAAGTGTGCAATATTTGTTGTCCGGAGGACCTACGACCAGGGAGCACCAATTTTTCAAACCCGGGCACCCCTTCCGTAGACTCCCATGTTAAATGTCAGTCTAGTCACACAGCGCCGGAGATCAGGTAGGGAGATTGGGCACAGTGAGACATGGGCACAGTGAGGCATGGGCACAGTGACAGTGAGGCATGGACAAAGTGAGGCATGGACACAGTGAGACACAGTGAGGCATGGACACAGTAAGGCACAGTAAAGCATGGGCACAGTGACAGTGAGGCATGGGCATAGTGAGGCATGGACATAGTGAGGCATGGACACAGTGAGGCATGGACACAGTAAGGCACAGTAAAGCATGGGCACAGTGACAGTGAGACATGGGCACAGTGACAGTGAGGCATGGGCATAGTGAGGCATGGACACAGTGAGGCATGGACACAGTGAGGCATGGACACAGTGAGGCATGGACACAGTGAGGCATGGACATAGTAAGGTAGGGTGACCAGACATCCCCGGTTTCAGGGGACAGTCCCCGGATTGAGGACACTGTCCCCGGACCAAGTCTGTCCCCGGTTTTGTCCCCGGATCGGATTTGAACAGGGGCTGGGGCAAATAATCTGAATTACACCCCCCCCCCCCGCTCTGCCGCTCCTACTAGCTTAGGGGGGGTCTATTTTTTTCCATTATCTGTGCCCCTTTCTGATGATCATGTGCTGGTCGGAGCGGAGGGAATATTTCTTCAGTTTCGGGGGCATGCCCATTCAGCTCCGCTCACATGTTCTTCTGCCTTGGCTCAAGTCCCGGCCAGCCGCCTGCCTATCTCCTTGTCTTCCCTGGCGGAGTGATCTTCCTCCGCTCCCCACCCAGTAGTAGCTGGGGGGCCCGGAGAGTAAGGCTTGACAGGCTGTGAGGCGGGCGGCGGCGGTGGCGGGCATTGAGTCGCTGATTGCTGCCATTACTAGTACAAAAAAAAAATGTCCCCGGATTTCATTTAAAAAATCTGGTCACCTTATAGTAAAGCACAGTGAGTCATGGGCAAAGTGAGGCATGGGCACAGTAAGGCATGCACAAGGACACAGTGAGGCATGGACACAGTGAGGCAAAGTGAGGCACAGTGAGGCATGCAGATGGACACCCTAGGCTTATACTCGAGTCAATAAGTTTTCCCAGTTTGTGGTAAAATTAGGTGCCTCGGCTTATATTCGAGTATATACGCTATATTTTGATTATTTATTGGTATTAGTGATATTACATTACTGCGCGAGATCACTTTTTTATTCAGTGCTAGGCCCCGCCGCTGTGTAAATGGATATAGTAATGACGTGGTGCTTCTAATGCAGAGTGCGGGGCTCCGGAGTGGAGAAAACAGTTTTTACAGCTTTCTCCGCATTTTGTAATCCCGGATCGGCGCCTCAAGCTTGAAGGCTTCCAAAATGTCTTGGGTGGGAGGAAGCCTTCAATTCTGCGTCCAGGTCTTGCTGGAGACCTGCAAGCCACACTAGTGCACATGGATTCATTATAAGCCAGGCCTGACCATAGCTCAGGGCCAGGGCCGCTGATAGAAATCATGGGGCCCCGTACAGCCTACCTGATGGGGCCCCTTAAGCTCCACCCTCCAGAGCGAGGCACGATCCTGGGAGGACACCATATGACGTCTTCCCAGAACAACAGGGCTCCCGCCCGGACATCATTTTTGCGATACGCTGGGCGTGAAGAGCTTAAAGAGGAAGTAAACCCTGATGGGTTTTACTTCCTCTTTGTTTCCCTGCAAAGGTAAAACATAATGGGCTACTATGCATCGCACAGTAGCCCATTATGTGTCACTTACTTGCAGGAGAAGCCCGCGATGTCCCAGTCTTCCTCGCTAGTAGCGAGCGTCCATCTTCGCCCCTCTTCTTCCGGGGTCCACGAACTCCGGCTCTGTGACTGGCCGGAGTCGCGTGACGGTGCGTGACGTCACTCCCGCGCATGCGCGTGAGAGCCGCCACTAACGGCATGACCCCATTCATAAATTGGCACGCTCAGTGCGCCTGCACCATTGTAGACATTGGTAGAGTCTTTTTTGCAAATATCTCCTAAACCGTGTAGGTTAAGGAGATATTGCTAGCGCCTACAGGTAAGCCTTAATCTAGGCTTACCTGTAGGTGAAAGTTCTGCCTGAGGGTTTACAACCACTTTAAGGGCAGGTGTGCCTGGAGGGAGCCCACCCCTCCTTATGCAAGCCATACATGGGTGCAGGGGCGGACTGACTATTGGGGCACTGCCCAAGGGCCCGGGGCCAGTAGGGGGCCCCATGAGAGGCTCTTGTCCTGTACTTCACTGACTTCTACATCCTACGAGGGACGAGGTGAAGAGCGTGGACAGGGACGCAGGGGTGACGTGTGAACAGGGACGCAGAGGGGAGCTGTGGACAGGGACGCAGAGGTGAGTTGCGGACAGGGAAGCAGAGGTGAGTTGCAGACAGGGAAACAGAGGTGAGTTGCGGACAGGGAAGCAGAGGTAAGCTGGGGGACAGGGACGCAGAGGTGAGCTGTGGACAGGGAAGCAGAGGTGAGTTGCTGACAGGGAAGCAGAGGTGAGGTGCAGACAGGGACGCAGAGGTGAGCTGGGGACAGGGATGCAGAGGTGAGCTGTGGACAGGGACGCAGAGGTGAGCTGGGGGACAGGGAAGCAGAGGTGAGCTGTGGACAGGGACGCAGAGGTGAGCTGTGGACAGGGACGCAGAGGTGAGCTGGGGACAGGGACGCAGAGGTGAGCTGGGGACAGGGACGCAGAGGTGAGCTGGGGACAGGGACGCAGAGGTGAGCTGGGGGACAGGGACGCAGAGGTGAGCTGGGGGACAGGGACGCAGAGGTGAGCTGGGGGACAGGGACACAGAGGTGAGCTGTGGACAGGGACGCAGAGGTGAGCTGTGGACAGGGACGCAGAGGTGAGCTGGGGACAGGGACGCAGAGGTGAAGTGCGGATAGGGACGCAGAGGGGAGCTGTGGACAGAGACGCAGAGGTAAGCTGTGGACAGGGACGCAGGGCTCTAGGGCTGCACCTGTGGCAATCCTAGAGCCCAGTCCTGTGAGTGCTAATGACCCTGGAGTGGAAGAAGAGAATCTTAGAGGGAGTTGGCTGCTTAAAGTGCTGCATATGCTTTCACATGTGACTACTGTGGAGCGTCCACTGAATGCAATTGACTATATAATGTTAAGTGATTCCGGAATGTATGTCGATATGATGTGACTGTTATGCCATTCCCTAAGTTTCATCAGTAAAGTGTAGCAAATCTACTTGTGTGGGCATTACTTCTTTGGGTTAAAATGGTCAATGGCTGGGAATGTTGAGTGGAGGACCTCTGGCACAGATTGGGGCACAATATGGTGGAGGGTTTGGCCTCAGCAGGTAGGATAGTGTTCTAGCAGGAGTGGGGGTAGGGACTTGTGCTCTTGGCACCACTTCTTAGCAGTCAGGAAGCCCCTCTTACATGTATTTCCAAGGAGAGAAGTATAGAAGCTGCCTGGTCTTGGCTGCCCTGATCAGATAGGAAAGTTTGCAGACATTTTTTCTGGCTCACTTGATCTTTACGAATTAGCTCTCTGGTCTCCAAGATGTTAGTATAAATTTTAATGTCTAACTTTAAAAGGGATTTGGGTTTGCAGATAGACCAGTGGATTGAATCAGGGTATGGGTCGGGGATCATGCAAATCACAGCAGTCAGGCTGTCAGGGGAGGAGGAGCATACTTAAAGTAGAACATTATATGCGTTAGCAAGCAAAGGCGGCAAGAGGTCAGAATATTCTTGAAATACGTGGCTGTGTAGCCCCTGTTTCTAATTGGGCTTTAGGTGTTTTCTAGAAAGCTGGACTTTAGAAGGGGCAATAATGAGTTTCAAAAGAGGTTTTTGGAATGTCGGGGTCAGGGCTGACACAAGGGGTGGGCAGGAGGGGAAGTTGCCCTGGGCTGAGTGAAGCAAAGGGGCAAAGGGGCCATTGTACGGCATGAATTATTTGCGGGGAGGGGGGCGCAATTCTGCATCCTTGCCCTGGCCGCTGGATGACCCTTTCCCGGTACTGGTTGGGGTCCTCCAGAGGCTTTGTGTGCCCCCTACTAACCAATGACCTGCTTTATTCGAAGATCACATGGTGCACAGAGACACATCTGACTTGTGCTTTTGCTTCCAGGTACAATAATGTGCTATGGGCAGACGGGTGCAGGAAAAACACACACCATCACTGGGACAACCGAGAACTACACACATCGAGGAATCATCCCCAGAGCCATACAGCAGGTACTGCATTCCCCATGTGGGCGATTCATAGAGAGGATCCCTGAGAGGACTCATTATCACACAAAGCTTCCTTGTTGTGTTGTCAATGGGGGCCCTAACACATTCTCCTGGATCCACTACTAGAGGTTACTAAATGAAAGTATTTATTATTTTAGACATTTGTTTGGGGAGAGATTGCACATTTCCCCGTGTTTTATCCCTCTAAAAAATGCTGCAAGATTGTGAAATTAGTTGGAAACATCCCAACACTGCAAGCAAATTGGGCAAATCGTAACATGAAGCCTCCCAGCCTGACTAAGCCACTAGTAGTCCTTGTTCCTATGGCCTCAAGGCAGACCAAAGCCAAGGCCTGGAAAAGCCATACACTGGGCTTAGCAGAAGCCAGATCCAGAATTACCCAGGTAATGCTTCATGAGAAGATCAAGACTAGACTTTCAGATACAATGCCAACATTTTTGGGGATCTGGCAACCCTAGGTAGACCAGTTTCTGCTCGGGTGACCACGTGTCCTGGATTGCCCGGGAGTGTCCCGTATTTTGCAGGTCTGTCCCGGGCACATTCATTCCAGGACAATACAGTGTCCCGGAATTAAACTGACACAGCCACCCCCCAGGCCAATCTGATGCCCCCAAAAAAGGCCGCCACATCACCGCTTTACTCACTGACAGTACTTGTCCTGGCCGGGAATGCCTGGAGGAGCACAATCCCCGCCCCCTGCTTGTGATTGGAGAAATCATAAATCCCGCCTCTTGTGTCCAATCACTGTGCTGTGATTCGTTACAGCACAAGCTGATTTTTGGGAAGGGAGGGTGTCCCTGAATGGTAGTTTGGAAATGTGGTCACCCTAGTTTCTGCCCCCTGACTTCAAAACACAGTTGCTCCACCAATCTACACCTCCTCCCTTGATGACCTCCCATGACTTCCAGTCTCTATGCTGATGACACCCAAATCTATTTCTCTACTCCTCACCCCTTCAGTCTCCTCTCGCATTACTAATTGACATATTGTCAGGGTCTGGATCTAAACCTGCGACTTCTGTGGTGTCTGGCTGTAGCTCTACTGGCTGTGCCACATGAGATGCTGGACAGGTCCCTGTCAATTTCTTATGACAATCTTGCCTTGTCTCTCGCTTCTCATGACCATTGAACTCTTTGCTCCTCCCATATCTTGCTGATATATTGCTCCTTTGCGTACCTGCAGAGGTCCTTATCTCCACTACCACTCGTTACCGACCTTTGACTTGTTCCTCGATTACGCTTCTGCTTGATCCCAACCTGCAACCACTTGTTACCGACCTTTGACTTGTTCCTCGACTACGCTTCTGGTTGATCCCAACCTGCATCCACTCGTTACCGACCTTTGACTTGTTCCTCGACTACGCTTCTGCTTGATCCCAACCTGCATCCACTCATTACCGACCTTTGACTTGTTCCTCGCTTCTGCTTGATCCCAACCTGCATCCACTTGTTACCGACCTTTGACTTGTTCCTCGACTACGCTTCTGCTTGATCCCAACCTGCATCCACTCGTTACCGACCTTTGACTTGTTCCTCGATTACGCTTGTGCTTGATCCCAACCTGCAACCACTTGTTACCGACCTTTGGCTTGTTCCTCGACTACGCTTCTGCTTGATCCCAACCTGCAACCACTTGTTACCGACCTTTGGCTTGTTCCTCCACTATGCTTCTGCTCGTTCCCAACCTGCAACCACTTGTTACCGACCTGTGGCTTGTTCCTTGACTACGCTTCCACCTAAACCCCACCCTGCAACCACTCGTTACCGACCTTTGGCTTGTTCCTTGACTACGCTTCTGCTTGATCCCAACCGGCAACCACTTGTTACCGACCTGTGGCTTGTTCCTTGACTACGCTTCCACTTAAGCCCCACCCTGCAACCACTCGTTACCAACCTTTGGCTTGTTCCTTGACTACGCTTCTGCTTGATCCCAACCGGCTACCACTTGTTACCGACCTTTAGCTTGTTCCTTGACTACGCTTCCACTTAAATCCCACCCTGAAACCACTCGTTACCGACCTTTGGCTTTTTCCTCAACTAAGCTTTTGCTTGATCCCAACCTGCAACCACTTGTTACTGACTTTTGGCTTGGCTTCCTCGACTACGCTTTGGCTTGATCCTAACCTGCAACCACTCATTTACAGACCTTTGGCTTGTTCCTTGACTATGCTTCTGCTTGATCCCAAACTGCAACCACTTGTTACTGACTTTTGGCTTGTTCTTTGACTACGCTTTGGCTGGATTTCAACCTGCAACCACTTGTCACTGACTTTTGGCTTGTTCCTCGACTAAGCTTCTGCTTGATCCCAACCTGCAACCACTCATTACAGACCTTCGGATGTTCCTCGACTATACTTTTGCTTGATTTCCCTGCAACCACTTGTTACCGACCTTTGACTTGTTCCTCGACTACGCTTCTGCTTGATCCCAACCTGCATCCACTCGTTACCGACCTTTGACTTGTTCCTCGACTACGCTTCTGCTTGATCCCAACCTGCATCCACTCATTACCGACCTTTGACTTGTTCCTCGATTACGCTTCTGCTTGATCCCAACCTGCAACCACTTGTTACCGACCTTTGGCTTGTTCCTCGACTACGCTTCTGCTTGATCCCAACCTGCAACCACTTGTTACCGACCTTTGGCTTGTTCCTCCACTATGCTTCTGCTCGTTCCCAACCTGCAACCACTTGTTACCGACCTGTGGCTTGTTCCTTGACTACGCTTCCACTTAAACCCCACCCTGCAACCACTCGTTACCAACCTTTGGCTTGTTCCTTGACTACGCTTCTGCTTGATCCCAACCGGCCACCACTTGTTACCGACCTTTAGCTTGTTCCTTGACTACGCTTCCACTTAAATCCCACCCTGAAACCACTCGTTACCGACCTTTGGCTTTTTCCTCAACTAAGCTTTTGCTTGATCCCAACCTGCAACCACTTGTTACTGACTTTTGGCTTGGCTTCCTCGACTACGTTTTGGCTTGATCCTAACCTGCAACCACTCATTTACAGACCTTTGGCTTGTTCCTTGACTATGCTTCTGCTTGATCCCAACCTGCAACCACTTGTTACTGACTTTTGGCTTGTTCTTTGACTACGCTTTGGCTGGATTTCAAC
Organism: Rana muscosa; assembly: GCA_029206835.1. Classification (NCBI taxonomy): domain Eukaryota; kingdom Metazoa; phylum Chordata; class Amphibia; order Anura; family Ranidae; genus Rana; species Rana muscosa. Next base: position 212,604,316 of record JARGYO010005626.1, read on the forward strand.
CTGCAACCACTTGTCACTGACTTTTGGCTTGTTCCTCGACTAAGCTTCTGCTTGATCCCAACCTGCAACCACTTATTACAGACCTTCGGATGTTCCTCGACTATACTTTTGCTTGATTTCCCTGCAACCACTTGTTACCGACCTTTGACTTGTTCCTCGACTACGCTTCTGCTTGATCCCAACCTGCATCCACTCGTTACCGACCTTTGACTTGTTCCTCGACTACGCTTCTGCTTGATCCCAACCTGCATCCACTCATTACCGACCTTTGACTTGTTCCTCGATTACGCTTCTGCTTGATCCCAACCTGCAACCACTTGTTACTGACCTTTGGCTTGTTCCTCGACTACGCTTCTGCTTGATCCCAACCTGCAACCACTTGTTACTGACCTTTGGCTTGTTCCTCCACTATTCTTCTGCTCGTTCCCAACCTGCAACCACTTGTTACCGACCTGTGGCTTGTTCCTTGACTACGCTTCCACTTAAACCCCACCCTGCAACCACTCGTTACCAACCTTTGGCTTGTTCCTTGACTACGCTTCTGCTTGATCCCAACCGGCCACCACTTGTTACCGACCTTTAGCTTGTTCCTTGACTACGCTTCCACTTAAATCCCACCCTGAAACCACTCGTTACTGACCTTTGGCTTTTTCCTCAACTAAGCTTTTGCTTGATCCCAACCTGCAACCACTTGTTACTGACTTTTGGCTTGGCTTCCTCGACTACGCTTTGGCTTGATCCTAACCTGCAACCACTCATTTACAGACCTTTGGCTTGTTCCTTGACTATGCTTCTGCTTGATCCCAACCTGCAACCACTTGTTACTGACTTTTGGCTTGTTCTTTGACTACGCTTTGGCTGGATTTCAACCTGCAACCACTTGTCACTGACTTTTGGCTTGTTCCTCGACTAAGCTTCTGCTTGATCCCAACCTGCAACCACTCATTACAGACCTTCGGATGTTCCTCGACTATACTTTTGCTTGATTTCCCTGCAACCACTTGTTACCGACCTTTGACTTGTTCCTCGACTACGCTTCTGCTTGATCCCAACCTGCATCCACTCGTTACCGACCTTTGACTTGTTCCTCGACTACGCTTCTGCTTGATCCCAACCTGCATCCACTCATTACCGACCTTTGACTTGTTCCTCGATTACGCTTCTGCTTGATCCCAACCTGCAACCACTTGTTACCGACCTTTGGCTTGTTCCTCGACTACGCTTCTGCTTGATCCCAACCTGCAACCACTTGTTACCGACCTTTGGCTTGTTCCTCCACTATGCTTCTGCTCGTTCCCAACCTGCAACCACTTGTTACCGACCTGTGGCTTGTTCCTTGACTACGCTTCCACTTAAACCCCACCCTGCAACCACTCGTTACCAACCTTTGGCTTGTTCCTTGACTACGCTTCTGCTTGATCCCAACCGGCCACCACTTGTTACCGACCTTTAGCTTGTTCCTTGACTACGCTTCCACTTAAATCCCACCCTGAAACCACTCGTTACCGACCTTTGGCTTTTTCCTCAACTAAGCTTTTGCTTGATCCCAACCTGCAACCACTTGTTACTGACTTTTGGCTTGGCTTCCTCGACTACGTTTTGGCTTGATCCTAACCTGCAACCACTCATTTACAGACCTTTGGCTTGTTCCTTGACTATGCTTCTGCTTGATCCCAACCTGCAACCACTTGTTACTGACTTTTGGCTTGTTCTTTGACTACGCTTTGGCTGGATTTCAACCTGCAACCACTTGTCACTGACTTTTGGCTTGTTCCTCGACTAAGCTTCTGCTTGATCCCAACCTGCAACCACTTATTACAGACCTTCGGATGTTCCTCGACTATACTTTTGCTTGATTTCCCTGCAACCACTTGTTACCGACCTTTGACTTGTTCCTCGACTACGCTTCTGCTTGATCCCAACCTGCATCCACTCGTTACCGACCTTTGACTTGTTCCTCGACTACGCTTCTGCTTGATCCCAACCTGCATCCACTCATTACCGACCTTTGACTTGTTCCTCGATTACGCTTCTGCTTGATCCCAACCTGCAACCACTTGTTACTGACCTTTGGCTTGTTCCTCGACTACGCTTCTGCTTGATCCCAACCTGCAACCACTTGTTACCGACCTTTGGCTTGTTCCTCCACTATGCTTCTGCTCGTTCCCAACCTGCAACCACTTGTTACCGACCTGTGGCTTGTTCCTTGACTACGCTTCCACTTAAACCCCACCCTGCAACCACTCGTTACCAACCTTTGGCTTGTTCCTTGACTACGCTTCTGCTTGATCCCAACCGGCCACCACTTGTTACCGACCTTTAGCTTGTTCCTTGACTACGCTTCCACTTAAATCCCACCCTGAAACCACTCGTTACCGACCTTTGGCTTTTTCCTCAACTAAGCTTTTGCTTGATCCCAACCTGCAACCACTTGTTACTGACTTTTGGCTTGGCTTCCTCGACTACGTTTTGGCTTGATCCTAACCTGCAACCACTCATTTACAGACCTTTGGCTTGTTCCTTGACTATGCTTCTGCTTGATCCCAACCTGCAACCACTTGTTACTGACTTTTGGCTTGTTCTTTGACTACGCTTTGGCTGGATTTCAACCTGCAACCACTTGTCACTGACTTTTGGCTTGTTCCTCGACTAAGCTTCTGCTTGATCCCAACCTGCAACCACTTATTACAGACCTTCGGATGTTCCTCGACTATACTTTTGCTTGATTTCCCTGCAACCACTTGTTACCGACCTTTGACTTGTTCCTCGACTACGCTTCTGCTTGATCCCAACCTGCATCCACTCGTTACCGACCTTTGACTTGTTCCTCGACTACGCTTCTGCTTGATCCCAACCTGCATCCACTCATTACCGACCTTTGACTTGTTCCTCGATTACGCTTCTGCTTGATCCCAACCTGCATCCACTTGTTACCGACCTTTGACTTGTTCCTCGACTACGCTTCTGCTTGATCCCAACCTGCATCCACTCGTTACCGACCTTTGACTTGTTCCTCGATTACGCTTCTGCTTGATCCCAACCTGCAACCACTTGTTACCGACCTTTGGCTTGTTCCTCGACTACGCTTCTGCTTGATCCCAACCTGCAACCACTTGTTACCGACCTTTGGCTTGTTCCTCCACTATGCTTCTGCTCGTTCCCAACCTGCAACCACTTGTTACCGACCTGTGGCTTGTTCCTTGACTACGCTTCCACTTAAACCCCACCCTGCAACCACTCGTTACCAACCTTTGGCTTGTTCCTTGACTACGCTTCTGCTTGATCCCAACCGGCCACCACTTGTTACCGACCTTTAGCTTGTTCCTTGACTACGCTTCCACTTAAATCCCACCCTGAAACCACTCGTTACCGACCTTTGGCTTTTTCCTCAACTAAGCTTTTGCTTGATCCCAACCTGCAACCACTTGTTACTGACTTTTGGCTTGGCTTCCTCGACTACGTTTTGGCTTGATCCTAACCTGCAACCACTCATTTACAGACCTTTGGCTTGTTCCTTGACTATGCTTCTGCTTGATCCCAATCTGCAACCACTTGTTACTGACTTTTGGCTTGTTCTTTGACTACGCTTTGGCTGGATTTCAACCTGCAACCACTTGTCTCTGACTTTTGGCTTGTTCCTCGACTAAGCTTCTGCTTGATCCCAACCTGCAACCACTCATTACAGACCTTCGGATGTTCCTCGACTATACTTCTGCTTGATTTCCCTGCAACCACTTGTTACGACCTTCGGCTTGTTCCTCGACTACGCTTCTGCTTGATCCTAGCTTGCAACCACTCATTATCCTCCTTTGGCTTGTTTACGGACTATACTTCTGCTTGATCCCTACCTGCTATATCTGTTACTGGATGTCAGCTTGTTCACCTCCTAGTGGGGCAATCCTGAGGACCGTGACCTCGTACTAACACGCAGCAAAAGCCATCGCCATCATTAGGAGCTCAGGTGATTAACAGTTAGTGCTTAGACCCCGCACCTCGCATGATCCCGCGTCATCGGCCAGGGTGACCTGGTTGTGTACTTATCCTGCTGGTCGGTGGGAGCCTCTCTACTGCTATAGCTACTGGTCTCTGACCCCTGACCATGACACATATCAGGATGGATGTCACACCACCTCCTCAAACTCAATCTTTTTAAAACTGAGCTCATAATGTTCCCCTTACTGATTGTGCCCTCAAACCCGACTTTTCTATCAAGATCAATACAACTATCAGTTCCTCCCCTCACGCCACACGGTACTAGGCGTAATCCTGGACCTGACTTGCCCTTTCAGCCCCAAATCCAATCGCTTCCTTAACATCTATAAAACTCGCCCCTTTTTTACAGTGAAACAAAGAGCCAGTTTACTGTCCTTTAGAATTTAGGGGGGCCAGATGGTGGCCAGTGGGGGGAGAAATTATCCTGGCGTCTTTGGAAGTCAAATGTGCCTCATCTTTGATAGTAGTGGGAGGAATAGTGCCCCATCTTTAATAATAGGGGGAAGAATAGCGCCCCTTCTTTGATATTAGGGGGAAGAATAGTGCCCCATCTTTGATATGGGGGGGGGGATAATACGCCATCTTTGATAACAGTGGGAGCAATAGTGCCCCTTCTTTAATAATAGTGGAAAGAATAGCGCCCCTTCTTTGATATTATGGGGAGGAATAGTGCCCCATCTTAGAATAGTGCCCCATCTTAGATATTATGGGGAGGAATAGTGCCCCATCTTAGAATAGTGCCCCATCTTAGATATTAGTGGGAAGAATAGTGCCCCTTCTTTGATATTAGGAGGAGAAATAGTGCCCCATCTTTGATATTGGGGGGATAGTGCCCCATCTTTGATGTTGGGGGGATAGTGCCCTTTCTTTGATATTAGGGGGAGGAATAGTGCCCCATCTTTGATAATAGTGGGAGGAATAGTGCCCCTTCTTTGATATTAGGAGGAGAAATAGTGCCCCATCTTTGATATTGGGGGGATAGTGCCCCATCTTTGATGTTGGGGGGATAGTGCCCCATCTTTGATGTTGGGGGGATAGTGCCCCATCTTTGATGTTTGGGGGGATAGTGCCCTATCTTTGATATTTGGGGAATAGTGCCCTGTCCTTGATAACAGTTGGAGAAATAGTGCCTCATCTTTGATAATAGTGGGAGGAATAGTGCCCCTTCTTTGATATTAGGGGGGGCAATAGTGCCCCTTCTTTGATATTAGGGGGGGGCAATAGTGCCACATCTTTGATAATAGTGGGAGGAATAGTGTCCCTTCTTTGATATTAGGGGTGGCAATAGTGCCCCTTCTTTGATATTAGGGGGGGCAATAGTGCCCCTTCTTTGATATTAGGGGGGGGGCAATAGTGCCACATCTTTGATAATAGTGGGAGGAATAGTGCCCCATCTTAGATATTAGGGGGAGGAATAGTGCCCCATCTTTGATAATAGTGGGAAGAATAGTGCCCCTTCTTTGATATTAGGAGGAGAAATAGTGCCCCATCTTTGATATTGGGGGATAGTGCCCCATCTTTGATATTGGGGGGATAGTGCCCCATCTTTGATATTTGGGGAATAGTGCCCTGTCCTTGATAACAGTGGGAGAAATAGTGCCCCTTCTTTGATATTAGGGGGAGGAATAGTGCCCCATCTTTGATAATAGTGGGAGGAATAGTGCCCCTTCTTTGATATTAGGGGGGGCAATAGTGCCCCATCTTTGATATTTGGGGAATAGTGCCCTGTTCTTGATAACAGTGGGAGAAATAGTGCCCCTTCTTTGATATTAGGGGGAGGAATAGTGCCACATCTTTGATAATAGTGGGAGGAATAGTGCCCCTTCTTTGATATTAGGGGGGGGGGGCAATAGTGCCCCATCTTTGATAATAGTGGGAGGAATAGTGCCCCATCTTTGATATTAGGGGGAGGAATAGTGCCCCATCTCTGATATTAGGGGGGCAATAGTGCCCCATCTTTGATAATAGTGGGAGGAATAGTGCCCCTTCTTTGATAATAGTGGGAGGAATAGTGCCCCATCTTTGATATTAGGGGGGCAATAGTGCCCCATCTTTGATAATAGTGGGAGGAATAGTGCCCCTTCTTTGATATTGGGGGGGGCAATAGTACCCCATCTATGATAATATTGGGAGGAATAGTGCCCCTTCTTTGATATTGGGGGGGGGGGGCAATAGTGCCCATCTTTGATAATAGTGGAAGGAATAGTGCCCCATCTTTGATATTGGGGGGGGATAGTGCCCCATCTTTGATAATAGTGGGAGGAATAGTGCCCCTTCTTTGATATTGGGAGGGGGGCAATAGTACCCCATCTATGATAATATTGGGAGGAATAGTGCCCCTTCTTTGATATTAGGGGGGGCAATAGTGCCCATCTTTGATAATAGTGGAAGGAATAGTGCCCATTCTTTGATATTGGGGGGGGCAATAGTACCCCATCTATGATAATATTGGGAGGAATAGTGCCCCTTCTTTGATATTGGGGGGGGGGGGGGCAATAGTGCCCATCTTTGATAATAGTGGAAGGAATAGTGCCCCATCTTTGATATTGGGGGGGGGGGATAGTGCCCCATCTTTGATATTGGGGGGGGGGGGATAGTGCCCCATCTTTGATAATAGTGGGAGGAATAGTGCACCATTTTTGGTGTCAGTGGTAGGAATTATGGCCCATTGTTAGTGTCAGTGGGAAGAACAGTGTTTTGTATCAGTGGGAGGAATAGTGCCCCAAGGGCCGGATAAAAGCAAGAAAGGGGCCACATATGGCCCCCCGGGCCGCAGTTTGGAGACCACTGCTCTAGACAGACTACCCCCCCCTTCACTCTATCATGAATGCTGCTGTCAGACTCATCTACCTTACCAACCACTCAGTGTCCACCGCCCCTCTCTGCCATTGCCTACACTGGCATCTGGCCACTCAAAGGATAAAATTCTAAATACTAACAACAACCTTCAAAGACATTTACTTCCCCCCTAACTACATCCAGATCTTTTCTCATTAGCAGTCCGGGGGGGGGGGGTAAAACATGGAGGGATGTGCATGTTTCAGAAATATTCTGTATATGTGTTCCCACTCATGTTTTCTTTTGGGGGTGATTTTCGCGCGTTTCGCGTGTTGTGCGTGGGGCCGCCCATTCATATGACATGGATCTGCTGTACAGAATACATAACCGATATCTAGTTGTTGTCGTTCTTCTTCTATGTTCACATGACTTGCAGATGTGACCAGATGGGTGACCTGTAGATCTAAGAGGATTTTCATCTCTCACTCAGGTCTTCAGAGAGATTGGAGAGCAAAGTGATAACTCGGTGACTGTGAGGGTCTCCTACCTGGAGATCTACAATGAATCCCTGTTTGACCTCCTGTCCACATTACCCGAGGTGCCCGCTTCTGACACCCAGATGGCCATAGTGGATGACCCACACGGGGTGTCGGTGAAAGGTTTATCTGTCCACCTCGTTCCCAGTGAGGAGCACGCGCTGAATCTGCTGTTTGAGGTAAGGAACGTGTTATCTGTTACGTTGTAGGCGACCTGATACCGTGTTTCCCCAAAAATAACCCCGGGTCCATAGGCGTGCGCACAGGGTGTGCCAGGTGTGCCCAGGCACACCCTAATCACCCTTTACAGCACAGATTCCCCCTACTTCCCTGGCTCCCTCCTTCCCCCTGCAGTGCTACCAGCTTCCCTCCTCTCCAGCCAGCTGTTGCTGCAAGGATGTTTTAGGATGAGTGGGGGAAGGGGCTGGTAAATATGTAATTGACCATCCCCTTCCCTTTCTGAATGAACATCGTGAGTGATCAGTAGCGTGTGTTTGAGGTTTGGGGTGCACACCCTAATGCAATAGACTGCGCACACCTATGCTCGGGTCTTATATCAATTTTGGCAACAAAAGACACAGTAGGGCTTATTTTCGGGGTAGGTCTTACCATGTAATGTGCTGTCTTCTCTCCCCCTCTCCCTCCCTGCCTGACAGGAATCCCCAGTGTGAACTGAGTTAAAATGCTTGTAAATCCTATAATCCACTCTATTACAGGAGTATATAATGTACAATGTGTGTGTTTCTGTAATATAATTGTGCCAAATACCTTCTGCGCTTTCTTTCTCGTACATCACGGGACACAGAGCGACATAGTCATTACTATGTGGGTTATATAGATACCTTCAGGTGCTGGCACTGGCAACTTCCAAAACCGGAAGTACCCTCCCCTATATAAGCCCCTCCCATCCGGGAGCACCTCAGTTTTTTGCCAGTGTCTAAGGTGTTGGCCAAGAAGTAACGTGTTTTTCACTGAGCTTGCGTACAGGTTCTTTTGGGCCTCAGTAAGCTATTCCGGATCCGACCAAAAAAGCTTCATAGCTAAACGGTCGGTACCCGGGCCTTGCAAGAGAAGAGCAAGGTTTTGCCTGTAATGCCTCTCTTAGGAGGGCTGGACCCTGGGATCCAGAGCTCTGGTCATACCCACGACCAAGATGTTTTCTGTGCAGGGTGCTATACAGGTCCAGGGGAGTGGAATCCTTGGGAACCCGGTCCCTGAAGGTTTAATTACAATGCCTGCCGTGATAGGTGAAGTTTGGGCTTCTGTGGACCAAACAGAGTCCTGCGGCGAGGAAAAGGTAAGTGGGGGCCCTCAGGAACTTGGTTCTATTGGGGGACCCCCAAGCCTAATTTGTCTTTCTGCCTCTTACCTAAGGTATTCCCGCTAATATTCTGTGCATGCCTGTTACTACTAAGAAAATGTAAAAAAATTTAATAGTAGGCAAGAAAAAAAAAAAATGGAAGACCGCGGTACCTGTGTTAAACACTAGAGGCCGCTATGGTTCTTTTTTCTTGTAATGTGGATTTTTTTCTTCCAAAGTCAAATCCAGGCAGTTGGTAAGTTCTCTGCTGGGAAGCTGTCTCCTCTGCCCTGTTGCTGCGCTCATCCATCCCCGGGCCCTGCGGCAGGGACCCTGGCTTCCATCTAGCTCCTTATTTTTTTTAAAAAAGAGCGCCAAAGGCGCACGTGCCCGCGCGCGTGCGCATGCACGCGCCTCTATATATAGAGGCGATCTGGAAAAAGGGGCGGAGCTGGTGGATGACGCTCGGTGTGCGCCGCGGCGCTACTGCGCATGTGCGGGCGTCCAGCGTGTTTAAAGGCACAATCACAGCTGGCTATTGAAGTGCACAGACAGAGCTAGCAACAGTAAATAAGGCACACAGAGGCGGTTGATGCAGGCATCCCCTAGAAAGGCACTTTAGTAGACACCAACTGTTATATAGCAGCAATTGTGCTAGACTATTATCAGTAAAAGTGGTGTATTACGGCTGGAATACCTCAGCTTTGGGCTTAGGAATATGCCGTCCAGAAGCTCCGGAACTAAATCTTCCAGGAAGCGAAGGGGGTCTCCATCGGGCTCTGAGGATCTTGGGCATGCTTCTGCTGCACCAGTCTCCCCTGAAAATTCAGAGGTTAGTGACCGTAGAGACCCCGCAGGAGTACCTGGTACTGTGGCTGTCCTCAGTTCACCTGCTCCTGTGTATGTAACAGAGGAGGTTTTTTCCTCATCCTGATAAAATATTTACTCCCCCCAAGAGATTTCCGGTGGTCTATCCCATGGAGGATAAGTTCATCAAAAAATGGAGGGTCCCTACAGTGGACGCAGCCATCTCTTGTGTGAATAAATCACTGACATGTCCAGTGGATAATGTCCAAATGTTCAAGGACCCAATAGATAAAAAATTGGAGTCCTTATTAAAAGCTGCTTTCTCTACAGCAGGATTGGTGACACAACCAGCAGTGGCAGCTATTGGGGTCTGCCAAGCAGTGAAGGATCAGTTGAAACAGGTCTTAAGGGACTTGCCAGATCAGCAGGCTCTTGCCCTAGCTGATCTACCTAGAGCCTTATGCTTTGCGGTTGACGCCATAAAGGATTCAATCCATCAGGCCTCCCGCCTTACGCTGTCTGTAGTACATATGCGCAGGCTTCTATGGCTCAAAAACTGGTCTGCTGAAGCTCCCTGTAAAAAATTGCTGGTTAGCTTCCCATTTCATGGTGAACGTTTATTCGGGGAAGACCTGGACAAATATATCCAGAAAATTTCCAGCGGTAAAAGTACACTCTTGCCGGTTAAAAACAGAGTTAGAGGTCCCTCTTTTAAGAGGCCTGCTTCTCCAGTCCCTGGGGCATCGGCTGTGAAACAGTTCCGACGGCCTCCTCGGTCAAATCCCGGGGGTAAAAATCAGGGACAATCGCAGGGTAATAAGAAACCCTGGGTCAGGAGAGGTACAAAACCTCCCCCAAAGTCAAATTCATGAAGGGTTGCCCCCACTCAATCGGGTGGGGGGAAGACTCCAGTTGTTCGCAGAGACCTGGCGGGACACGATCAGAGACAGATGGGTGCTCTCCGCAGTAAGTCTGGGATACAGATTGGAGTTAAAAGACTCTCCTCCTTCCCATTTTATGAGGTCAAACGTGCCAAGGGATCCCCGGAAGAGAGAGTCCCTCCTGTTGGCACTAGAACAATTATTGCTCCAAGGAGTAATTATGGAGGTTCCCCTGGAAGAATGAGAGTTCGGGTTTTACTCAAACCTCTTTACAGTCCCGAAGCCAAACGGGGACGTGAGGCCCATATTAAATCTAAAAGGGCTAAACAAATTCCTGCATATCAGGACTTTCCGGATGGAGTCGATCCGATCGGTGGCCACTGCCCTACAAGGGGAGGAATGGTTAGCCTCGATCGTCATCAAAGATGCTTATTTGCACATTCCCATCTTTCCAGACCACCAAAAATTTCTACGCTTTGCAGTAGAAGGGCGCCATTTTCAGTTCAGAGCCTTACCCTTCGGTCTGGCCACAGCACCACGAGTGTTTACAAAAATTCTGGCCCCATTATTGGCCAATCTAAGAACGCAAGGTGTAACGATAATGGCATATCTAGACGACTTGTTGCTGATAGACCACTCAGTGAAAAAACTAGAAGTGGTCGTTCACAAGACAATCAAGTATCTGGAATCTCACGGTTGGATTATCAACCGAGACAAGTCAGCCCTAAAACCAGTCAAAAATCTGGAATACTTGGGGCTAAGGTTGGATTCAGGCCAGAGAAAAATATTCTTGCCTCGAGAAAAGGTGTTGTCTTTGAGAGATTTGATCCACCTAGTGGATACAAAAAGACACCCGTCCATACGCCTGTGCATGAGGCTGCTGGGAAAAATGGTGGCATCATTCGAAGCAGTACCCTACGGTCAATTCCATTCAAGGAATTTGCAAAGGGCCATACTGTCAGCCTGGAACAAAAAAGTTCAGGCCCTAGACTTACCAATGTCCTTGTCCCCTTCCGTTCGCAAGAGCCTCCGTTGGTGGTTGGTTCTCCAGAATCTGGAAAAAGGGAAATCCTTCAGTCCGATTTCTTGGAAGGTGGTCACTATAGATGCCAGCCTTATAGGCTGGGGAGCAGTACTGGAGCAATGGTCTCTCCAGGGCAGATGGTCGGATGCAGAAAAGGCCCTGCCCATCAATCTCTTAGAGATACGAGCAGCCCGGTATGCCCTAGTAGCATGGACATCCAAACTCCAAGGGTCCCCTGTCAGAATTCAATCAGACAATGCCACGGCAGTGGCATATATCAATCATCAGGGTGGCACCAGGAGTCGTGCAGCCCAGAGGGAAGTAAATTACATCCTGAAATGGGCAGAAAGATATGTCCCAGCCATATCCGAGGTATTCATTCCAGGAGTGGAGAATTGGAAGGCGGACTTTCTAAGTCGCCAGCAATTATGCCCAGGGGAATGGTCCCTTCACCCCGAGGTTTTCCGGACAATATGTCAGCGGTGGGGAACACCGGATGTAGATCTTCTAGCATCCAGATTCAACGCAAAGGTGGACAGGTTTGTCTCTCGGACAAGGGATCCCCTAGCTTGCGGCTCGGATGCCCTAGTGTTCCCTTGGGATCAGTTCAAGCTGATATATGCATTTCCACCGCCACAATTGTTACCTCGATTACTCCGCAGAATCAGGGTAGAAAAGAAACCAGTGATTCTGGTGGCTCCAGCGTGGCCCCGAAGAGCATGGTACGCGGAGATTGTAAAAATGTCAGTGGGGAGTCCTTGGACTCTCCCACATCGTCCGGACCTGCTTTCGCAAGGACCGATATACCACCCTTCCTTACCAGCCCTAGGTTTGACGGCCTGGCTATTGAAGCCCACATTCTAAAAAAGAGAGGTCTCTCTAATCCTGTGGTAGCTACCATGATCAATGCCAGGAAGCCGGTATCCAGGCAGATCTACTATAGAATCTGGAAGGCGTACATCGCCTGGTGTGAGGCCAAGAAATGGCATCCACGTAAGTACGTAATAGGTAGGATTCTGGACTTCCTACAGTGGGCTGTAGATAGGAAGCTTGCCTTGAGTACTATCAAGGGTCAGATTTCGGCCTTGTCAATATTTTTTCAAAGGCCCTTGGCTTTGCATTCACTAGTCAAAGCTTTTATACAAGGAGTGATGCGTATTAGCCCTCCGGTTAATATTCCCATATGTCCATGGGACTTAAACCTGGTTCTGTCGGTTCTACAGAAGCAACCATTTTGTCATGGATATGCATTAATGTCTGTCTGCCATCTTACCTTCCTCCTCATGTGTTCATCTAGAGACCAGACATCCTTCACCTGGCTTCCTTTATAATCTCCTCCCAGCCTGACTCCACCCCAGGCCCTATCACAGAACACTATATTAACCTGTGCACTGCAAGCCTGCTTTGCTGATCAACGTGTTTGTTAGGCATTGTGTGTTTGGGTTCCTGCCTGCCGTGTGCTACGTCTGTCTCTCTGTTACGTTATTGGCTTGTCCCCGACTATCCCTGTCTGCTCGTGACCCTTGACCTTCGGCTCGTTCTTCGTTATCCTTGTCTGCTTGTGGCCCCTGACCTTCAGCTTGTTATTCGGTTCTCTCTTATCGTGTGCTGCTGCTTCCCCTCTTTTCCCCTTATCCTACGGGGCGTGAGCTAGGAAACTCCAGGGGCCGCGACCTGGTCCCAGCCTGCAGCATAACATCCTCACCACTAGAGGCCCTGGAGAAGACCAGCTGGGTCTTAGACTCCGCGCCCTGGGGAATCTTGGCTCTAGCTTCCGTTAGGATCCCGGTTGTGCTCCTCTGGTCCCGCTTTCCACAACCACCCAGTTTCCTATCCGCAGAAGCCAGCCATAGGGTTCACTACCTCGCGGTGCACTCCTGTCCCCCTACGGTGTGCATCTGTCACCTGGCCACAGGTGACCCTGACACATTTGAACCATTACAGCACATTTCCTTGGTTCTTCTCACCAGGAAATAGATTTTTCTAGTAGCCATTTGTTCGGCTAAAAGAGTGTCGGAATTAGCAGCTATGTCCTGTAAGGAGCCATATCTGGTTATCCATAAGGACAGAGTAGTGTTACGTCCTCATCCAGCCTTTCTTCCTAAGGTGGTATCGAGTTTTCATTTGAACCAAGATGTGGTTCTTCCTTCCTTTTTCCCCAAACCTAGTTCGGTAGAGGAAAAGTTATTGCATTCTTTGGATGTAGTAAGAGCAGTTAAAGCTTATCTAAAAGCCACTGCTCAGATTCGTAGAACGGATACTTTGTTTGTTCTGCCGGAAGGCCCCAGAAAGGGTCAGGCAGCATCAAAAATCTACTTTAGCCAAGTGGATTCGACAGGTCATAATACAAGCCTATGGCTTGAGAAGGAGACCGTCTCCGTTCAAAGTTAGGGCGCACTCCACGAGAGCAGTTGGAACTTCATGGGCAGTGCATCACCAGGCCTCCCTGGCTCAAATCTGTAAGGCCGCAACATGGTCTTCAGTACACACGTTTACTAGGTTCTACCAGGTGGACGTTAGAAGTCAGGAGGATGTCGCCTTTGGGCGCAGTGTGTTGCAGGCCGCAAAAGATCCTCATGCCTGATGGCGCCCAGCTTATGTATAGTGTATCCCTCCCCTCATTGGGCATTGCTTTGGGACGTCCCACATAGTAATGACTATGTCGCTCTGTGTCCCGTGATGTACGAGAAAGAAAATAGGATTTTTATAACAGCTTACCTGTAAAATCCTTTTCTTGGAGTACATCACGGGACACAGAGCTCCCGCCCCTCTTTTGGGGACACTTATTGCTTGGCTACAAAACTGAGGTGCTCCCGGATGGGAGGGGCTTATATAGGGGAGGGTACTTCCGGTTTTGGAAGTTGCCAGTGCCAGCACCTGAAGGTAATCTATATAACCCATTAGTAATGACTAAGTCGCTCTGTGTCCCGTGATGTACTCCAAGAAAAGGATTTTACAGGTAAGCTGTTATAAAAATCCTATTTTTGTGACCCGCCGGAGCTCTCTTCCCCGCAATTATATTACAGAAACACACACATTGTACATTATATATACCACTGTAATAGAGTGGATTATAGGGTTTTACAAGCATTTTAAACTAGGGCTTATTTTTGCGGTAGGGCTTATATTGCAGCCCTCCTGGAAAATAGCGCTAGGTCTTATTTTCAGGGTAGGTCTTATTTTCGGGGAAACACGGTAGTACTAAACCAAAGAAAACAAAAATGGTGGGGACAGCCGCACTCCAATCCAACGCGTGTTTATTGAAGAAAGACAGGCACTACAAAAACCAGCATAAACCAGGACACTGACGCGTTTCACACTTGTTCAGTGTTTACTGAACAAGTGTGAAACGCGTCAGCTGTCCTGGTTTATGCTGGTTTTTGTAGTGCCTGTCTTTCTTCAATAAACACACGTTGGATTGGAGTGCGGCTGTCCCCACCATTTTTGTTTTCATTGATTTGTGCATTGCCGGCACCCTTGGTCTCTGAGAGAGAAACATCTTTCCAAAACCTAATCTGCCTGTAGCGGCAATTTTTGTTCTTAGTACTAAACCAAAGATGGAGGCCCTGAGGTTGGTGCTTTATTGGTGGAAAAGTGAGTTTACTCCTTGAAAGTGCCAATCACCCAAGAGCAGGGGTCTCCATCATTGGTATTATGGGAGGAATGGTGCCCCATCATTGGTATTATGGGAGGAATGGTGCCCCATCATTGGTGTCAGTGGGAGGAATAGTGTCCCATCATTGGTGTCAGTGGGAGGAATAGTGTCCCATCATTGGTGTCAGTGGGAGGAATAGTGCCCCCTCATTGGTGTCAGTGGGAGGAATAGTGCCCCGTCATTGGTGTCAGTGGGAGGAATAGTGCCCCATCATTGGTGTCAGTGGGAGATATAGTGAATATGCAAAACCTTGTGAGCTACTATGTTAATCCAGCGAAGATGCCAGCACTACCCACACTTCGTAAATATGTGAATAAACAACAATAATATCAAATTAAGTGCACCGCTAAATTAAATTAAATAAACATATGTTTAAATTCGTTACTATTGTAATTCGGAGATTTGGATACATCCGAATTTCCAAATAACAAAAAATGTGTCAGAGATTTTAATTTGGAACAAAATGAAGTACACATCTATTCTGGTTCTGACGTGCCGTGTGAGGCTTCTATGCTGACGCCACGTGACTAGGAATGAACGCTCGCTGCACGAGGCTCCTGACAGTCAATTATAGTGAATGGGTGTGTCCAGGTACGTAGGTGTGAATGGGTGTGTCCAGGTACAAAGGTTTGAATCGGTGTGTCCAGGTATGTAGATTTGAATGGGTGTGTCCAGGTACATAGGTGTGAATGGGTGTGTCCAGGTACATAGGTTTGAATGGGTGTGTCCCGGTACGTAGGTTTGAATGGGTGTGTCCAGGTACGTAGGTTTGAATGGGTGTGTCCAGGTACGTAGGTTTGAATGGGTGTGTCCATGTACGTAGGGTTTGAATGGGTGTGTCCAGGTACGTAGGTTTGAATAGGTGTGTCCAGGTACATAGGTTTGAATGGGTGTGTCCAGGTACGTAGGTGTGAATGGGTGTGTCCAGGTACGTAGGTGTGAATGGGTGTGTCCAGGTACGTAGGGTTTGAATGGGTGTGTCCAGGTACGTAGGTTTGAATGGGTGTGTCCAGGTACGTAGGTTTGAATGGGTGTGTCCAGGTACGTAGGTGTGAATGGGTGTGTCCAGGTACGTAGGTTTGAATGGGTGTGTCCAGGTACGTAGGGTTTGAATGGGTGTGTCCAGGTACGTAGGTTTGAATGGGTGTGTCCAGGTACATAGGTTTGAATGGGTGTGTCCAGGTATGCAGGTTTGAATGGGTGTGTCCAGGTACACAGTTTTGAATGGGTGTGTCCAGGTACGTAGGTTTGAATGGGTGTGTCCAGGTACATAGGTTTGAATGGGTGTGTCCAGGTACGTAGGTTTGAATGGGTGTGTCCAGGTACATAGGTGTGAATGGGTGTGTCCAGGTACATAGGTGTGAATGGGTGTGTCCAGGTAGATAGGGTTTGAATGGGTGTGTCCAGATACATAGGTGTGAATGGGTGTGTCCAAGTATGTAGGTTTGAATGGGTGTGTCAAGGTACATAGGTGTGAATGGGTTTGTCCAGGTACGTAGGTGTGAATGGGTGAGTCCAGGTACAAAGGTTTGAATGGGTGTGTCCAAGTACATAGGTTTGAATGGGTGTGTCCAGGTACATAGGTTTGAATGGGTGTGTCCAGGTACGTAGGTTTGAATGGGTGTGTCCAGGTACGTAGGTTTGAATGGGTGTGTCCAGGTACGTAGGGTTTGAATGGGTGTGTCCCGGTACGTAGGTTTGAATGGGTGTGTCCCGGTACATAGGTTTGAATGGGTGTGTCCATGTACGTAGGTTTAAATGGGTGTGTCCCCGTACATAGGTTTGAATGGGTGTTTCCAGGTACGTAGGGTTTGAATGGGTGTGTCCAGGTACATAGGTTTGAATGGGTGTGTCCAGGTACATAGGTTTGAATGGGTGTGTCCAGGTACATAGGTTTGAATGGGTGTGTCCAGGTACGTAGGGTTTGAATGGGTGTGTCCAGGTACCTAGGTTTTAATGGGTGTGTCCAGGTACGTAGGGTTTGAATGGGTGTGTCCAGGTACCTAGGTTTTAATGGGTGTGTCCAGGTACCTAGGTTTGAATGGGTGTGTCCAGGTACATAGGGTTTGAATGGGTGTGTCCAGGTACCTAGGTTTTAATGGGTGTGTCCAGGTACATAGGTTTGAATGGGTGTGTCCAGGTACATAGGGTTTGAATGGGTGTGTCCAGGTACATAGGTGTGAATGGGTTTGTCCAGGTACAAAGGTTTGAATGGGTGTGTCCAAGTACATAGGTTTGAATGGGTGTGTCCAGGTACATAGGTTTGAATGGGTGTGTCCAGGTACGTAGGTTTGAATGGGTGTGTCCAGGTACGTAGGGTTTGAATGGGTGTGTCCCGGTACATAGGTTTGAATGGGTGTGTCCCGGTACATAGGTTTGAATAGGTTTGTCCCGGTACATAGGTTTGAATGGGTGTGTCTCCGTACATAGGTTTGAATGAGTGTGTCCAGGTACGTAGGGTTTGAATGGGTGTGTCCAGGTACCTAGGTTTGAATGGGTGTGTCCAGGTACATAGGTTTGAATGGGTGTGTCCAGGTACGTAGGGTTTGAATGGGTGTGTCCAGGTACCTAGGTTTTAATGGGTGTGTCCAGGTACATAGGTTTGAATGGGTGTGTCCAGGTATTTAGGGTTTGAATGGGTGTGTCCAGGTACATAGGTTTGAATGGGTGTGTCCGGGTATGTAGGGTTTGAATGGGTGTGTCCAGGTACCTAGGTTTTAATGGGTGTGTCCAGGTACATAGGTTTGAATGGGTGTGTCCAGGTATATAGGTTTGAATGGGTGTGTCCAGGTACATAGGTTTGAATGGGTGTGTCCAGGTATATAGGGTTTGAATGGGTGTGTCCATGTACCTAGGTTTTAATGGGTGTGTCCAGGTACATAGGTTTGAATGGGTGTGTCCAGGTATGTAGGGTTTGAATGGGTGTGTCCAGGTACCTAGGTTTTAATGGGTGTGTCCAGGTACATAGGTTTGAATGGGTGTGTCCAGGTATATAGGTTTGAATGGGTGTGTCCAGGTACATAGGTTTGAATGGGTGTGTCCAGGTATGTAGGTTTGAATGGGTGTGTCCAGGTACATAGGTTTGAATGGGTGTGTCCAGGTACATAGGTTTGAATGGGTGTGTCCAGGTACGTAGGTTTGAATGGGTGTGTCCAGGTATGTAGGTGTGAATGGGTGTGTCCAGGTATGTAGATTTGAATGGGTGTGTCCAGGTATGTAGATTTGAATGGGTGTGTCCAGGTACGTAGGTGTGAATGGGTGTGTCCAAGTACATAGGTTTGAATGGGTGTGTCCTGGTATGTAGGTGTGAATGGGTGTGTCCAGGTATGTAGATTTGAATGGGTGTGTCCAGGTATGTAGATTTGAATGGGTGTGTCCAGGTACGTAGGTGTGAATGGGTGTGTCCAGGTACATAGGTGTGAATGGGTGTGTCCCGGTATGTAGGTTTGAACGGGTGTGTCCAGGTACGTAGGTTTGAATGGGTGTGTCCAGGTACATAGGTTTGAATGTGTGTCCCCCGGTACATAGGTTTGAATGGGTGTGTCCAGGTACATAGGTGTGAATGGGCCCTCAATGTAGTCACGTGTCGCGCCGCTACTTTTCCTCTACTATTATGTCGATCTCTTACCTGACATATACTGTACATATCAACAGCTGGGAGATCAGAAAACCTATTGATTGTTTTTTCTCCATTAATCTCCACTAGGGGGAGACAAACCGGATGATCGGATCGCACATCCTGAATAAAAACTCTTCCCGGTCCCATTGTATATTCACCATACATCTGGAGGTGAGTTCTTGTCACATACATGACGTGATGTACGACACGGAGGACGCCTCCATCATTCAATGAGCAGAACCCGTGGAGTGTTTCCTTCCTTCATACAGTAAATCACACAATACTTATCACAGGCTTCCACAGCTCCAGCCCCCCGAGGACTACATACATACCAAGATATCGAGGAAGACAATTCCATCAAAAAAATGAAACTTTAAGATAAACTAAATTTCCAAAAGTATTGGGACACCTGCCTTTACACACACATGAACTTTAATGGTATTCCAAATGCTCTTCTCGAAGAATGGTCAAACATTCCCATAGACACCCTCCTAAACCTTGTGGACGGCCTTCCCAGAAGAGTTGAAGCTGTTATAGCTGCAAAGAGCGGGGCCAACCCAATATTGAACCCTACGGACTAAGACTGGGATGCCATTAAAGTTCATGTGCGTGTAAAGGCAGGCGTCCCAATACTTTTGGTAATATAGTGTATATCAGGAAAGCACAGCATTATGACCACCAGATGGAGCTCTCACTCATAGGAAATAAACATGTTAGGCAAATTACACGGATTATTCGTCATAACTGTGGAAAAGCGTGAAACATTTAATGCACAGCAAGTTTTTTTTTTTAAACGGACCCCATTGTGATTTCTACATATTTTTTTTCTCCAGTCTCATTCCAGGACGTTATCCAATGCGAAGTACACGGTGTCAAAGATTAACCTGGTGGACCTGGCGGGTTCTGAGAGATTGGGGAAAACCGGGGTGAGTATGGTGAATGTGTTACCCGTCCTGATCCCGCCCCCTATCTGGCGCCATACACTAAGCTCAGGCTGTGATTGGCCCCCTAGGGCCACCCTATGCAATGGCCATTAGAAGCATTTGTTGCCACTCACCTTTCAAGCTTGTGATTGGACGGTTCTTCCCCCTTCCTATAAAAAATGTGACAGATTGATGGACTGTGTATGTGATGATTCAGACACTCCCAGCCCATTCAAGCCCCCTCCATGCACCCCTCTCTCCCCTGCTGCAGTAGCTCTGAGCTCAGTGATGCTGCAGTGGAGGGGATAGTGGACCCAGGGCCGGGACAAGAGGTGGGCAGGAGGGGCGGCTGCCATGGGCACTGTGGTATCATGTGAGGTGGGGGGTGGTGCTCCAAGGAGATTGGAGGGGATTTGTGTTAGAAGGGGGAATTTGGATGGCAACAGGGGGTAAGTATTGTTCTAGGAGGAGGGAATTTGGGGAAGGGGGTACTAAGAGTGGTGATTTAGGGTGATTTGTGAAGGGGGGGGGGGGTGGGGGAAGAAGATTTGTGCTAGGAGGGGTATTTGGGGGAAATTTGTGCTGGGAGGGGCGATTTGAAGTTTGGGGGAGAAGATGTGTACTAGAAGGGGCACATTTTTTTTTGGGGGGGGGGATGCCACAAGGAGATTGGAGGGATTATGTGCTGGAAGGGGGCAACAGGGGGTAAGTATTGTTCTAGGAGGAGGAAATTTGGGGGGGGGTACTAAAAGGGGTGATTTGTGTAGGGGGGATGGGGGAAAGAAGATTTGTGCTAGGAGGGGTATTTGGGGGGAATTTGTGCAGGGCGGGGGGGATTTGAAGTTGGGGGGAGATGTGTACTAGAAGGGGTGAACTTTCTCTTTTTTGCGGGGGGGGGGGTGTTTGCCACAAGGAGATTGGAGGGGATATGTGCTGGAAGGGGGATTTGACGTTGGGGGGGGGGTTTGCCACAAGGAGATTGGAGGGGATATGTGCTGGAAGGAGGGATTTGAAGTTGGGGGGAGAAGATGTGTACTAGAAGTGGTGAATTTTTTTTAGTGGCGGGGGGGGGGGTGCCACAAGGAGATTGAAGGGGATTTGTGCTGGAAGGAGGCATTAGGGGGGCAACAGGGGGTAAGTATTGTTCTAGAAGGAGGGAATTTTGAGGGGGGGTACTAAGAGTGGTGATTTGTGTAGGGGGGATGGGGGAAGAAGATTTATACTAGGAGGGGTATTTGGGGGGAATTTGTGCTGGGAGGGGGGATTTGAAGTTGGGGGGAGATGTGTACAAGAAGGGGTGAACTTTCTCTTTTTTGCGCGGGGGGGGGGGGTGTTTGCCACAAGGAGATTGGAGGGGATATGTGCTGGAAGGGGGATTTGACGTTGGGGGGAGAAGATGTGTACTAGAAGGGGCACATTTTTTTTGTGTTGTGGGGCGGGGGGGGGGGGGCTGTCCACAAGGAGATTGAAGGGGATATGTGCTGGAAGGAGGCATTAGGGGGGCAATGCCTATTGCTCTAGAAGGAGGGAATTTGGGGGGGGGTGGTACTAAGAGTGGTGATATTTAGGGTGATTTGTGTAGGGGGGGATGGGGGGAAGAATATTTATACTAGGAGGGGTATTTGGGGGGAATTTGTGCTGGGAGGGGGGATTTGAAGTTGGGGGGAGAGATGTGTACAAGAAGGGGTGAACTTTCTCTTTTTTGCGGGGGGGGGGGTGTTTGCCACAAGGAGATTGGAGGGGATATGTGCTGGAAGGAGGCATTAGGGGGGCAATAGGGGGTAAGTATTGTTCTAGATGGAGGGAATTTGGAGGGGGGTACTAAGAGTGGTGATTTAGGGTGATTTGTGTAGGGGCGGGGATGGGGGGAAGAAGATTTGTGCTAGGGTATTTGTGGGGGGGGGGGCTGTGCTGGGAGGGGGGATTTGAAGTTGGGGGAGAAGATATGATATGTACTAGAAGGGGTGACATTTTGGGGGGGAGGGTTGGCATTTGTGCTGGGGGGATTTTGGGGATGGGGGGTGGCAAAGATGGGTAAGAGGGGGGATTTCACCAGGGGGGTGGATTTGTACTGGGAGGAGGGGGAATTTATGGGGTAAGTATGCAGATTAGTGTTTTTGTAGGGGGGGGGTTGGCATGTTCGCCCTGGGCTCTAGATGACCTTGTCTCTGCACTGGGTGGACCACACATGTGCGGAGGTTTGAGAGCTCGCTCCTGTGATGGTGGAGGTGGGCAGTAATGGATGGGAGTGTCTTAGCAACGTCCTAGCAACACAGCAGGGTATAACCCACACCTATAGCAAGGGCAACTTTGGTCAGAGCTGCACAGTTTGTTTTTATCTACAGACACCCCTTAGCTGCGTAGGCAGGGGGCAGTGCCCAGTGGGCAGAGTTACTGACTAGCTATGGCTCACTATAGTTTGGATATTTGACTCCTCCCCCAGCAGGAAGACCTTTCACCAAAGTTCCCGTCTCTTCACCCCCCCCCCCCCCCCCGCTGTGACCATCTTTTGGGTGCCAACATCCGCCCGAAACTGAAAAGAACAGTTTTGTATTCTGAGACGAGAAGGCGGGGGAGTCTCTTCGCTGTCAGAATACGATGGGTTACCCTAACCTGAATGTGTGGATGGAGGTATTGAGTCCATTTTTTCCCCCCCGTTTTAGCCTGTTGACCAAACCATGTATAGCTTGAGAAAGGTACAGCACAAGAAAGTGACCGGATTGGGCTGTTGTTAATTTCGTCAAAACATTTTTGGTCAAAGTTTTCGCCAGCTGCATTTTTACAGGCCTCCGAGTCCTTAGATGGCCATCCAGAGCAGCACTGAGCATTGCAGGCCTCCCAACGAGAGTCCCACTCCCAACGGAGAACGGCCAGAGCAGAGAGCACTGTACATTACATTACATTACAATTACAGGCCTCCTCTCGGACAGCTGTCCGTCCAGAGCACTGTGTGTGCATTACAGGCCTCCTCAGACCACTATCCAGAGCACTGTGCATTACAGGCCATCCCTCAGACCTGAGACCACCATCCAGCACTGTGCAGCAATACAGGCCTCCTCAGACCACCGTCCAGAGCAGTGTGCAGAATTACAGGCCTCCTCAGACCACCATACAGAGCAGTGTGCAGCATTACAACCACCGTCCAGAGCACTGTGCAGCATTACAGGCCTCCTCAGGCCACCATCCAGAGCAGTGTGCATCATTACAGGCCTCCTCAGACCATCATACAGAGCACTGTGCAGCATTACAACCACCATCCAGAGCATTGCCCTCAGACCTGAGACTACCAGTCAGCACTGTGCAGCATTACAGGCCTCCTCAGACCACTGTCCAGAGCACTGTGCAGCATTACATACCTCCTCAGACAGACCACTGTCCAGAACACTGTGTATCATTACAGGCCTCCTCAGACAGACCACTGTCCAGAGCACTGTGC
The DNA here is from genome assembly GCA_029206835.1 of Rana muscosa. Lineage (NCBI taxonomy): Eukaryota > Metazoa > Chordata > Amphibia > Anura > Ranidae > Rana > Rana muscosa. Next base: position 212,627,268 of record JARGYO010005626.1, read on the forward strand.
AGCATTACAGGCCTCCTCAGACAGACCACTGTTCTGAGCACTGTGTAGCATTACAGGCCTCCTCAGACGGACCACTGTCCAGAGCACTGTGCAGCATTACAGGCCTCCTCAGGCCACCATACAGAGCACTGTGTAGCATTACAGCCACCATCCAGAGCATTACCCTCAGACCTAAGACCACCATCCAGCACTGTGCAGCATTACAGGCCTCCTCAGACCACCGTCCAGAGCACTGTGCAGCATTACAGGCCTCCTCAGAGAGACCACTGTCCAGAGCACTGTGTATCATTACAGGCCTCCTCAGACCTGAGACCACTATCCAGCACTGTGCAGCATTACAGACCACCGCCCAGAGCACTGTGCAGCATTACAGGCCTCCTCAGACCACCGCCCAGAGCACTGTGCAGCATTACAGGCCTCCTCAGACAGACCACTGTCCAGAGCACTGTGCAGCATTACAGGCCTCCTCAGACCACTGTCCAGAGCACTGTGCAGCATTACAGGCCTCCTCAGACCACCGTCCAGAGCACTGTGCAGCATTACAGGCCTCCTCAGACCACCGTTCAGAGCACTGTGCAGCATTACAGGCCTCCTCAGACCGTCCAGAGTGGCTAAATTTGTATCTGTGAGTTTGTTCAAACTTTAATAGCATAAATAATAACATGATATTAGATTTTTTTACTCCAGGAGTATATAATGAGTTTGGAAATTCTATAGAAATTCTTAAATAATGCATTACAATTTACCTAAACACATAAGATTTTAGTTGACTAAAATTATTTTATTAGACTAAAATGTACTGGAGAGTTTAGTCTAAAAATAAAACCACTGCAGATGACTAAAATGGGACTAAAACTAAAATGGCATTTTAGTCAAAAGAATATAACTAAAACTAAATCAAAATTTGATGCCAATATTAACACTGTTGTGAAGCCCCAATGTTGGCCGGTAGAGTCTACGCTCTGTGTGCTGTTCTAGAGCAGCATCCTCCGCTACCATGTACCCTTGTGGCCAAACCATAAGTCAGTAGAAGGGGCAGCAACGCGTTTCAAGGGTGTTCCCTCTTTGTCAATCCTGCCCCAGTTGGTAAACAAAGGCTTTTAAGCTAAAGGATAATACAGGACAGCTCTGTGCCGCGGTGACACCAGTGCTAGATGGAACTGCACTGTAGATTGACTTGTAAAGCTTTCCATAAATCTGTATTTCTTTTTTTTTCGTTTCTCAGTCTGAAGGGCAGGTCCTGAAGGAAGCCACTTACATCAACAAGTCTCTGTCTTTCCTGGAACAAGTCATCATTGCGCTGGCCGACCGCCGTGACCATGTCCCGTTCAGGCAGAGCAAACTCACTCACGCCCTCAAGGACTCACTAGGTGAGAAATGATGTCACAAGGACTATGTTGTGTGTGCATGCATAGACAGATATGGTCAATGGCACTACCCAGCTTTTGGGACCCAGCAGAGACCTTCCTCACATCTGCGCATGTGCACAAAGATGGCGCAGTTACCTTTCCTTCAATGGTCCCTGTCTTTCAAAGGTGCTGGCATCTTCCCCTCAGTGCCATTCTTCAGCTGTCTTTATTGGCCTCTCATGTAAGGAGGGACACTAATAGGGACTTTCATGTAAGGAGGACTCTAATGGAGTGTCTTACATAAGGGGGACTCTGATGGGGATTTTAATGTAAGGGGTGACTCTGATAGGGGCTCTCATGTAAGAGGGTGGAAACTCTGATAGGGGCTCTCATGTAAGAGGGTGGAAACTCTGATAGGGGCTCTCATGTAAGGGGGGGGGGGAACTCTGGTGAGGGCTCTCATGTAAGGGGGGGAGAGTCTGATATGGGGGACTCTAGTGTAAGGGAACTAACATGATTGGTTGTTAGGATGTTGGCAGTCCTAGCTACCAATGACAGCACAGCTGGGGGAACCTTTGCTGAAGACTGGAGAGAGGGGCTGTGGCTGTTAAGGAGAAACGGAGACTGTAGGCTGACCTGAAGACCTGTGTGAGAGGCCATTGACCCTATCTGCAGGCCAGATAAAATCTAATAGCGGGCCAGATTTGGCCCACAAGCCATACTTTTTCTTACCCAACCTGTGAATCCTGGAAGCACGGGGAGGGCTACCCAAAAATTGCTGTTTAAGGACTGATCCTATTCTAGGTCAGAGATTACATGGGGCTAAGGACCCTCCCACACACCCTGGTGATAGCCTAGTGATTGGATGATCTGAATTGTGGGAGGCTCCCTTTTACCCAAAAATAGGATTTTTATAACAGCTTACCTGTAAAATCCTTTTCTTGGAGTACACAACGGGACACAGAGCGACATAGTCATAACTATGTGGGTTATATAGATACCTTCAGGTGCTGGCACTGGCAACTTCCAAAACCGTAAGTACCCTCCCCTATATAAGCCCCTCCCATCCGGGAGTACCTCAGTTTTGTAGCAAAGCAATAAGTGTCCCCAAAAAGAGGGGTGGGAGCTCTGTGTCCCGTGATGTACTCCAAGAAAAGGATTTTACAGGTAAGCTGTTATAAAAATCCTATTTTCTTTCTCGTACAACACGGGACATAGAGCGACATAGTCATTACTATGTGGGATGTCCCAAAGCAATGCCAAATGAGGGGGGGATACACCATGTATAAGCTGGGCGCCATCAGGCATGAGGATCTTTTGCGGCCTGCAACACACTGCGCCCAAAGGCGACATCCTCCTGACTTCTAACGTCCACCTGGTAGAACCTAGTAAACGTGTGTACTGAAGACCATGTTGCGGCCTTACAGACCTGAGCCAGGGAGGCCTGGTGATCCACTGCCCATGAAGTTCCAACTGCTCTCGTGGAGTGCGCCCTAACTTTGAACGGAGGCGGTCTCCTTCTCAAGCTATAGGCTTGTATTATGACCTGTCGAATCCACTTGGCTAAAGTAGATTTTGACGCTGCCTGACCCTTTCTGGGGCCTTCCGGCAGAATAAACAAAGTATCCGTTCTGCGAATCTGAGCAGTGGCTTTTAGATAAGCTTTAACTACTCTTACTACATCCAAAGAATGCAATAACTTTTCCTCTACCGAAGTAGGTTTGGGGAAAAAGGAAGGAAGAACCACATCTTGGTTCAAATGAAACCTCGATACCACCTTAGGAAGAAAGGCTGGATGAGGACGTAACACTACTCTGTCCTTATGGATAACCAGATATGGCTCTTTACAGGACATAGCGGCTAATTCCGACACTCTTTTAGCCGAACAAATGGCTACTAGAAAAATCAATTTCCTGGTGAGAAGAACCAAGGAAATGTGCTGTAATGGTTCAAATGGTTGTTTCTGTAGAACCGACAGAACCAGGTTTAAGTCCCATGGACATATGGGAATATTAACCGGAGGGCTAATACGCATCACTCCTTGTATAAAAGCTTTGACTAGTGAATGCGAAGCCAAGGGCCTTTGAAAAAATATTGACAAGGCCGAAATCTGACCCTTGATAGTACTCAAGGCAAGCTTCCTATCTACAGCCCACTGTAGGAAGTCCAGAATCCTACCTATTACGTACTTACGTGGATGCCATTTCTTGGCCTCACACCAGGCGATGTACGCCTTCCAGATTCTATAGTAGATCTGCCTGGATACCGGCTTCCTGGCATTGATCATGGTAGCTACCACAGGACTAGAGAGACCTCTCTTTTTTAGAATGTGGGCTTCAATAGCCAGGCCGTCAAACCTAGGGCTAGTAAGGAAGGGTGGTATATCGGTCCTTGCGAAAGCAGGTCCGGACGACGTGGGAGAGTCCAAGGACTCCCCACTGACATTTTACAATCTCCGCGTACCACGCTCTTCGGGGCCACGCTGGAGCCACCAGAATCACTGGTTTCTTTTCTACCCTGATTCTGCGGAGTAATCGAGGTAACCATTGTGGCGGTGTGAATGCATATATCAGCTTGAACTGATCCCAAGGGAACACTAGGGCATCCGAGCCGCAAGCTAGGGGATCCCTTGTCCGAGAGACAAACCTGTCCACCTTTGCGTTGAATCTGGATGCTAGCAGATCTACATCCGGTGTTCCCCACCGCTGACATATTGTCCGGAAAACCTCGGGGTGAAGGGACCATTCCCCTGGGCATAATTGTTGGCGACTTAGAAAGTCCGCCTTCCAATTCTCCACTCCTGGAATGAATACCGCGGATATGGCTGGGACATATCTTTCTGCCCATTTCAGGACGTAATTTACTTCCCTCTGGGCTGCACGACTCCTGGTGCCACCCTGATGATTGATATATGCCACTACCGTGGCATTGTCTGATTGAATTCTGACAGGGGACCCTTGGAGATTGGATGTCCATGCTACTAGGGCATACCGGGCTGCTCGTATCTCTAAGAGATTGATGGGCAGGGCCTTTTCTGCATCTGACCATCTGCCCTGGAGAGACCATTGCTCCAGTACTGCTCCCCAGCCTATAAGGCTGGCATCTGTAGTGACCACCTTCCAAGAAATCGGACTGAAGGATTTTCCTTTTTCCAGATTCTGGGGAACCAACCACCAACGGAGGCTCTTGCGAACGGAAGGGGACAAGGACATTGGTAAGTCTAGGGCCTGAACTTTTTTGTTCCAGGCTGACAGTATGGCCCTTTGCAAATTCCTTGAATGGAATTGACCGTAGGGTACTGCTTCGAAAGATGCCACCATTTTTCCCAGCAGCCTCATGCACAGGCGTATGGAGGGGTGTCTTTTTGTATCCACTAGGTGGATCAAATCTCTCAAAGACGACCCCTTTTCTTGCGGCAAGAAAATTTTTCTCTGGTCTGAATCCAGCCTTAGCCCCAAGTATTCCAGACTTTTGACTGGTTTTAGGGCTGACTTGTCTCGGTTGATAATCCAACCGTGAGATTCCAGATACTTGATTGTCTTGTGAACGACCACTTCTAGTTTTTCCACTGAGTGGTCTATCAGCAACAAGTCGTCTAGATATGCCATTCTCGTTACACCTTGTGTTCTTAGATTGGCCAATAATGGGGCCAGAATTTTTGTGAACACTCGTGGTGCTGTGGCCAGACCGAAGGGTAAGGCTCTGAACTGAAAATGACGCCCTTCTACTGCAAAGCGTAGAAGTTTTTGGTGGACTGGAAAGATGGGAATGTGCAAATAAGCATCTTTGATGTCGATCGAGGCTAACCATTCCTCCCCTTGTAGGGCAGTGGCCACCGATCGGATCGACTCCATCCGGAAAGTCCTGATATGTAGGAATTTGTTTAGCCCTTTTAGATTTAATATGGGCCTCACGTCCCCGTTTGGCTTCGGGACTGTAAAGAGTAGTGATGAGCCGAACACCCCCGGGTTCGGTTCGCACCAGAACCCGCGAACGGACCGAAAGTTCGTACGAACATTAGAACCCTATTAAATACAATGGATGCGAACGTTCGAATTCTAAAGTGCTAATTATAACAACTATTATGCATGTTATTGTCCTAAAAAGGGTTTGGGAACCCGGGTTCTGCACCAGGGGACATGTATCAATGCAAAAAGAAGTTTTAAAAACGGTCGTTTTTCGGGAGCAGTCATTTTAATGATGCATAAAGTGAAAAAAAAAAGTCAAATATTCCTTTAAATATCGTACCTGGGGGGTGTCTAAAGTATGCCTGTGAAGTGCCACGTGTTTCCCGTGTTTAGAACTGTCCCTGCACAAAATGACACTTCTAAAGGAAAAAAAAGCCATTTAAAACTTCTTGCGGCTTTAATGTAATGTCTGGTCCCGGTAATATGGATGAAAATCTTTAAGAAAAATGGCATAGCTACCCCATGACCCCCCCCCCCCCCTACCCCAGCCCATTACCAGCCCCTTTGGGTCTTGTATGGATATTAAGGGGAACCCCGCACATAAAATAAAAAAGGCCCTATATACTCTGAACAGCCGTATACAGGCGGTGCATACAAGACAGGGACTGTAGGTTTGTTCTTATGTAGAATGTGTTTGTAATTTTGAACAGGTACATTGTTGAACTGTAGCTCCAGCCCAAAAATCTATTTTTAAACTTTTTGGGAAACATAGGTAAGGGTTATCACCCCTGTAACATTTGTTTTGCTGTCTGTGCCCCTGTTCAGAACATTTCACCTCACTTTCCGTCCCAATGACAACTGTTTTTGAAATGTGGTGTTTTTCTTGAAACAAGGATTGGTGATAAAGCATCAGTACAGAGGAGACACCTTTCTCCCATATTTATTCTTACAGGAGAGAATTTTCCTTCCTAGTGGTAGATTTCCTCTCACTTCCTGTTGTCTTCTTTCGTTTGCAAGTAGGAGTCGTTTGTAAGTTGGATGTTTGAAAGTAGGGACCTGCCGTATATACTCTGCAGAAATAGGCCCCTTAGTTGTTGGTGTTGGCACAACACTGTAAGCACTCACAGTTACTCTTGGTTGGTGCTGGAACGCCCTGCTGTCAACTATTATATCAGGAATTTTAATTACATATAATTGTTGAACAGTGGTAGTAAAAATTGGGGCTTTGATGGTGGTGCTGGTGCCACAACACTGTAAGCCCTGACAGTTACTCTTGGTGGGTGCAGCAATGGGCCCTGCTGTGAATTATTAGATCAAGAATTGTAATTGCATGCCCCTGTTGAACAGGGGCTGAAAAATTGGGCTTTTCGTGGTGGTGGTGGTGGTGGTGGTGTTGCCACAACACTGTAAGCCCTCAGAGTTACTCTTGGTGGGTGCAGGAATGGGCCCTGCTGTGAATTATTAGATCAAGAATTGTAATTACATGCCCCTTTTGAACAGTGGCTGAAAAATTGGGCCTTTCGTGGTGGTGGTGGTGGTGGCGTTGCCACAACACTGTAAGCCCTCAGACTTACTCTTGGTGGGTGCAGGAATGGGCCCTGCTGTGAATTATTACATCAAGAATTGTAATTGCATGCCCCTGTTGAACAGGGGCTGAAAAATTGGGCCTTAGGCACTGGTGGCACAACACTACAACCCCTCACAGATACTGTACTTGGAGCACAGCAATGAGCCCTGTTGCAAAGTATTGCTTCAAAAATTGTAATGACACGCCCCTGTTAAACAGGGGCTGAAAAATTGGGCCTTAGGCACTGGTGGCACAACACTACAACCCCTCACAGATACTGTACTTGGAGCACAGCAATGAGCCCTATGGCAAATTATTGCTAAAAAAATTGTAAGTACACGCCCCTGTAAAACAGGGGCTGAAAAATTGGGCCTTAGCCACTGGTGGCGGCACCCATAAACAAAAATGATCTTCCAAGCTATCATCATCAATCGTATCATTGAGGACTCGGAGGAGGAGGATAGCCAGTCAACATAACAGCACAGGCACTCAGCATCAGCATCAGTCTTGAAGGGACGTGACATGTTAAAATCAATTAGTCTGTTATATCAGCATCAGGTGTGTGGTAGCTGGTGGTGATCCAAGACTGGTTCATCTTGATGAAAGTCAGTCGATCAACCGAGTCGGTGGACAGGCGCACCCTGTGATCCGTGACAAATCCTCCAGCAGCACTGAATGTGCGTTCCGAAAGAACGCTGGATGCAGGACAGGCCAGTAGCTCAATTGCATACTGTGCAAGCTCTGGCCAGTGATCCATCCTCAAGACCCAGTAAGCCAGAGGATTTTCGGTGGGGAAGGTGTCCAAGTCTGACCTTGCCCCTAGATATTCCTGCACCATGTTTATCAGACGCTGGCGATGGTTGCTGGAACCGATCATACTTTGGGGCTGCGGACTAAAGAATTGTCTGAACGCATCGGTCAGACGGCCACCTTCCCCACCGCTCCTTCTTTGACTGGCCGAAGCCTCAGCAACTCGTTGTCCTGGACCAGGAGTTTGTAACCTCCCAGTCTCTGGGAACGCGTTGCACAGACCTTTCTGCAAGGCCTCCCGGAGTTGTCTCATCCTCTGCTCCCTCTGCGACGGTAACATAAGGTCCGCAACCTTACCCTTGTACCGTGGATCAAGGAGAGTGGCCAGCCAGTAATGGTCCCTCTCCTTGATCCGAAGAATACGAGGATCCTTCCGCAGACTTTGCAGGATCAGGGAGGCCATGCAGCGTAGGTTTGCTGAGGCATTCGCTCCGGAGTCCTCTGGGTCACTAAGGACGACATGATCCGCAGTCACCTCCTCCCAGCCACGTACAAGTCCACTGGTTTCTTGGGACTGTAAATCATCCCTAAAAGACTGCTGCTGATGATGCTGAGTGCCAGCCTCCACCTCCATGCTGACACAATCCTCCTCCTCCTCCTCCTCCTCTTCCTCTTCCTGTGCGATGGGTGGGACAGAAGGAACACTGTCTGGGTAAAGGGGGCCTTGAGAGGCAAGGAAGTCCTCCTCTTCCTGCCTCTGTTCTGCCTCAAGTGCCCTGTCCATTATTCCACGCAGCGTGTGCTCCAACAGGTGGACAAGAGGTACAGTGTCACTGATGCATGCACTGTCACTGCTCACCATCCTCGTGGCCTCCTCAAATGGTGCCAGGACAGTGCATGCATCCCTGATCATGCCCCACTGGCGTGGAGAAAAAAAACCAAGCTCCCCTGACCCTGTCCTGGTGCCGTAGTCGCACAGGTACTCATTGATGGCCCTCTGCTGCGTGTGCAGCCGCTGCAGCATGGCCAACGTTGAGTTCCACCTGGTGGGCATGTCACATATAAGGCGGTTCTTGGGCAGGTTCAACTCCTTTTGCAGCTCAGCCAGGCGAGCACTGGCATTATAAGATCTGCGGAAATGCACACAGACTTTCCTGGCCTGCCTCAGGACATCCTGTAAGCCCGGGTACCTGCCCAAGAACCGCTGCACCACCAGGTTAAGGACGTGAGCCACACAGGGCACATGGGTCAGTTGTCCCTGTCGGAGGGCGGAGAGGAGGTTGGTGCCATTGTCGCAAACCACCATTCCTGGCTTAAGCTGGCGTGGCGTCAACCACCTCTCGGCCTGGCCCTGCAGAGCAGACAGGACCTCTGCCCCAGTGTGGCTTCTGTCCCCCAAACACACCAGCGCAAGCACGGCATGGCATCTTTTTGCCTGCGTACTTGCGTAGCCCCGTGAACGGCTACAGAGCACCGCTGGTTCATAGGACAAACCACAGGAAGAGGCCATGGAGGAAGAAGAAGAGGAGGGGGTGGAGGAGAGAGGTGTGTCACAACCAGTAGTAGCATTTTGGAGGCGTGGCGGTGGGACAACCTCCAACACTACTGCACCTTGTCCTGCATCCTTCCCAGCTGCCAAAAGAGTGACCCAATGGGCCGTGAAAGAAAGGTAACGTCCCTGTCCATGCCTGCTGGACCATGAGTCAGCGGTAATATGCACCTTACCGCTGACCGCCCTGTCCAGCGAGGCCAAGACATTGCCTTCCACATGCCGGTAGAGAGCCGGAATAGCCTTCCGTGAGAAAAAGTGGCGTTTGGGAACCTGCCACTGAGGAACCGCACATTGCACAAACTCACGGAAGGGGGCCGAGTCTACCAACTGAAAAGGCAGCAGTTGAAGCGCTAGCAATTTAGCCAAGCTAGCATTCAACCGCTGGGCATGTGGATGGCTGGGAGTGAACTTCTTTCGACGGTCCAGCAGCTGGGGCAGGGAAATTTGCCTGCTAGAATCGGACGTCGGTGTACTGCTAGCAGAGTGGCCGCAAGTACTTGGCTGTGACACACCTAATTCTACACCTTCATTCCTCTCAGTGCATGTTTCAGAGAGGACTGAAGTTATAGTGGGGTTGGAGATCCCAGCTGATGCGGTGCAAGGAGAGGTCCGCTTTGTTCTTTGGTGTGGGTCTTTGAGGTAGGCTTGCCAACGAGCTGCATGGCAGGTCAACATATGTCTGGTCAGGCATGTGGTACCCAAGCGGCTGATGTTTTGGCCACGCGATATACGCTTGAGACATATGTTGCAAACAGCAGCTGTGCGATCTGATGCACTAGCCTCAAAAAAGGCCCACACCAAAGAACTTTTTGAATGACGGACAGAGGCAGCGCCCTGCACAGGCGGAGCTCTGCGGTGTGATTCCGTCGGTGTACTGCCCTTACGCTGGCCACCAAAGGGCATCCTGCCTCGTTGGAGATGTGCCTCCTCCTCATCCTCCTCCTCCTCCTCTCTCCTATTAGGCACCCACGTGGAGTCAGTGACCTCATCATCACCTCCCTCCTCATCACTGGAGCCAATCTGGCAGTATGCTGCAGCTGCTGGAACATGACTGCCAGATTGGTGTCCTTCTTGAGCATCCCCTCTGTCTGCTCTCACGCTACTGCCTTCCTGTAGCTGGGTTTCATCATCAGACCCTTCGAAACACTGGGCATCCTCCTGGAGCATGTACCCAACACTGTGCTCAAACAGTTCGGGGGACTCCTCAGGAGGAGGACATGGTGGGTCTAGGGAAGGAGTGACTGATGATGAGTCTGACATTGATACCAGGGAAGAGGACGCTTTGGCAGCTGCTTTGCCAGTACCCTGAGCCTGGGTGAGAGAGGATGAGGAGGAGGAGGAGGGCTTGGTTATCCACTCTACCAAGTCTTCGGCATGATGTGGCTCAACATGTCCAGCTGCCGAAAAGAAAGACAAGCGTGTCCCATGGCCATGTGCTGATGACAATGCACCGCGTCCACGACCAGCACTGTTGCCCCCAGACACAGAGCCTGCTTGCCCTCTTTTATTGCCTCCTGACTGTCTGCCTCTCCTTGTTTGCCTTCCAGACATTCTAATAGATGGCCTGCAGGGAGATGGGAAAAAAGCAATAAGGGCTACCTTCAGGTGTCCTTCTCTGTCCCTTGAAACAAGGACTTGCACAGTGAAAGAAACTGACACTCTCCCTACCTACAGTTTTCTGTCCCTAGAAAAAATGTTTTTTTTAAGCACAATATAGCACAAGGAGAATTCACTCACTGTCCTTCCTGGTCCCTAGAAACAAGGACTTGCACAGTGAAAGAAACTGACACTCTCCCTACCTACAGTTTTCTGTCCCTAGAAAAAATGTTTTTTTTAAGCACAATATAGCACAAGGAGAATTCACTCACTGTCCTTCCAGGTCCCTAGAAACAAGGACTTGCACAGTGAAAGAAACTGACACTCTCCCTACCTACAGTTTTCTGTCCCTAGAAAAAATGTTTTTTTTAAGCACAATATAGCACAAGGAGAATTCACTCACTGTCCTTCCAGGTCCCTAGAAACAAGGACTTGCACAGTGAAAGAAACTGACACTCTCCCTACCTACAGTTTTCTGTCCCTAGAAAAAATGTTTTTTTTAAGCACAATATAGCACAAGGAGAATTCACTCACTGTCCTTCCAGGTCCCTAGAAACAAGGACTTGCACAGTGAAAGAAACTGACACTCTCCCTACCTAGAGTTTTCTGTCCCTAGAAAAAATGTTTTTTTTAAGCACAATATAGCACAAGGAGAATTCACTCACTGTCCTTCCAGGTCCCTGGAAACAAGGACTTGCACAGTGAAAGAAACTGACACTCTCCCTAACTACAGTTTTCTGTCCCTAGAAAAAATGTTTTTTTTTAAGCACACTATAGCACAAGGAGAATTCACTCACTGTCCTTCCCAGTCCCTAGAAACAAGGACTTGCACAGTGAAAGAAACTGACACTCTCCCTACCTACAGTTTTCTGTCCCTAGAAAAAATGTTTTTTTTAAGCACACTATAGCACAAGGAGAATTCACTCACTGTCCTTCCAGGTCCCTGGAAACAAGGACTTGCACAGTGAAAGAAACTGACACTCTCCCTACCTAGAGTTTTCTGTCCCTAGAAAAAATGTTTTTTTTAAGCACACTATAGCACAAGGAGCATTCACTCACTGTCCTTCCAGGTCCCTGGAAACAAGGACTTGCACAGTGAAAGAAACTGACACTCTCCCTACCTACAGTTTTCTGTCCCTAGAAAAAATGTTTTTTTTAAGCACACTATAGCACAAGGAGAATTCACTCACTGTCCTTCCAGGTCCCTAGAAACAAGGACTTGCACAGTGAAAGAAACTGACACTCTCCCTACCTAGAGTTTTCTGTCCCTAGAAAAAATGTTTTTTTTAAGCACACTATAGCACAAGGAGCATTCACTCAGGCCTCGTACACACGACCGATTTTCTCGTCGTAAAAAACACGTCGTTTTTTTCGACGAGATTCTTGTTAAGCTTGTCGATTTTCTCGTCAAGCTTTCTATGCGTACACACTGTCATTTTCCAATTTCCTCATGGTTCTCTGCGCTCACGTCCAGCACGTACGACGGCACTATAAAGGGGAAGATCTTTTTTCTTGGCGCCACCCCTTGGGCTGCTTTTGCTGATCTCGTGTTACCGCGTCTGAAGTAAAAGTTTGGGAAGAGACGATTCGCGCTTTTCAGTCTTCGTACTTTTCAGATCGTTTTCTGCCGTTCAGTTTGTGCTTGTGGGTTCGTATCTTGACTTTCAGGGCGTCTAGGCAGGTCGTATCTGTTTTACAGTGCGTTATTGCCTGTTCGTTTCTGAATTTCAGTTCGTTATTCATAGGCCTTGCTGTTCTAAAGTGCGTTCTGTTCTGTACGTTCTGATTAGACGACCGTTTCCTAGCCATGTCGCCTGGACGTTCTCGTCGTCGAGTTCGTGCTGTGCGTGCGCTTGGTGTTGGTCTGCTTGTTTTGGACCAAGACCAGTCCATGAATGGTGTGAGGAGGAGTTCATGGACCAAGAATTGGTTGCTCCAGCGGGACCAATTCTGCCACATGCCTCTGCTGCGGGAGATCGTCGAGAATAATCCTGAGGACTACAGGAATTTTCTGAGGATGTCTGACCCCGTTTTTCAGGAACTGTTGGCTTTGGTGTCCCCCTATATTACCAGGAAGGACACCGTTATGCGGGAAGCCATCAGTGCTGAGCAGAGGCTCATCGCCACGTTGCGTTACCTGGCGACAGGGAGAAGTCTTCAGGACTTGAAGTTCACCACAGGCATCTCCCCCCAGGCTCTGGGCCTCATAATCCCAGACACCTGTTCTGCTATTATACAAGTCCTGCAGGAGGACTATATTAGGGTAAGTTTTCTCCCTTCACATCACATTTTATGTATTACATGTATGCTAATGTATTGTATTTCTTTCATCCTTTCCTAATTACCATGATTGTAATATGCTGAGAATGTCCCCTTTGTCCCCATGCATGTTGGAAGCTTTAGATTGCCCCTTTTTTATCCTCCCTAAATATTTCCCCTCACTAACTTTTCCAGCAGGGGCGCCTGTTGCTCCAAATGTTGGGGGGTTACAACCCCAATTTCGGAAATAAACTTCCTCCTTTTTTGCTCTGTTGCCTAATAAACGCCCCCAGTTGTCCCCTCCAATGCAGCCATTTAGTCCCCTCTATTGCAGCCAGTTTCCCCCCAGCCCTGCACTTACCTTCTTGTGCTCAGCGCCATCCTTCTTCTGTCCTTGATGTCTTCTCCTTCCCTTCATGTTGCATCAGCCAATCATGTTACCATTAAACAGACTTGGTGAACATGATTGCCAGAGCTGCCTGTCAGTGTTTACACAAGGAATGCCCCCTCCTTGCGTCCCCGATTTTTCTTTGAGGAAGCCAATTACATCCCTCAGGTTGTAATTTGCAAGACTTTTTTAATACCTGTTTCTGCTCTGCAATTTTAACCCCCTAAATGACGCAATTAATCATATGTCGGTCGCTTTACAAGAGGCCATCCACCTGAATAGTGTGCGGCATAGACAATACATAGGTTCATGCAACGCATGAACCTATGTATTGTTCTGAGTGATGGGCACAGGAGAGAGGGGACAGTGCTCCAGCGCCCACTCTGGACGCACCGCCACTGCAATGCTATCCTGTGGCCAAACACATCTCCCCCCCCCAAAATAATTTAGTAATGGCCCATCAGAGGGGGTGATGAATATGATAAATGAGCCTTCCATTATACTTTTTTTACACACCTTAATAAACGTATAATTAGATTGATGTTGGTCTCTAATTTTTTGGTCTTGAATTTGCTTGTAATGTATGCCTTTGTTTTTCTAATATTATTTCATCTTGTTTCACTCCACAGCTTCCTTCAACGCCACAGGAATGGCAGACTGTGGCATCGGAGTTTGCCACGCGGTGGGACTTCCCCAACTGCGGTGGTGCCATAGACGGGAAGCACGTCCGCATCGTGCCGCCACCCCGTTCTGGATCCTACTACTACAACTACAAGGGGTTTCATAGCATTGTGCTGATGGCGGTGGTGTCAGCACGGTATGAATTCCTCTATGTTGATGTAGGGAAGAATGGCCGGATGTCCGATGGGGGATCCTTCATCCAGACGGAGTTTGCCCTCCGTCTCCAGAGTGACGACCTTGCATTGCCACCGGATGCAGGGAATATTGAAGGACTCCCCTTTGTTTTCTTGGCTGATGAAGCCTTCGGACTCGGACGGCATCTTATGAGGCCATTTCCACAGAGGACCCTGACCCCAGAGAAGAGTGTGTTCAATTACCGGCTGGCCAGGGCCCGAAGAGTCGTTGAAAATGCCTTCGGCATAATGGCCAGCCGGTTCCGCCTTTTTATGACTTCCATCCACTTGGCGGACTACAAAATAAACTATGTAGTGTTATGCTGCTGTGTGCTACACAATTTTCTTTGCCGCAAAGCGAATTCATATATGGCCTCAGTTTTGCCAGAGGCTGGACTTTCCCCTGCAAATCCCCTTCCGGGCCTGGAATCTGCCCGTCTTGGCTTGCCCCCCCAAAATGCCCGTGTGGTTCGGGACAAATACATGGAGTATTTCACGGGTAGGGGGGCAATTCCTATGCCAGCCTATGTCTAAGTATCCCAATAAAAATCTTCTTTAAACCTTTAATTATTTGTTCTTTCCTGTCTCCTAGTTTGTCTTTGTGCATTTGTAGTGGCAAGTGTATTTTACTTTAGTAAATAACAACCAATTTCACTATGTTACCTTACAAAAGAACCAAATAAGCTTAGAGTGTATTATAAAAAGAAGCTACACGTTGTTTGTGTTCAAATATTTTACTCTCTGCACATTTTTTTTTGTTTTACTTTGGGGTTGGCCTGACCACAACCCGTCAAATTTTGGCTTATGAAAATACAAAAATACCACTTGCATTTCTAAAATGACAACATTGGATACCTCTGAGCAATCTGAGACATTCAGTTACACAAACTATGTCTCTATGTGCCCGTCCTAATATGGGGTCCTGCCACCCCTTGCCCAGTCAAAAATTCAATATGCACACATTTTTACTTTTTTGCAAATAGGAAGTTTACAATCCTGATCCCTATTGTCAACATGTGCTATCTGCCATCAGGGGTGATCAATGGATGTGTTTTGGGGGTGCATCCCCTTCCTCAGTTCACCGACTTTTGATACGAGGAAGGTGTTGCACCCACAAAAGACGTACATGGATATCCCCTGATGGCAGATAGCACATGTTCACACACTGTGTGCATATTCAATTTTTGGCTGCTTTGTTACTCAAAAAATTAGTAAAAATATAAAAACAAACATGTAAAAACAAATGTGTTTGGATGGCTTATTGAATTCTCCCCAAAACATCGAGAATGTCTTTAAATGTTTGTTCCATCACATGGATTCTTTGTTTAATAAGGTCCAGTTCCGTGCTACATTCCATCACTTGCTGGATGAGGCGGAGGGCACTGTCAGCAGAGAACGGTGTGCTATCCTTCACAACATTTC
Source organism: Rana muscosa (assembly GCA_029206835.1). Taxonomy (NCBI): domain Eukaryota; kingdom Metazoa; phylum Chordata; class Amphibia; order Anura; family Ranidae; genus Rana; species Rana muscosa. The sequence continues at coordinate 212,642,913 of JARGYO010005626.1, forward strand.
CATCCCCTAAAAACCATAAAAAAAAATTAATAAAACTCTGCAGGCCTACCTCGCTTACCTTAAGCTGTGGTGTCAGATACTGACCTGTTGTGGTGACCAGATCCACAACGTCATCCACCTCTCCTTCCTGTACTTCTCCTTCCTCCACCTCAACTTCCTGCACATCTTTCGGTTGTGGATCTTTGGGAGTTTGGGGTTGCTTGGAAGTTGTGGGGTGCATGTGCTCCCTGGAGTGTCCTCCTCCCAGTCTTCTCTCCCCTATGAGAATAAAACCAAAGGTCTATTTATCACACTGTAAAAATCTCATTTTTAAACTTAAAACAGGCTAAATTGTTTGGAAGTGGGGTACAAGTGTGTGTTTGTGCGGAATTTAAAGAAAAATGCATTCTTTATGACCCCAAATATGTTTATTATTCACATTTGGATGTAATTTTTTGGACATGGAGGCACCACAAATAAACTCTGATGCACCTGTGTGGGACACCCAAAAAAGGCGGGTCTGGTGGCCCACACTATAGTGCTCCAAAGTACAGATGTGGAAGCAGCTGCTGAGTGTCCTCTCCTTTACACTGATTAAAGTTTGCATTTCATTCTCCTTACAAACACATCATCTAGACTTAAAAATTATCCACAATACTTGATCAAAAATGGCAGATGTCTAATTACTTTTGGGGGTCTTAAATAAGCCAAAACCACGGATAGTGGCCGAACGAAGTGTCGGTAACGTAACGAACGATTACTGTGCCCAACCTAGTTCAAAATAATACATTTTGGAAGGGAGTCCAATATGCTTTAAAAATAAAAAAAAGTAAGTTTCTAAAAAGATTAATAGCAGAAAGGTCGTCATTTTACTTACTTTTAGCGAGCATCCTCTTTATGCTCCTCAACTGGTCTGGCTCCCTCAGTTTGAGGTCTGACCACCTCTTTCTGAGCTGCTCATTTGAGCGTTTCACCCCGAACTTCGCCCTCAGACTCTTCACAACTTTAGTGAGGATTTTGGCCTTCCTTCTATTTGGTTTGCTATACGGCCCATGCTTGGCATCATAATCAGCCTTGACCAAGATGTCCACCATCTCCGCCATCTCCGCCAAAGACATATTCGATGCCTTGAATCTCCTCCTTGATCGTGACGTGTCCTCGGTCTCCGGGCTTGTCTCCTCGCTAGTTGCGGAATTATCAGACACCTGCTGTAACTCCGCCATATCTGTCTGCGCGCCGAAAGAGAAGGGGCGGGGAAAAGATGTTAGTTAGAACGTCATGGGCGGGCGACGTGTGCGGAGCGACGTGTTCCAATTTGGACGCATGCGTGGTGTGTATATAGCAAACACACATGTGACTATAGTACGTTCGGTGTGCGGAGAGAGGAGTTCAAGTGACGGACGTGCGAACGAAGGTATGTGATTTTGTGAGACTTGTTAAAATTGTTGGCCTATACTGTCTTGAGATTGTTGGAGGATATATATGGTGACTAGGATGTGAAGGAGGTTAGACTGTTTGCCTCACATTATTTAAATATAATTTATTTTACTTGCAGATACAATATGAATGTATTTATTAGCGACAAAGAGTTCCTGGCGGAATTTATTGACCGGGTAAGGGAGCTGCCGGCTCTGTGGGAGACCAAAAACCCCATCCATAAAAAAAAAGGGGTGAGAAAAGCAGCGCTGGATAAGCTGCTCCCATTTGTGCATACCAAGGTGCCCACAGCCACAGCAAAACAAGTGGACACTAAAATTGGGAGCTTGAGAGGTACCTACAGGACTGAACGCTCTAAGGTGCTGGCTTCTCAGAGGTCAGGAGCAGCAGCAGATGATGTTTATGTCCCGGTTTTGTGGTACTACAGCAGGATGTCCTTCCTGGATGACCACATTGAGCCAAGGCCATCACTCTCCACTCTTCCCCCCAGACTTCCCTGCAGCCAACCTGAGCCTTCTCTGGAGCAAGAGGAGGCAGCCATCCTGGATGATCCTGATTTGGCCATCTGGAGCCAGGTATAGTATTAACTGAAAATGTAGTGGGATAAAATTAATGTTTCCCAAATATGTCAGGATGAGAAACATACATTATTTTGTATTCAACAAGTGAAATCATGATCTGTAGACATTATTCTGCACTTAATTGTGTGGTAAATAGTCAAGCTGATGTAGTGGTAAATTTAAAGCAAGGATTTATGCATTTACATTCTAATTGCTTCCATCAGGATTACAAAGTTTGATGCAAAGATTAAACCAACATATTAAACTATGTTTCTTTTTCATACACAGGATGAAATCAGCCAGGAGGAGGGTCTGGAAACTGTCAGGCAGGAGGAGGAAGGGCCCAGTGGCAGCCAGGAGGTGGCAGGGCCCAGTGGCAGCCAGGAGGTGGCAGGGCCCAGTGGCAGCCAGGAGGTGGCAGGGCCCAGTGGCAGCCAGGAGGTGGCAGGGCCCAGTGGCAGACAGGAGGTGGCAGGGCCCAGTGGCAGACAGGAGGTGGCAGGGCAAAGGAGAAGCACCAGATCCCAGGTGCCTCCCATCCGGCTTCACAAAAGAGGCAGGAGGGACAGGACCACCAGTGAGGCAGCAATGGCCCTTATTAAAGAGGCCCATGCCACCCTCAAGGAGCCCACATCCCCTGAAGAGGCCATTGCCGGCCTAGTGGAGGCTAAGTTCAAGGTGATGAGCATGGAGCAACGCCTCCTATGCGAACCCCTGCTCATCACCTTGCTCAACAAGGGGGTGATGGAGCAAATTACCCCCAATACCGCCATATGTGAGGTGGCCCAACTGACCCAACCTCAACCTCCACCTCCACCTTCCTCTTCTGCCCCACCCCCTTCTGCTACCCCTCCACCTTCTGCCCCACCCCCTTCTGCTACCCCTCCACCTTCTGCCCCACCCCCTTCTGCTACCCCTCCACCTTCTGCCCCACCCCCTTCTGCTACCCCTCCACCTTCTGCCCCACCCCCTTCTGCTACCCCTCCACCTTCTGCCCCACCCCCTTCTGCTACCCCTCCACCTTCTGCCCCACCCCCTTCTGCTACCCCTCCACCTTCTGCCCCACCCCCTTCTGCTACACCTCCACCTTCTGCCCCACCCCCTTCTGCTACACCTCCACCTTCTTCTTCTGCCCCACCCCCTTCTGCTACACCTCCACCTCCTCCTCCTGACAGGAGTACCCCTCCAGTGGGCCAGCCTCCAGCTAAACGAAGAAGGAAGGCTTCAGTAAAGGCTGCAGGGAAGGTTGCCAGGAAGAAGAGGAAGTGATGGCCTTGCTTCATTGTGGTCGCACTGGTCGGACAGAAGGCAGCCTGTTGTAGTACCACACACTTGGGACATATATCTCACCTGCTGCTGTTCCTGACCTCTGGGAGGCCAGCATCAGATTGTGTTCTGAAATGTGGGCCTTCTCAAGCTCCCAATTTTAGTGTCCACACAGGGTTGCTGTGTGCTCTGGGGTCCCTGGGATGCACAAATGGCAGCAGCTTCTCCAGCGCTGCCTTCTCTTTATTTAATTTATAAACATGAATAAATGTGTTTTTTGTTTAAGTTCATACTTGACTATGTGTATTTTTAAATAAAAAAAAACAAGCTTTGGAGTAAGCAGATACATTTGACTGACAATAAAAGGCACAGATATCACCCCCCCCCCCCCCAAAAGAATAACTAAATCTGATTAGCTCAAAAACATGGTGTGAAATTTTAAAAATATAGATTAGAAAATTAAATGGGAGATCGCTATCAAAACATTGAGAAATTATAATTAACATCATTTTGAAAAATCTAACCATTTAAATTATTCCTAAAAACTTGCACGATATAATACACATAAATCTTATAAAGAGCAGCATGAAAAAGGTTAAAAATAAGGCAGAACTCTGTGTGAATATCAGCAGCAAAAGAAGGTCTCTCGTTTTGATTAATGTAACATTCTAACGAAGAATTCAATGCAGAACATTTAAACGATGAAATATTTATGAGCGTGACGAATGTGCTCTCTCCATTATGAAGGCTTGTTTTACCAGAAGATGCGCTCCCGTCTCATAGTTGCTTGTGAGCATGCGCGCTTTTGGAAGAGTCGTAAAAGCATACATACGAACCATTTTCTCGTCACAAAACAGGCCGACGAGAAACACGACAAGGAAATCTGGACTCCTGACGAGAAAATAGAGAGCAGGTTCTCTATTTTCTCGTCGAGATTCTCGTCAAGTTTCTCGTCGTAAAACCATACACACGAACGTTTTTCTAGACAAAAAAACTCTCGCGGCACTTTTCTTGACTGTTTACGACGAGAAAATCGGTCGTGTGTACGAGGCCTCACTGTCCTTCCAGGTCCCTGGAAACAAGGACTTGCACAGTGAAAGAAACTGACACACTCTCCCTACCTAGAGTTTTCTGTCCCTAGAAAAAATGTTTTTTTTAAGCACACTATAGCACAAGGAGAATTCACTCACTGTCCTTCCCAGTCCCTAGAAACAAGGACTTGCACAGTGAAAGAAACTGACACTCTCCCTACCTACAGTTTTCTGTCCCTAGAAAAAATGTTTTTTTTAAGCACACTATAGCACAAGGAGCATTCACTCACTGTCCTTCCAGGTCCCTGGAAACAAGGACTTGCACAGTGAAAGAAACTGACACTCTCCCTACCTACAGTTTTCTGTCCCTAGAAAAAATGTTTTTTTTAAGCACACTATAGCACAAGGAGAATTCACTCACTGTCCTTCCAGGTCCCTGGAAACAAGGACTTGCACAGTGAAAGAAACTGACACTCTCCCTACCTACAGTTTTCTGTCCCTAGAAAAAATGTTTTTTTTAAGCACACTATAGCACAAGGAGAATTCACTCACTGTCCTTCCAGGTCCCTGGAAACAAGGACTTGCACAGTGAAAGAAACTGACACTCTCCCTACCTAGAGTTTTCTGTCCCTAGAAAAAATGTTTTTTTTAAGCACAATATAGCACAAGGAGAATTCACTCACTGTCCTTCCAGGTCCCTGGAAACAAGGACTTGCACAGTGAAAGAAACTGACACTCTCCCTACCTAGAGTTTTCTGTCCCTAGAAAAAATGTTTTTTTTAAGCACACTATAGCACAAGGAGCATTCACTCACTGTCCTTCCAGGTCCCTGGAAACAAGGACTTGCACAGTGAAAGAAACTGACACTCTCCCTACCTACAGTTTTCTGTCCCTAGAAAAAATGTTTTTTTTAAGCACAATATAGCACAAGGAGAATTCACTCACTGTCCTTCCAGGTCCCTAGAAACAAGGACTTGCACAGTGAAAGAAACTGACACTCTCCCTACCTACAGTTTTCTGTCCCTAGAAAAAATGTTTTTTTTAAGCACAATATAGCACAAGGAGAATTCACTCACTGTCCTTCCAGGTCCCTGGAAACAAGGACTTGCACAGTGAAAGAAACTGACACTCTCCCTACCTACAGTTTTCTGTCCCTAGAAAAAATGTTTTTTTTTAAGCACAATATAGCACAAGGAGAATTCACTCACTGTCCTTCCAGGTCCCTGGAAACAAGGACTTGCACAGTGAAAGAAACTGACACTCTCCCTACCTACAGTTTTCTGTCCCTAGAAAAAATGTTTTTTTTAAGCACAATATAGCACAAGGAGAATTCACTCACTGTCCTTCCAGGTCCCTAGAAACAAGGACTTGCACAGTGAAAGAAACTGACACTCTCCCTACCTACAGTTTTCTGTCCCTAGAAAAAATGTTTTTTTTAAGCACACTATAGCACAAGGAGAATTCACTCACTGTCCTTCCCAGTCCCTAGAAACAAGGACTTGCACAGTGAAAGAAACTGACACTCTCCCTACCTACAGTTTTCTGTCCCTAGAAAAAATGTTTTTTTTAAGCTCACTATAGCACAAGGAGAATTCACTCACTGTCCTTCCCAGTCCCTAGAAACAAGGACTTGCACAGTGAAAGAAACTGACACTCTCCCTACCTACAGTTTTCTGTCCCTAGAAAAAATGTTTTTTTTAAGCACAATATAGCACAAGGAAAATTCACTCACTGTCCTTCCAGGTCCCTGGAAACAATGACTTGCACAGTGAAAGAAACTGACACTCTCCCTACCTACAGTTTTCTGTCCCTAGAAGAAATGTTTTTTTTAAGCACACTATAGCACAAGGAGAATTCACTCACTGTCCTTCCAGGTCCCTAGAAACAAGGACTTGCACAGTGAAAGAAACTGACACTCTCCCTACCTACAGTTTTCTGTCCCTAGAAAAAATGTTTTTTTTAAGCACACTATAGCACAAGCACAAAACACACTGACACTCTCCCTACCTATCCTTCTCTTTCCCTAAACTAAAGGAATCCAGGTTAAGCAAGAAAGAAATAAAAGTCACTGTCCCTGCCTATGCTTGTCTTTCCCTGCTCCGGAACACACTACACTAGGCCGCCGTGCTGGCGGCCTTTTATAGTGTGGGGCGTGTACTAAACACCCTCAGCAATAATTGGCCACAGGCATCCTGCCTGTGGCCAATCATTGCTCTCCTCGCTGCCGGCGCTGTGATTGGCCAAGCATGCGGGGTCACAGTGCATGCTTGGCCAATCACAGCGCCTGGATGACACTGCGATGGCGTAGTGCATTGTGGGCCGTTCGCGTCACTCGAATTTGGCGCGAACGGCCCAAATCGTTCGATCTTCGTCGAACGATCGAACAGCCGATGTTCGAGTCGAACGTATGTTCGACTCGAACACGAAGCTCATCCCTAATAAAGAGGTTTGAGTAAAACCCGAACCCCCATTCTTCCAGGGGAACCTCCATAATTACTTCTTGGAGCAATAGTTGTTCTAGTGCCAACAGGAGGGATTCTCTTTTCCGGGGATCCCTTGGCACGTTTGACCTCATAAAATGGGAAGGAGGAGAGTCTTTTAACTCCAATCTGTATCCCAGACTTACTGCGGAGAGCACCCATCTGTCTCTGATCGTGTCCCGCCAGGTCTCTGCGAACAACTGGAGTCTTCCCCCCACCCGATTGAGTGGGGGCAACCCTTCATGAATTTGACTTTGGGGGAGGTTTTGTACCTCTCCTGACCCAGGGTTTCTTATTACCCTGCGATTGTCCCTGATTTTTACCCCCGGGATTTGACCGAGGAGGCCGTCGGAACTGTTTCACAGCCGATGCCCCAGGGACTGGAGAAGCAGGCCTCTTAAAAGAGGGACCTCTAACTCTGTTTTTAACCGGCAAGGGTGTACTTTTACCGCTGGAAATTTTCTGGATATATTTGTCCAGGTCTTCCCCGAATAAGCGTTCACCATGAAATGGGAAGCTAACCAGCAATTTTTTAGAGGGAGCTTCAGCAGACCAGTTTTTGAGCCATAGAAGCCTGCGCATATGTACTACAGACAGCGTAAGGCGGGAGGCCTGATGGATTGAATCCTTTATGGTGTCAACCGCAAAGCATAAGGCCCTAGGTAGATCAGCTAAGGCAAGAGCCTGCTGATCTGGCAAGTCCCTTAAGACCTGTTTCAACTGATCCTTCACTGCTTGGCAGACCCCAATAGCTGCCACTGCTGGTTGTGTCACCAAGCCTGCTGTAGAGAAAGCAGCTTTTAATAAGGACTCCAATTTCTTATCTATTGGGTCCTTGAACATTTGGACATTATCTACTGGACATGTCAGTGATTTATTCACACAAGAGATGGCTGCGTCCACTGTAGGGACCCTCCATTTTTTGATGAACTTATCCTCCATGGGATAGACCACCGGAAATCTCTTGGGGGGAGTAAATATTTTATCAGGATGTTCCCAATCCTGGTAAATGAGCCCTTCCAGTAAAGGATGGATCGGAAAGGAACAAACAGTCTGGGGAGCTTTTAGCGACCCCAACAAGGAGACAGTCGTGGTTGATGGCTCCGCAAGGTGCATTTTAAATGCTGATCGGACCATGTTAGTCAGGGACTGAACCCATAATCTTTCAGCTTGAGATGCTGAGAAAGGTTCCTCCACTGTTGATTCCTCTATAACAGAATCAACCTCATCCTGATCCCCTTCAGGCAGGTCGATCCCTGTATGGGACTGTTGCTCCGCTAACAGGTACTCTGACGGAGGAGACGGAGATCGGGCGCGCTTTCCCTGTGACAGGGAGGCAGCGATCAATGTTGTCAATCTCTCTTCCAATCCTCCCAGAGCTGAGGCAAAAAACCTCCTCTGTTACATACACAGGAGCAGGTGAACTGAGGACAGCCACAGTACCAGGTACTCCTGCGGGGTCTCTACGGTCACTAACCTCTGAATTTTCAGGGGAGACTGGTGCAGCAGAAGCATGCCGAAGATCCTCAGAGCCCGATGGAGACCCCCTTCGCTTCCTGGAAGATTTAGTTCCGGAGCTTCTGGACGGCATATTCCTAAGCCCAAAGCTGAGGTATTCCAGCCGTAATACACCACTTTTACTGATAATAGTCTAGCACAATAGCTGCTATATAACAGTTGGTGTCTACTAAAGTGCCTTTCTAGGAGATGCCTGCATCAACCGCCTCTGTGTGCCTTATTTTACTGTTGCTAGCTCTGTCTGTGCACTTCAATAGCCAGCTGACACCTGTGATTGTGCCTTTAAACACGCTGGACGCCCGCACATGCGCAGAAGCGCCGCGGCGCGCACCGAGCGTCATCCACCAGCTCCGCCCCTTTTTCCAGGTCGTCTCTATATATAGAGGCGCGTGCTCGCGCACGCGCGCGGGCACTTGCGCCTTCGGCGCTTTTTTCAAAATTAGGGAACTAGATGGGAGCCAGGGTCCCTGTTTGCCGCAGGGCCCGGGGATGGATGAGCGCAGCAACAGGGCAGAGGAAACAGCTTCCCAGCAGAGAACTTACCAACTGCCTGGATTTGACTTTGGAAGAAAAAAATCCACATTACAAGAAAAAAGAACCACAGCGGCCTCTAGTGATTAACACAGGTACCGCGGTCTTACCATTTTTTTTTTTTTTTCTTGTCTACTATAAAAAAAAAATACATTTTCTTAGTAGTAACAGGCATGCACAGAATATTAGCGGGAATACCTTAGGTAACAGGCAGAAAGACAAATTAGGCTTGGGGGTCCCCCAATAGAACCAAGTTCCTGAGGGCCCCCACTTACCTTTTCCTCGCCGCAGGACTCTGTTTGGTCCACAGAAGCCCAAACTTCACCTATCACGGCAGGCATTGTAATTAAACCTTCAGGGACCGGGTTCCCAAGGATTCCACTCCCCTGGACCTGTATAGCACCCTGCACAGAAAACATCTTGGTCGTGGGTATGACCAGAGCTCTGGATCCCAGGGTCCAGCCCTCCTAAGAGAAGCATTACAGGCAAAACCTTGCTCTTCTGTTGCAAGGCCCGGGTACCGACCGTTTAGCTATGAAGCTTTTTTGGTCGGATCCGGAACAGCTTACTGAGGCCCATAAAAGAACCTGTATGCAAGCCCAGTGAAAACACATGTTACTCTTTGGCCAACACCTTAGACACTGGCAAAAAACTGAGGTACTCCCGGATGGGAGGGGCTTATATAGGGGAGGGTACTTCCGGTTTTGGAAGTTGCCAGTGCCAGCACCTGAAGGTATCTATATAACCCACATAGTTATGACTATGTCGCTCTTTGTCCCGTGATGTACGAGAAAGAAAGTAGTTTCCCCTTGGGGTTCTAGTGGGATAACAGGTTGGCAGGGTAAGTGCTGGCTTCTTACAATACTAACCAGCGAACCCTGAAGGAGTAGGGTTTAACCTAAGGCTGTTTTTCATGTAAGGGATACTTTACGTTTTAGGATACCATGCGTCAAGAACTAACGTACTGAGTGGTGTGTGAGGGATAACACTGTGGGATCGTAAACAAGATATGTCAGAATATCTCCTGCAGAGCTGGGATGTTGTAACTGATTATTTTTTTTCCAAACAGGAGGAAACTGTAATACTGTGTTGGTGGCGAATTTGTACGCCGAGGCGGCTCAGATTGATGAGACTGTGAGTAATATCTGGTAGTCACACAGGTGGTAAGGCTTTGCCTATAGATAAAAATGGATAAATCCCATGGCTAGGATACTGCAAACCATTATAGAGGATAACAAAGTTGCGCTTGTTGAACATCCCATTCCAAAACCATGACCATGGTCGTATTCCAAAACCATGACCATGGTCCTATTCCAAAACCATGACCATGGTCAAATTCCAAAAACATGACCATGGTCCCATTCCAAAACAATGACCATGGTCCTATTCCAAAACCATGACCATGGTCCTATTTCAAAACCATGACAATGGTCCAATTCCAAAACCATGACCATGGTCCATTCCAAAACCATGACCATGGTCCAATTCCAAAACCATGACCATGGTCGTATTCCAAAACCATGACCATGGTCCAATTCCAAAACCATGACCATGGTCCAATTCCAAAACCATGACCATGGTGCAATTCCAAAACCATGACCATGGTCCAATTCCAAAACCATGACCATGGTCCATTCCAAAACAATGACCATGGTCGTATTCCAAAACCATGACCATGGTCGTATTCCAAAACCATGACCATGGTCGTATTCCAAAACCATGACCATGGTCGTATTCCAAAACCATGACCATGGTCCAATTCCAAAACCATGACCATGGTCCAATTCCAAAACCATGACCATGGTCCTATTCCAAAACCATAAGTATTTGCCCCATTACAAAACCAGGGCCAGTACTATAGAGTTGGTCTCCTTTGTGGCTATAACACCCCCCCCACCTTCTGGGAAGGCTTTCCATAAAATTTGTCTGTGGGAATTTGCACCCATTGGTGAGGTCAGGTATTGATGTTGGATGAGAACACTTGGATCAGAATCAGCATTTCAATTAATCCCAAAGGTGTTCAGTAGGATTGAGGTCAGGACTCTGTGCAGAGCACTCGAGTTCCTCCACACCAAACTGGTCAACATGGTCAAACCATGTCTTTATGGAGCTGGCTTTGTACACAGTGGCACAGTCATGGTGGAAAAGAAAAGGGTCTTCACCAAACTGTTACCATAAGGTTGAACTTTTGGGCATCCTATTCCAAAACCATGATCAATATTATTGAGTAGCCCCTAACATCCTCCACTCTTCTGGGAAGGCTTTTCATAAGTTTTTGGGGGTGTCTGTGGGAATTTGTGGTCGTTTGTGAGGTCAGGTACTGATGTTGGATGAGAAGACCTGGTCCACACGTTGGACCCCATGTTGGGTGCCAAAAAACAGACTTGGCTCACCATCGGTATTCCAATTCAACCCAAAGGTGTTCAGTAGGGTTGAGGTCAGGGCTCTGTGCAGGACATTCAAGTTTCTCCACACCAAACTGGTCACACTATGTCATGGAGGTGTGCCACTCTTCTAGGAAGGCTTCACACAACATTTTGGAGTGTTTCTGTGGGATTTTAAGCCAAAAGAACATTTGTGAGGTCAGGAACTGATACTGGATGAGAAGACCTGGCTCACCATTGGTGCTCCGATTCATTCCAAAAGTGTTTAGTAGGGTTGAGGTCAGGGCTCTGTGCAGGACACTTAAGTTCCCCCACACCAAACTGATCGCACCATGTTTATTGAACTGGCTTTGTACACAGGAGCACAGTCATGGTGGAACAGAAAATGGTCTCTTCATCAAACTGTTACCAGAAGGTTGGAAGAGCACAATTGTACATAATGTGTGTTGTGAGGGGGTTAGCTCGGCAGCGGGTGTGTGTGACCCCCGGGATAGGCTCCCCACACAAAAACAGGCCCAGCAAACGGAGGTTGTGGTTTTCAAAATCAAACAAAGGTGCGGTTTATTTTCTATTTACAGTGACAAAACACAGCAAAGCCAAAAGAAACATAAACAAAATAAATCCTGGTCAACTTGACCTCTGACTAAACATACAGGTTTCCTAACTAACAACTGGGATCAGCCTAGTGCTGTCCTAGTCCCTAAGTCCCTGGTTTTAAATGTCCAAGCAAATAGCCACACAGGCTTTGTCTCACCGCACAGGGGTTCACTCTCCCTAGACAGTCCACACAGGTCTGGGTCCAGGCATGAGCAAACACCTAATGAATCTGGGAGTTCTTATAGAGGCCTAAATGAGCTGACAAGCTTCAGCTGGTCTCATCAACTCCCTGTCTGCACGACGCCCCACACTCTCCCTAGAGGTATGAGTCATCCATGAGCCCACTAGCCTCAGCTGGGCTTATACAACTCTCCACCTAGTTGTATAAGTCGGCGTAAAGCCTGAATCTGGGCGAAATATATCTACCCCCCTGGATGCAACCAGGTGACTTTACCTTCCTGCTGTCACATACCCCCCCCTCTTGTTTTAACCTCGGGGTTGGAACACCAGCAATCAGGCATTCATGTACTCGAGACAAAGCATCCACATTCCCCATTTGAACGCCAGGGCGATGCTTTACTGTGAAGTTGAATTCCTGGAGGGCCAGGAACCACCTATTCACTCTTCTATTTGTTTCCTTGTTTTGAGCCATCCACTTTAACGGAGCGTGATCCGTAACCAAGTCAAAGTGCCTACCTAGCAGGTAGTACCGAAGGGAATCTAGAGCCCACTTCACCGCTAAACACTCCTTTTCAACGGTGGCGTAATTTACCTCATGGGACTTCAACTTCCTGCTGAGGTAAATGACTGGGTGCTCTTCCCCGTTCCAGACCTGGGACAATACTGCTCCTAACCCCACATCTGACGCATCACTTTGTACGACAAAGTCTTTAGAGAAGTCGGGTGAGTACAACACTGGCTGGCTACATAAGGCTTGTTTCAAGAATTGGAATGCTGCCTCAGCCTCGGGGGTCCATTTAATCATGACCGACCCTTTCCCCTTCGTTAGGTTGGTTAGGGGCACAGCCTTAGAAGCAAAGTGGGGAATGAATCGCCGATAATACCCAACGATTCCCAGAAAGGCTCGTACCTGCTTCTTGCTGTTGGGACGTGGCCAACTCTGGATGGCCTCGACTTTGTTGAGTTGGGGTTTTATTACTCCCCTCCCAATGGTGTACCCAAGATATTTGGCCTCCTCCTGCCCAATGGTACACTTCTTGGGGTTAGCCGTAAACCCCGCTTCCCGAACAGAGTCCAGGACTGCTTGCACTTTTGGCAGATGTGAGGCCCAATCTGTGCTATGGACAATTACGTCATCCAGGTAAGCCGCAGCATACTTCCGATGGGGCCTCAGCATCTGGTCCATTTTCCGCTGGAATGTGGCCGGCGCATTCTGTAACCCGAACGGCATTCTTTTATATTGGAACGCCCCGTCTGGGGTTACAAATGCGTTTTTCTCTTTGGCCAATTTGGCCAGGGGGATTTGCCAATACCCTTTTGTGAGGTCAAGAGTCGTCATGTATCGGGCTGTTCCCAGCCGGTCGATCAACTCATCTATACGTGGCATGGGGTAGGTGTCAAATTTTGTAACTTTGTTCAACTGACGAAAATCGTTACAAAATCGCCAGCTCCCATCCGGTTTAGGCACCAACACAATGGGACTAGACCAATCACTTTGGGACTCCTCTATCACCCCTAAGTTCAGCATTTTCTGTACTTCCTCCCGTATTGCCTCCCGTCGGGCCTCTGGGATCCGATAGGGTTTTAACTTCACCCTTTCACCGGGCGGGGTAATGATGTCATGCTCTACCCCAGATGTTTGTCCCGGCAGCTCAGAGAATACCTCCTTGTTGCGAAGCACAAACTCCTTAACCTCCTGTTGCTGGGGTTGTGACAAGGTGGCTGCTATTCCAACCTCAGGAATCACGCAACCAGTTTGAGCTGGTGACCAAGTGTCTGCGACTAGGGACTCTCTATCCCTCCAGGCTTTCAACAGATTAACGTGATAGATCTGTTCGGGCTTTCGCCTTCCTGGTTGTCTGACCTTGTAATTCACTTCGCTCACTTTTTCCATTATCTCGTAGGGGCCTTGCCATTTGGCAAGGAATTTACTTTCAACCGTAGGGACAAGTACCAGTATCATATCCCCCGGGGAAAAGGTACGGGTCTTGGCTCCACGGTTGTACACTCTCTGCTGTGCTAACTGCGCTTGGGCCAAATGTTCCTTCACGATGGGCATTACCTGTGCAATTCGGTCTTGCATCAGGGCGACATGCTCAATCACACTCCTGTGGGGAGAACTCTCACTTTCCCAAGTTTCCTTGGCAATATCCAACAGCCCTCTTGGGTGTCTCCCATACAGTAACTCAAAGGGGGAGAATCCCGTAGAGGATTGGGGCACCTCCCTAATAGCAAACATCAGATAAGGAAGTAGACAGTCCCAATCCTTTCCATCTCTATCCACCACTTTCTTCAACATTTGTTTTAGGGTTTTGTTGAATCTTTCAACCAGCCCATCGGTTTGGGGGTGATACACAGATGTACGTAATTGCGTCACTTTGAACAATTTACACAGCTCCTTCATAACCCGGGACATAAAGGGTGTACCTTGGTCCGTAAGCAGTTCTTTACAAATACCCACCCGGCTAAACACAAGAGATAGCTCTTTGGCTATGGTTTTGGCCGAGGTATTTCGGAGAGGGATCGCTTCTGGATAACGGGTGGCATAGTCCATTATAACTAATATGTACTGGTGCCCCCTAGCGGACTTGATTATAGGACCTACCAAATCCATGGTGATCCTCTCAAACGGGACCTCAATGATGGGTAGAGGGACCAGCGGGCTACGGAAATGTGGCTTCGGGGCCGACCTCTGACACACAGGGCAGGAGGAACAATAATTTTCTATGTCCTTCATCACCCCCGGCCAATAGAATCTCTGTAATACCCTCTCTCGGGTTTTCTCTGTCCCCAGATGACCTCCAAGAATGTGCCCATGGGCCAACTCCAACACCAACTTCCTGTAAGGTTTGGGCACCACAAGCTGCTCAACGGTTTCTTCTGCCCTTTTTGCCACCCGATACAGTAGGTCCTTCTCTACGCTGAAGTATGGGTAAGTGCAGGTATTATCTGGGTTCACTAACTCGCCATCTATTTTCACTACGTTTTCCCGTGCCTTTATTAGGGCGGGGTCTTTCAACTGTTCTGTGGCAAAGTTTTCCCTGTGAACCTCAAGATCAGAAAACTCCACAGACGGTAGGTTTTCGTCTGAGGAGGTGGGCTCCTCTCCAGTTTCTTGAGTCTCCCCTGCCAATACTGATAAAGGAAATTCCGGAGAGTCCTCACCCCTCTCAGGGGAGTTCTGGCTATCACATTCCTGGTACATAGGGGCACCAGTGGGGGGCTCAGGATCATCCCACAGTTCCCAGAACTTCGGAAAATCCCTTCCCACAATGGCGTCATGCGGTAACTGAGATACTAAGCCCACTGGATGAGAGAGGGTACCTTTGGGGGTCTCGAAACACACTGTAGTCACTGGATACTCTCGGGTGTCCCCATGCACACAAATAACAGCTACCTTGCTATTCCCAGAGACCTCTGTTTTAACTAACTCAGCCTTTATCAGGGTCACAAGGCTACCTGAATCCAGCAATACCACAACATTTCTACCATTAACACACATTTTGCATAAATGTTTCTCAGTTCCTCGAATGGCAGTGCATGCGACTGTCGCACACAGCGACTGACGTCTGCCCGTCAGAAAGTCACACTGCATGGGTTCCTCCACAACCGGGCAATTGGCTGCAATATGTCCCGCTTGCCGGCAGCGGTAGCAAACGATCCTTCTTGCCGCCTCTTGAGCCGCTGATTTCCCAGGCTGTTCTCGCCAAACTTGGGGTAGAGCTCCCACCCTCTCACTCTCTCCACCCTCACCCCTTGGAATCCTCTTATCCGCCCCTGGGGATGGTCTGGTCTTAGGGTGGAAAGTCCGAGTGTCTCTGGAAGAGGCCGTCAGGTTCTCTGTAGCCAAGTATTTCTCCACACGATCCACAAGACCATCGGCCGTCTCTGGGTCTCCATGGCTTACCCACTTTTGGATGGCAGTAGGAAGAGCTCTCAAAAACCGATCCATTACAACACGTTCCACAATCTTTGGTGCGGATAAAGTCTCTGGCTGTAGCCACTTTCTGCTCAGGTGAATGAGATCATACATTTGAGACCTGGGGGGTTTTCCAAGCTGGAAAGTCCAGTTATGCACACGCTGAGCCCGGACAGCCTGGGTGACACCCAGCCTTGCCAATATTTCAGCTTTTAGCATCACATAGTCTTTTGCTTGGTCAGGCTCTAGGTCATAGTAAGCCTTCTGCGATTCACCAGTTAACAGAGGAGCCACCAGTCCAGCCCACTGCTCCTCAGGCCACTTTTCTCTTTCAGCAGTCCTTTCAAATGTGGTCAAAAATACCTCTGGATCATCCTCTCCAGTCATTTTTGTCAATAAACGACTCACCCCAAAGGACGCGGTATTAGTGGGACGGCTTTCCTCACTGGTCTGCGGACGTTGCTGCATTACTGCTTCCATTTGTTGTAGTCTCTGCTCTTGCTTCTGTAACAGGTCTATGAAGCGGGCCTCAGATTGCTGCTGGGCTTGTTGCTGAGCTTCCAGACTCTGTTGGTGAGCTTGCTGCTGGGCTGCAAGGCTCTGTTGATGAGCTTGCTGCTGGGCTGCGAAGTTCTGTTGTTGAGCTGCAAGGCTCTTTTGCAAACCTGCATTTGTCTGCTGTTGATTGGCATTTGCTAGAGCCAGCTGCTTCAGTATCTCCTCCATGCTGGCTTAAAAAAAAACTGCCACTGGTTCTCCACCAACTGTGAGGGGGTTAGCTCGGCAGCGGGTGTGTGTGACCCCCGGGATGGGCTCCCCACACAAAAACAGGCCCAGCAAACGGAGGTTGTGGTTTTCAAAATCAAACAAAGGTGCGGTTTATTTTCTATTTACAGTGACAAAACACAGCAAAGCCAAAAGAAACATAAACAAAATAAATCCTGGTCAACTTGACCTCTGACTAAACATACAGGTTTCCTAACTAACAACTGGGATCAGCCTAGTGCTGTCCTAGTCCCTAAGTCCCTGGTTTTAAATGTCCAAGCAAATAGCCACACAGGCTTTGTCTCACCGCACAGGGGTTCACTCTCCCTAGACAGTCCACACAGGTCTGGGTCCAGGCATGAGCAAACACCTAATGAATCTGGGAGTTCTTATAGAGGCCTAAATGAGCTGACAAGCTTCAGCTGGTCTCATCAACTCCCTGTCTGCACGACGCCCCACACTCTCCCTAGAGGTATGAGTCATCCATGAGCCCACTAGCCTCAGCTGGGCTTATACAACTCTCCACCTAGTTGTATAAGTCGGCGTAAAGCCTGAATCTGGGCGAAATATATCTACCCCCCTGGATGCAACCAGGTGACTTTACCTTCCTGCTGTCACATACCCCCCCCTCTTGTTTTAACCTCGGGGTTGGAACACCAGCAATCAGGCATTCATGTACTCGAGACAAAGCATCCACATTCCCCATTTGAACGCCAGGGCGATGCTTTACTGTGAAGTTGAATTCCTGGAGGGCCAGGAACCACCTATTCACTCTTCTATTTGTTTCCTTGTTTTGAGCCATCCACTTTAACGGAGCGTGATCCGTAACCAAGTCAAAGTGCCTACCTAGCAGGTAGTACCGAAGGGAATCTAGAGCCCACTTCACCGCTAAACACTCCTTTTCAACGGTGGCGTAATTTACCTCATGGGACTTCAACTTCCTGCTGAGGTAAATGACTGGGTGCTCTTCCCCGTTCCAGACCTGGGACAATACTGCTCCTAACCCCACATCTGACGCATCACTTTGTACGACAAAGTCTTTAGAGAAGTCGGGTGAGTACAACACTGGCTGGCTACATAAGGCTTGTTTCAAGAATTGGAATGCTGCCTCAGCCTCGGGGGTCCATTTAATCATGACCGACCCTTTCCCCTTCGTTAGGTTGGTTAGGGGCACAGCCTTAGAAGCAAAGTGGGGAATGAATCGCCGATAATACCCAACGATTCCCAGAAAGGCTCGTACCTGCTTCTTGCTGTTGGGACGTGGCCAACTCTGGATGGCCTTGACTTTGTTGAGTTGGGGTTTTATTACTCCCCTCCCAATGGTGTACCCAAGATATTTGGCCTCCTCCTGCCCAATGGTACACTTCTTGGGGTTAGCCGTAAACCCCGCTTCCCGAACAGAGTCCAGGACTGCTTGCACTTTTGGCAGATGTGAGGCCCAATCTGTGCTATGGACAATTACGTCATCCAGGTAAGCCGCAGCATACTTCCGATGGGGCCTCAGCATCTGGTCCATTTTCCGCTGGAATGTGGCCGGCGCATTCTGTAACCCGAACGGCATTCTTTTATATTGGAACGCCCCGTCTGGGGTTACAAATGCGGTTTTCTCTTTGGCCAATTTGGCCAGGGGGATTTGCCAATACCCTTTTGTGAGGTCAAGAGTCGTCATGTATCGGGCTGTTCCCAGCCGGTCGATCAACTCATCTATACGTGGCATGGGGTAGGTGTCAAATTTTGTAACTTTGTTCAACTGACGAAAATCGTTACAAAATCGCCAGCTCCCATCCGGTTTAGGCACCAACACAATGGGACTAGACCAATCACTTTGGGACTCCTCTATCACCCCTAAGTTCAGCATTTTCTGTACTTCCTCCCGTATTGCCTCCCGTCGGGCCTCTGGGATCCGATAGGGTTTTAACTTCACCCTTTCACCGGGCGGGGTAATGATGTCATGCTCTACCCCAGATGTTTGTCCCGGCAGCTCAGAGAATACCTCCTTGTTGCGAAGCACAAACTCCTTAACCTCCTGTTGTTGGGGTTGTGACAAGGTGGCTGCTATTCCAACCTCAGGAATCACGCAACCAGTTTGAGCTGGTGACCAAGTGTCTGCGACTAGGGACTCTCTATCCCTCCAGGCTTTCAACAGATTAACGTGATAGATCTGTTCGGGCTTTCGCCTTCCTGGTTGTCTGACCTTGTAATTCACTTCGCTCACTTTTTCCATTATCTCGTAGGGGCCTTGCCATTTGGCAAGGAATTTACTTTCAACCGTAGGGACAAGTACCAGTATCATATCCCCCGGGGAAAAGGTACGGGTCTTGGCTCCACGGTTGTACACTCTCTGCTGTGCTAACTGCGCTTGGGCCAAATGTTCCTTCACGATGGGCATTACCTGTGCAATTCGGTCTTGCATCAGGGCGACATGCTCAATCACACTCCTGTGGGGAGAACTCTCACTTTCCCAAGTTTCCTTGGCAATATCCAACAGCCCTCTTGGGTGTCTCCCATACAGTAACTCAAAGGGGGAGAATCCCGTAGAGGATTGGGGCACCTCCCTAATAGCAAACATCAGATAAGGAAGTAGACAGTCCCAATCCTTTCCATCTCTATCCACCACTTTCTTCAACATTTGTTTTAGGGTTTTGTTGAATCTTTCAACCAGCCCATCGGTTTGGGGGTGATACACAGATGTACGTAATTGCGTCACTTTGAACAATTTACACAGCTCCTTCATAACCCGGGACATAAAGGGTGTACCTTGGTCCGTAAGCAGTTCTTTACAAATACCCACCCGGCTAAACACAAGAGATAGCTCTTTGGCTATGGTTTTGGCCGAGGTATTTCGGAGAGGGATCGCTTCTGGATAACGGGTGGCATAGTCCATTATAACTAATATGTACTGGTGCCCCCTAGCGGACTTGATTATAGGACCTACCAAATCCATGGTGATCCTCTCAAACGGGACCTCAATGATGGGTAGAGGGACCAGCGGGCTACGGAAATGTGGCATCGGGGCCGACCTCTGACACACAGGGCAGGAGGAACAATAATTTTCTATGTCCTTCATCACCCCCGGCCAATAGAATCTCTGTAATACCCTCTCTCGGGTTTTCTCTGTCCCCAGATGACCTCCAAGAATGTGCCCATGGGCCAACTCCAACACCAACTTCCTGTAAGGTTTGGGCACCACAAGCTGCTCAACGGTTTCTTCTGCCCTTTTTGCCACCCGATACAGTAGGTCCTTCTCTACGCTGAAGTATGGGTAAGTGCAGGTATTATCTGGGTTCACTAACTCGCCATCTATTTTCACTACGTTTTCCCGTGCCTTTATTAGGGCGGGGTCTTTCAACTGTTCTGTGGCAAAGTTTTCCCTGTGAACCTCAAGATCAGAAAACTCCACAGACGGTAGGTTTTCGTCTGAGGAGGTGGGCTCCTCTCCAGTTTCTTGAGTCTCCCCTGCCAATACTGATAAAGGAAATTCCGGAGAGTCCTCACCCCTCTCAGGGGAGTTCTGGCTATCACATTCCTGGTACATAGGGGCACCAGTGGGGGGCTCAGGATCATCCCACAGTTCCCAGAACTTCGGAAAATCCCTTCCCACAATGGCGTCATGCGGTAACTGAGATACTAAGCCCACTGGATGAGAGAGGGTACCTTTGGGGGTCTCGAAACACACTGTAGTCACTGGATACTCTCGGGTGTCCCCATGCACACAAATAACAGCTACCTTGCTATTCCCAGAGACCTCTGTTTTAACTAACTCAGCCTTTATCAGGGTCACAAGGCTACCTGAATCCAGCAATACCACAACATTTCTACCATTAACACACATTTTGCATAAATGTTTCTCAGTTCCTCGAATGGCAGTGCATGCGACTGTCGCACACAGCGACTGACGTCTGCCCGTCAGAAAGTCACACTGCATGGGTTCCTCCACAACCGGGCAATTGGCTGCAATATGTCCCGCTTGCCGGCAGCGGTAGCAAACGATCCTTCTTGCCGCCTCTTGAGCCGCTGATTTCCCAGGCTGTTCTCGCCAAACTTGGGGTAGAGCTCCCACCCTCTCACTCTCTCCACCCTCACCCCTTGGAATCCTCTTATCCGCCCCTGGGGATGGTCTGGTCTTAGGGTGGAAAGTCCGAGTGTCTCTGGAAGAGGCCGTCAGGTTCTCTGTAGCCAAGTATTTCTCCACACGATCCACAAGACCATCGGCCGTCTCTGGGTCTCCATGGCTTACCCACTTTTGGATGGCAGTAGGAAGAGCTCTCAAAAACCGATCCATTACAACACGTTCCACAATCTTTGGTGCGGATAAAGTCTCTGGCTGTAGCCACTTTCTGCTCAGGTGAATGAGATCATACATTTGAGACCTGGGGGGTTTTCCAAGCTGGAAAGTCCAGTTATGCACACGCTGAGCCCGGACAGCCTGGGTGACACCCAGCCTTGCCAATATTTCAGCTTTTAGCATCACATAGTCTTTTGCTTGGTCAGGCTCTAGGTCATAGTAAGCCTTCTGCGATTCACCAGTTAACAGAGGAGCCACCAGTCCAGCCCACTGCTCCTCAGGCCACTTTTCTCTTTCAGCAGTCCTTTCAAATGTGGTCAAAAATACCTCTGGATCATCCTCTCCAGTCATTTTTGTCAATAAACGACTCACCCCAAAGGACGCGGTATTAGTGGGACGGCTTTCCTCACTGGTCTGCGGACGTTGCTGCATTACTGCTTCCATTTGTTGTAGTCTCTGCTCTTGCTTCTGTAACAGGTCTATGAAGCGGGCCTCAGATTGCTGCTGGGCTTGTTGCTGAGCTTCCAGACTCTGTTGGTGAGCTTGCTGCTGGGCTGCAAGGCTCTGTTGATGAGCTTGCTGCTGGGCTGCGAAGTTCTGTTGTTGAGCTGCAAGGCTCTTTTGCAAACCTGCATTTGTCTGCTGTTGATTGGCATTTGCTAGAGCCAGCTGCTTCAGTATCTCCTCCATGCTGGCTTAAAAAAAAACTGCCACTGGTTCTCCACCAACTGTGAGGGGGTTAGCTCGGCAGCGGGTGTGTGTGACCCCCGGGATGGGCTCCCCACACAAAAACAGGCCCAGCAAACGGAGGTTGTGGTTTTCAAAATCAAACAAAGGTGCGGTTTATTTTCTATTTACAGTGACAAAACACAGCAAAGCCAAAAGAAACATAAACAAAATAAATCCTGGTCAACTTGACCTCTGACTAAACATACAGGTTTCCTAACTAACAACTGGGATCAGCCTAGTGCTGTCCTAGTCCCTAAGTCCCTGGTTTTAAATGTCCAAGCAAATAGCCACACAGGCTTTGTCTCACCGCACAGGGGTTCACTCTCCCTAGACAGTCCACACAGGTCTGGGTCCAGGCATGAGCAAACACCTAATGAATCTGGGAGTTCTTATAGAGGCCTAAATGAGCTGACAAGCTTCAGCTGGTCTCATCAACTCCCTGTCTGCACGACGCCCCACACTCTCCCTAGAGGTATGAGTCATCCATGAGCCCACTAGCCTCAGCTGGGCTTATACAACTCTCCACCTAGTTGTATAAGTCGGCGTAAAGCCTGAATCTGGGCGAAATATATCTACCCCCCTGGATGCAACCAGGTGACTTTACCTTCCTGCTGTCACATACCCCCCCCTCTTGTTTTAACCTCGGGGTTGGAACACCAGCAATCAGGCATTCATGTACTCGAGACAAAGCATCCACATTCCCCATTTGAACGCCAGGGCGATGCTTTACTGTGAAGTTGAATTCCTGGAGGGCCAGGAACCACCTATTCACTCTTCTATTTGTTTCCTTGTTTTGAGCCATCCACTTTAACGGAGCGTGATCCGTAACCAAGTCAAAGTGCCTACCTAGCAGGTAGTACCGAAGGGAATCTAGAGCCCACTTCACCGCTAAACACTCCTTTTCAACGGTGGCGTAATTTACCTCATGGGACTTCAACTTCCTGCTGAGGTAAATGACTGGGTGCTCTTCCCCGTTCCAGACCTGGGACAATACTGCTCCTAACCCCACATCTGACGCATCACTTTGTACGACAAAGTCTTTAGAGAAGTCGGGTGAGTACAACACTGGCTGGCTACATAAGGCTTGTTTCAAGAATTGGAATGCTGCCTCAGCCTCGGGGGTCCATTTAATCATGACCGACCCTTTCCCCTTCGTTAGGTTGGTTAGGGGCACAGCCTTAGAAGCAAAGTGGGGAATGAATCGCCGATAATACCCAACGATTCCCAGAAAGGCTCGTACCTGCTTCTTGCTGTTGGGACGTGGCCAACTCTGGATGGCCTCGACTTTGTTGAGTTGGGGTTTTATTACTCCCCTCCCAATGGTGTACCCAAGATATTTGGCCTCCTCCTGCCCAATGGTACACTTCTTGGGGTTAGCCGTAAACCCCGCTTCCCGAACAGAGTCCAGGACTGCTTGCACTTTTGGCAGATGTGAGGCCCAATCTGTGCTATGGACAATTACGTCATCCAGGTAAGCCGCAGCATACTTCCGATGGGGCCTCAGCATCTGGTCCATTTTCCGCTGGAATGTGGCCGGCGCATTCTGTAACCCGAACGGCATTCTTTTATATTGGAACGCCCCGTCTGGGGTTACAAATGCGGTTTTCTCTTTGGCCAATTTGGCCAGGGGGATTTGCCAATACCCTTTTGTGAGGTCAAGAGTCGTCATGTATCGGGCTGTTCCCAGCCGGTCGATCAACTCATCTATACGTGGCATGGGGTAGGTGTCAAATTTTGTAACTTTGTTCAACTGACGAAAATCGTTACAAAATCGCCAGCTCCCATCCGGTTTAGGCACCAACACAATGGGACTAGACCAATCACTTTGGGACTCCTCTATCACCCCTAAGTTCAGCATTTTCTGTACTTCCTCCCGTATTGCCTCCCGTCGGGCCTCTGGGATCCGATAGGGTTTTAACTTCACCCTTTCACCGGGCGGGGTAATGATGTCATGCTCTACCCCAGATGTTTGTCCCGGCAGCTCAGAGAATACCTCCTTGTTGCGAAGCACAAACTCCTTAACCTCCTGTTGTTGGGGTTGTGACAAGGTGGCTGCTATTCCAACCTCAGGAATCACGCAACCAGTTTGAGCTGGTGACCAAGTGTCTGCGACTAGGGACTCTCTATCCCTCCAGGCTTTCAACAGATTAACGTGATAGATCTGTTCGGGCTTTCGCCTTCCTGGTTGTCTGACCTTGTAATTCACTTCGCTCACTTTTTCCATTATCTCGTAGGGGCCTTGCCATTTGGCAAGGAATTTACTTTCAACCGTAGGGACAAGTACCAGTATCATATCCCCCGGGGAAAAGGTACGGGTCTTGGCTCCACGGTTGTACACTCTCTGCTGTGCTAACTGCGCTTGGGCCAAATGTTCCTTCACGATGGGCATTACCTGTGCAATTCGGTCTTGCATCAGGGCGACATGCTCAATCACACTCCTGTGGGGAGAACTCTCACTTTCCCAAGTTTCCTTGGCAATATCCAACAGCCCTCTTGGGTGTCTCCCATACAGTAACTCAAAGGGGGAGAATCCCGTAGAGGATTGGGGCACCTCCCTAATAGCAAACATCAGATAAGGAAGTAGACAGTCCCAATCCTTTCCATCTCTATCCACCACTTTCTTCAACATTTGTTTTAGGGTTTTGTTGAATCTTTCAACCAGCCCATCGGTTTGGGGGTGATACACAGATGTACGTAATTGCGTCACTTTGAACAATTTACACAGCTCCTTCATAACCCGGGACATAAAGGGTGTACCTTGGTCCGTAAGCAGTTCTTTACAAATACCCACCCGGCTAAACACAAGAGATAGCTCTTTGGCTATGGTTTTGGCCGAGGTATTTCGGAGAGGGATCGCTTCTGGATAACGGGTGGCATAGTCCATTATAACTAATATGTACTGGTGCCCCCTAGCGGACTTGATTATAGGACCTACCAAATCCATGGTGATCCTCTCAAACGGGACCTCAATGATGGGTAGAGGGACCAGCGGGCTACGGAAATGTGGCATCGGGGCCGACCTCTGACACACAGGGCAGGAGGAACAATAATTTTCTATGTCCTTCATCACCCCCGGCCAATAGAATCTCTGTAATACCCTCTCTCGGGTTTTCTCTGTCCCCAGATGACCTCCAAGAATGTGCCCATGGGCCAACTCCAACACCAACTTCCTGTAAGGTTTGGGCACCACAAGCTGCTCAACGGTTTCTTCTGCCCTTTTTGCCACCCGATACAGTAGGTCCTTCTCTACGCTGAAGTATGGGTAAGTGCAGGTATTATCTGGGTTCACTAACTCGCCATCTATTTTCACTACGTTTTCCCGTGCCTTTATTAGGGCGGGGTCTTTCAACTGTTCTGTGGCAAAGTTTTCCCTGTGAACCTCAAGATCAGAAAACTCCACAGACGGTAGGTTTTCGTCTGAGGAGGTGGGCTCCTCTCCAGTTTCTTGAGTCTCCCCTGCCAATACTGATAAAGGAAATTCCGGAGAGTCCTCACCCCTCTCAGGGGAGTTCTGGCTATCACATTCCTGGTACATAGGGGCACCAGTGGGGGGCTCAGGATCATCCCACAGTTCCCAGAACTTCGGAAAATCCCTTCCCACAATGGCGTCATGCGGTAACTGAGATACTAAGCCCACTGGATGAGAGAGGGTACCTTTGGGGGTCTCGAAACACACTGTAGTCACTGGATACTCTCGGGTGTCCCCATGCACACAAATAACAGCTACCTTGCTATTCCCAGAGACCTCTGTTTTAACTAACTCAGCCTTTATCAGGGTCACAAGGCTACCTGAATCCAGCAATACCACAACATTTCTACCATTAACACACATTTTGCATAAATGTTTCTCAGTTCCTCGAATGGCAGTGCATGCGACTGTCGCACACAGCGACTGACGTCTGCCCGTCAGAAAGTCACACTGCATGGGTTCCTCCACAACCGGGCAATTGGCTGCAATATGTCCCGCTTGCCGGCAGCGGTAGCAAACGATCCTTCTTGCCGCCTCTTGAGCCGCTGATTTCCCAGGCTGTTCTCGCCAAACTTGGGGTAGAGCTCCCACCCTCTCACTCTCTCCACCCTCACCCCTTGGAATCCTCTTATCCGCCCCTGGGGATGGTCTGGTCTTAGGGTGGAAAGTCCGAGTGTCTCTGGAAGAGGCCGTCAGGTTCTCTGTAGCCAAGTATTTCTCCACACGATCCACAAGACCATCGGCCGTCTCTGGGTCTCCATGGCTTACCCACTTTTGGATGGCAGTAGGAAGAGCTCTCAAAAACCGATCCATTACAACACGTTCCACAATCTTTGGTGCGGATAAAGTCTCTGGCTGTAGCCACTTTCTGCTCAGGTGAATGAGATCATACATTTGAGACCTGGGGGGTTTTCCAAGCTGGAAAGTCCAGTTATGCACACGCTGAGCCCGGACAGCCTGGGTGACACCCAGCCTTGCCAATATTTCAGCTTTTAGCATCACATAGTCTTTTGCTTGGTCAGGCTCTAGGTCATAGTAAGCCTTCTGCGATTCACCAGTTAACAGAGGAGCCACCAGTCCAGCCCACTGCTCCTCAGGCCACTTTTCTCTTTCAGCAGTCCTTTCAAATGTGGTCAAAAATACCTCTGGATCATCCTCTCCAGTCATTTTTGTCAATAAACGACTCACCCCAAAGGACGCGGTATTAGTGGGACGGCTTTCCTCACTGGTCTGCGGACGTTGCTGCATTACTGCTTCCATTTGTTGTAGTCTCTGCTCTTGCTTCTGTAACAGGTCTATGAAGCGGGCCTCAGATTGCTGCTGGGCTTGTTGCTGAGCTTCCAGACTCTGTTGGTGAGCTTGCTGCTGGGCTGCAAGGCTCTGTTGATGAGCTTGCTGCTGGGCTGCGAAGTTCTGTTGTTGAGCTGCAAGGCTCTTTTGCAAACCTGCATTTGTCTGCTGTTGATTGGCATTTGCTAGAGCCAGCTGCTTCAGTATCTCCTCCATGCTGGCTTAAAAAAAAACTGCCACTGGTTCTCCACCAACTGTGAGGGGGTTAGCTCGGCAGCGGGTGTGTGTGACCCCCGGGATGGGCTCCCCACACAAAAACAGGCCCAGCAAACGGAGGTTGTGGTTTTCAAAATCAAACAAAGGTGCGGTTTATTTTCTATTTACAGTGACAAAACACAGCAAAGCCAAAAGAAACATAAACAAAATAAATCCTGGTCAACTTGACCTCTGACTAAACATACAGGTTTCCTAACTAACAACTGGGATCAGCCTAGTGCTGTCCTAGTCCCTAAGTCCCTGGTTTTAAATGTCCAAGCAAATAGCCACACAGGCTTTGTCTCACCGCACAGGGGTTCACTCTCCCTAGACAGTCCACACAGGTCTGGGTCCAGGCATGAGCAAACACC
Source organism: Rana muscosa (assembly GCA_029206835.1). Lineage (NCBI taxonomy): Eukaryota > Metazoa > Chordata > Amphibia > Anura > Ranidae > Rana > Rana muscosa. The sequence goes on from JARGYO010005626.1 coordinate 212,669,959, forward strand.
TAATGAATCTGGGAGTTCTTATAGAGGCCTAAATGAGCTGACAAGCTTCAGCTGGTCTCATCAACTCCCTGTCTGCACGACGCCCCACACTCTCCCTAGAGGTATGAGTCATCCATGAGCCCACTAGCCTCAGCTGGGCTTATACAACTCTCCACCTAGTTGTATAAGTCGGCGTAAAGCCTGAATCTGGGCGAAATATATCTACCCCCCTGGATGCAACCAGGTGACTTTACCTTCCTGCTGTCACAGTGTCCATGGAGATTGCTTGGCTTGATGTTATGCTCATGATATTGGAATGTGATGTTTAACAAGTTCATACAGGTGAGACAGTTAGGTGTCTACAAACGTCTGGCCATCAGTGGCGGTGCGTCCATAAAGGGCGCACGGGCACTGCCCCCTCTCTCCTGTGCATTGCATGAATCTATCTATAGTCGCCACCCCCTATTCAGGTGTCCGGCCCCTTGTCGGGCACCGGGCGCCTGAATTACAGCAGCGTTTTTTTTTTTTTTCGAAGAACCTGATTAGAGCCATGGGCTCCAATAGGAGTCCAAAATGGTGAACAGCGGGCGCCATGTTCACTCAGCGTTGTGTTAGGAAATCGAATAAATTGCTTTCCTAACACTGACCCGCCTCCCAGCCAATCAAGTGCTCGGGTCTGTTATCTGTCACCTGATTGGCTGAAACAATAGGCGCTGTGATTGGACGCCTGATAGAGAGGACAGGAGAAGACATCGAGGAGCGTGGACGTGGAGGACGCCACCGTGACCCGCTGCGAGACAGGTTAGTCCCGGGCGGGGCACAGTAGCGGCAATTGATGGGCACACTGGCAGCAATTGATGGGCACACTGGCAGCAATTGATGGGGCACAGTGGCAGCAATTGATGGGTACAGCAGCAGCGTTTTATGGCACAGTGGCTGCGTTTGATGGGCACAGTGGCTGCGCTTGATGGGCACAATGGTTGCATTTGATGGGCACAGTGGCTGCGATTGATGAGCACAGTGGCAGCGTTTGATGGGCACAGTGGCTGCGATTGATGGGCACAGTGGCTGCGTTTAATGGGCACAGTGGCGGCGTTTGATGGGGGCTCAGTAGCTGGGTTTGATGGGCACAGTGGCTGCGTTTGATGGGCACAGTGGCGGCGTTTGATGGGCTCAGTAGCTGCGTTTGATGGGCTCAGTAGCTGCGTTTGATGGGCACAGTGGCGGCGTTTGATGGGCTCAGTAGCAGCGTTTGATGGGCTCAGTAGCTGCGTTTGATGGGCACAGTGGCGGCGTTTGATGGGCTCAGTAGCTGCGTTTGATGGGCACAGTAGCTGCGTTTGATGGGCACAGTGGCTGCGTTTGATGGGCTCAGTAGCTGCGTTTGATGGGCACAGTGGTGGCGTTTGATGGGCTCAGTAGCGGCGTTTGATGGGCTCAGTAGCAGCGTTTGATGGGCTCAGTAGCTGTGTTTTATGGGCACAGTGGCTGCGTTTTATGGGCACAGTGGCGGTGTTTGATGGGCTCAGTAGCTGCGTTTGATGGGCTCAGTAGCTGCGTTTGATGGGCTCAGTAGCGGCGTTTGATGGGCTCAGAAGCTGCGTTTGATGGGCTCAGTAGCGGCGATTGATGGGCACAGTGGCTGCGTTTGATGGGCACAGTGGCGGTGTTTGATGGGCTCAGAAGCTGCGTTTGATGGGCACAGTGGCTGCATTTGATGGGCTCAGTATCGGCGTTTGATGGGCTCAGAAGCTGCGTTTGATGGGCTCAGTAGCTGCGTTTGATGGGCTCAGTAGCTGCAATTGATGGGCACAGTTGCTGCGTTTGATGGGCACAGTGGCGGCGTTTGATGGGCTCAGTAGCGGCGTTTGATGGGCACAGTAGCTGCGTTTGATGGGCTCAGTAGCAGCGTTTGATGTGCTCAGTAGCGGCGTTTGATGGGCACAGTGGCTGCGCTTGATGGGCACAGTGGCTGCGCTTGATGGGTACAGTGGTTGCATTTGATGGGCACAGTGGCTGCGATTGATGGGCACAGTGGCGGCGTTTGATGGGCACAGTGGCTGCGATTGATGGGCACAGTGGCTGCGTTTAATGGGCACAGTGGCGGCGTTTGATGGGGGCTCAGTAGCTGGGTTTGATGGGCACAGTGGCTGCGTTTGATGGGCACAGTGGCGGCGTTTGATGGGCTCAGTAGCTGCGTTTGATGGGCACAGTGGCGGCGTTTGATGGGCTCAGTAGCAGCGTTTGATGGGCTCAGTAGCTGTGTTTGATGGGCACAGTGGCGGCGTATGATGGGCTCAGTAGCTGCGTTTGATGGGCACAGTAGCTGCGTTTGATGGGCACAGTGGCGGCGTTTGATGGGCTCAGTAGCTGCGTTTGATGGGCACAGTGGTGGCGTTTGATGGGCTCAGTAGCGGCGTTTGATGGGCTCAGTAGCAGCGTTTGATGGGCTCAGTAGCTGCGTTTTATGGGCACAGTGGCTGCGTTTTATGGGCACAGTGGCTGCGTTTTATGGGCACAGTGGCGGTGCGTTTGATGGGCTCAGTAGCTGCGTTTGATGGGCTCAGTAGCAGCGTTTGATGGGCTCAGTAGCGGCGATTGATGGGCACAGTGGCTGCGTTTGATGGGCACAGTGGCAGTGTTTGATGGGCTCAGAAGCTGCGTTTGATGGGCACAGTGGCTGCGTTTGATGGGCACAGTGGCTGCGTTTGATGGGCTCAGTATCGGCGTTTGATGGGCTCAGAAGCTGCGTTTGATGGGCTCTGTAGCTGCAATTGATGGGCACAGTGGCTGCGTTTGATGGGCACAGTGGCGGCGTTTGATGGGCACAGTAGCTGCGTTTGATGGGCTCAGTAGCAGCGTTTGATGTGCTCAGTAGCTGCGTTTGATGGGCACAGTGGCGGCGTTTGATGGGCTCAGTAGCTGCGTTTGATGGGCACAGTGGCGGCGTTTGATGGGCACAGTAGCTGCGTTTGATGGGCACAGTAGCTGCGTTTGATGGGCACAGTGGCGGCGTTTGATGGGCTCAGTAGCTGCGTTTGATGGGCACAGTGGCGGCGTTTGATGGGCTCAGTAGCTGCGTTTGATGGGCTCAGTAGCTGCGTTTGATGGTCACAGTGGCGGCGTTTGATGGGCTCAGTAGCGGCGATTTACTAGTAATGGCGGCGATCATCGATTTTTATCGTGACTGCGACATTATGGCGGACACATCGGACACTTTTGACGCCATTTTGGGACCATTGTCATTGATAGAGCGATCAGTGCTATAAAAATGCACCGATTACTGTGAAAATTACACTGGCAGTGAAGGGGTTAACCAGTAGGGGGCACTGAAAGGGTTAAGTGTGCCCTAGGGATGTGTTCCAACTGTAGGGGGGGGGGGAGCTACCAGTGACACGTCACTGATCACTGTTCCTGATGACAGGGAGCAGTAGATCACTGATGTGTCACTCGGCAGAACAGGGGAATGCCTTGTTTACAAAGACATCCCCCTGTTCTCCCTTTGCCGACCGCAATCGCAGGCCGCCCGGGAACATCGAGTTCCCGGGAAGTGCGGGCGCACTGACGAGGCACGCGGCGGGGCGTGGGCTCGCTGGGCGGCAAATTTAAAGGGACGTACAGGTACGCCCATTTGCCTGCCTGTGACTGCCATTGTGTCGACGTATATCATCGTGCGCCTGTCGGCAAGCAGTTAATGTATTCAGAGGCAGGATAGAGAAGGGAGGAGACTTCAGTCACAGACAGGGATGGATGGTGAGCTCACTCACCCCTTTGCAGTCAGCACCTCTCATCCAGATCTATCTGGGGCTGCTGGACTTCAAATTTCTAGCCCCCCCACTTTCCTTTTCTGAGGGACAGCGCCGGGGAATGGAGTGGTGGGCAGACACAGAGGGGTAGGTGGGGAGGAAGAGGAGCAGATCGAGCCCTCTCTCCTCTCCCGTCTGTGTGTGGGTGGGGGGGGGGATTGTTAGTGCTGGCTTTGACATTTGCAGCCAGTAACCCTGCTGGGAAGCCATAGTCCAGTCTGAATAATGTGTCCGGGTTTCGGGCAGTCTAAAACCTGGACACATGATCCCAAACCCGAACTGTCCGGGTGAATCCCGGACAGGTGGCAACCCTACAGCAGACAGGGGTGGGAGCCTGTGACTGTACCAGACGGTGGCATCCCATAGACTGAACACAGAGAGAGAGGAACTGATGTTCTTCCTCCTCCTCTGTGAGATCAGAAACCAGAAACAACAAGGATTTCGTCACTTCCTGTTTCTCCGTTACCGGCTTGTTCAAGCTCCTGATCAAACTGATCTTGGTTTGATCAGATGCCTTGGAGGCCAGAGAAGACATCTTGGGTCTAATAGACCCCCCAGATCTCTCCATAAAGAGGACCTGTCAAGGCCCTTGCTATCACAAGGAATGTTGCGCAAATATCGTGTGATATAAAAAAAAATTGCAACACCCACCATTTTATTCTCTAGGACCTTTGCTTAAAAATATATATAATGTTCATTGTTCAGCAGGAAATTCTTCTACAGAAGAATACCTGAAATCATACTCATCATATTTCAGAATCTCCGTGATATCTTCTTTTCATAAAGTGTATCGCCTTATTGTTTGTGTATTTTTGTCTTCAGCTATCTACGCTGCGATTTGCCGGCAGAATGAAGTGCATACCAGCAGAGTGCGTTGTTATCCAGCACTACGACCCCGTGGTAAGTGCCATCCCATTGAGTTCAGAACAAAGCAGGGGGGGGCTCTCATAATGCCTTAGGGCTGGGTTCACACTCATGCGACACCAGAAAACGCATGCGATTCGCACCGCATTGCTGTGCAGATCACGTGCGATGTCTGTGTGATGCGAATTCAGCCACACAAACGGTATGGCTGAATTCGCATCGCATTCGCACCAAACTCGTGCAGGACCTTTTTTTTTTTTTTTTGTCTGCACCAGAATCGGATCGCATGGGTGCAAATTCACAGTTCACACTGCGATCTGCGAACCGATCTGGAGGTGTCATTAACTCTTTGTATTGACGCCCGCAGCAGTTTCGCAGAGGGCGGCGTGAATCGCCGGCGATTCAGGTGCGATGTGGAAACCCGCACTGGATTTGCAGGGTTTCCCCGAATTGCACCCTTAGGCTGCTTTCACACTGATCGGCTTTTCTTCAAGTTCCTCACACTGGAAATGGCATGAAAATCGCATTAGAATAGTGGGAGGTGATATGGGGAGAAAAAACGCAAAAAAATTGCACCATGCGCTCCATTATATTTACACAATGTGTCAAAAATATGCATCTTTCATACAGAGCTGTGTGAAAGTAGCCTTAGGCAGGCCATACACGGGTCGAATTTCAAACAAATTTTCTTTTCAAAATCAGAAAGTTCGTTTTTTGTTTTTTTTGGTGATCCGATCGATGACGCCACCATTGATTTTCTAAATTCGGCCGACCAAACCTTCATGTTGCTACAGAAAATAATTTTCGTGGCCGGGAATCTTCTTTTTTGCAGCAACAGCCGATTTTCGTGCGGCAATCAAATTTGAGGAATCGGACATGTTGGAAATTTTTTGAAAAACAATTGATTTTCTAATCAATGATGGGAGAATCGTGCGAGAAATGTAATCGAAAAAAAATGCGAATTTTTCGAATTCTGAATTTTGGAATTTTCAATTTCCGAATTTTCAATTTCCGAATTTCCGAATTTTAGAATTTTAGAATTTTTGAAATTTTTTAATTTCCGAAATTTGTTAATTTTAAAATTTCCGAATTTCCAAATTTTAGAATTTCCGAAATTTTCGAATTTTCAAATTTCCGAATCTCCGAAATTCCGAATTTCCGGAATTAACTAATTTGTCAAATTTCGTTAAAAACTAATTTGGAACTAAACGAATTGCACACGTCTAACTGTTCTCTCCGGGAATTTTCTTTTCTTGCACATGCGCATTTTTTTTTATATTACATTTGTCGCACGATTCTCCCATCATTGATTAGGAAATCGTTTGTTTTTCAAAAAATTTCCAACATGTCCGATTCCTCAAATTTGATTGCCGCACGAAAATTGGCTGTTGCTGCAGCCGCACTAAACGGTGCGAAATTCGTATGAAAATTCTTTGATACGATTTTCGAAAGAAATTTCTTTAGAAATTCGAACCGTGTATGGCCGTCGGCTTTAGGCTGGCCGCCATACATTCATAGATTTTTTTTTTTTCCTTTCGCTCAGCCTAAAAAAAAAAAAAAAGTGTTGGTTATAGATACACATTAAATGTACATTTTCAAAGCCTCTAAAATATTGGATGTCATGTTGCTGCTCGCCCTGTGCCTGATGTGTCATCTGTTTTCTTCTGGCAGCGAATGTGTAAAAATTTGCAACAAGAGATCGAATTCCTTCGCAGGGAGCTGACCCTCCGCGACACTCTGGTAAGGGATGGTCCTGTGCGACACGCTCGTCATCCAGCGATCGTCATCCAACGATCGTCATCCAGCGATCGTCATCCAGCGATCGGCCAGTTTATAAAATCTTAACAGCCTCAACCTTCATTTCATTGTTCATTTTTTGCCTCAAGATCAGTTTTATGTAGAAGGACGTCACCAATTTGTCGGCCATACTGCTGCTTTATAACTGTTACTAGACATGTGCACTGCCAAAAAAAATTTTGTTTTAATTTTCGTTTCATTCGTTTTTTTGGAAATTCGGGAAAATCGGAAATTTGAGAAAATTTGAAAATTCGGAGTTCGGAAATTCGGAGTTCGGAAATTCGGAGTTCGGAAATTCGGAGTTCGGAAATTCGAAGTTCGGAAATTCGGAGTTCGGAAATTCGGAGTTCGGAAATTCTGAGTTCGGAAATTCGAAAATCCAAATTTTCAGATTTTCAAATTTCCGAATTTTCTAATTCTGAATTTTCAATTTCCGAATTTTATCGATTTTCGAATTCTGAATTTTCGAATTGTTAAATTTCCGAAATTTTTAATTTTTAAATTTCCGAAATATCACATTTTTAAATTTCCGAAATATAAAATTTTTTCATTTCCGAAATTTTACATTTTTAAATTTCCGAAATTTTACATTTTAAAATTTCCGAAAATTTAAAATTTTTAAATTTCCGAAATATCAAATTTTTACATTTCCGAAATATCAAATTTTTACATTTCCGAAATTTCAAATTTCCGGAATTAACTAATTTGTCAAAATTAGTTAAAAACGAATTCGGAACTAAACGAATTGCACATGTCTAATGCCGTGTACACACGATCGGTTTTTCCCGATGAAAAAAGACCTTTTTTTATCGGAAAAAAACGACCGTGTATGGGCCCCATCGGTCTTTTTTCCATCAGTGTAAAAAAAAAAAATAGAACATGTTTTAAATTTTACCGATGGAAAAAAAAACGATAGGAAATTCCGATCGTCTGTGTGGAATTCCATCGGAGAAAAAACCCACGCATGCTCAGAATCAAGTCAACACATTGAACTTCATTTTTCTCGGTACGTTGGAGTGTTTTACGTCACCGCGTTTTGGATGGTCGGAATTTTGTCTGATGGTGTGTAGGCAAGACTGATGGAAGTCAGCTTCATCGGAATTCCGACGGAAAAATCCGGATTTTATTCCATCGGAAATCCGATCGTGTGTACAGGGCATAACTGTTACACAGCTGTTTTTGCACCTGAACATCTTTCCCTTTCCCTGTATAGAGGGCCCCTAAGGGGAGGTCTCTTTTCAGCCTCAGCGACCAATCATATGGCTCTATAAGGTCTTCTAGCAGCACCAGTTGGGTTGAGGGATCTGCAGAGAGCCCTATGTCATAGACATGTGCAATTCATTTTGTTCCGAGTTCGTTTTTTTTTAACCACTTCCGGACTGCCGCACACCGATATACGTCTGCAGTTTGAAGAGGGATATCTCTGTTATGGCAGCAGCTAGCTACCACAACCCCCGTATCCTCATCTTCATCCGGCAGTCCGGTTTCCCATAATAGTGGTCCCTGCGGCGGATTCGCCGCAAGATCACTTGGGGGCCCTCTCCTGCCGCTCTCCCATGCCCTCCGCCGCCTACCGGAGCCGTCGGCAGCGGCGGAAGCGATCGGATCCTTCTCATAGCTGGGTATGGAGATGAGTGAGGGGGAAGATGTCCCCCCACCCGTCTCCATACCATAACAGGGCGGAAGCGACGTCAAAATGTCACTTCCGCCCATAGCTCTTAAAGGCCAATTTTTTTTTGACATTTTTTCAAATGGCAATTTTTTATTTTTTTTTATTTATTGCATTTTAGTGTAAATATGAGATGTGAGGTCTTTTTGACCCCCAGATCTCATATTTAAGAGGACCTGTCATGCTTTTTTCTATTACAAGAGATGTTTACATTCCTTGTAATAGGAATAAAAATGACACAATTTTTTTTTTTTGTGAAAGAACAGTGTAAAAAATAAAAATAAAAGGTAAAATAAATAAGAAAAAAATATATATAATTTTAAAGCGCCCGTTCCGCCGAGCTCGCGCGCAGAAGCGAACGCATACGTGAGTAGCGCCCGCATATGAAAGCGAGCTCGCATGGTGTGGAGTTATTGCGGGCGCGCTCCCGTGATACAGCGGCGGCCATAGCCGCCGACTGTATCACTCGGCCCCGCCCCCCGGTGCGCCGCGTCATTGGATGTGATTGACAGCAGTGCCAGCCAATGGCTGCGCTGTTTTCAATACATCCAGTGTAGCCAATCGACGGCCAGGCTGAGAACCGAGGAGGATGACGGGGACGAGCGCGGGACTTTCGAGGGGCCAGGTAAGTAAAACGGGGGCTCGGGGGGGGGGGCGATATTGTCGGATGTTTTTTCACCTTAATGCATAGGATGCATTAAGGTGAAAAAACATGTACCTTTACTACTCCTTTAAGTGGTTAACGAATTGCGACAAATTTGTTCATTTGGAAATATCTGAATTAACGAAAACCCTTTTAACAAATTTTTCCGAATATTTGTAAATTTATCAATTCGAAAATTCGAAAACCTGAAAATCCGAAAATCTGAAATAATAACGAACGAACAATAACTATTTAATTATAGGTATTGGAATTTCCCTTCAAATTTGGCTGTTAGTGAACGTAACGAATACAAATTTATTTAAAGTTACGAATTATCCGAAATAACGAATGCCGTATCTTAAAAAAAAAAAAAAAAAAAAATTGTTTATTAATTTTGGAAATCACTTTGCAATGCTTTGTACTAGAGCCCAAATTTTTGTGTCATTTTACCCGGGACAAAATATAGAATATAATGTTCTTTTTTATCAGCAGTAACACTATTTATTTTTAAACTAACGTTGGATAAAAAAAATTTAAGTTCATTTTGTTTAGTTATATTGCATTTAAAAAAAAAAAAAGAAAGAAAAAATCATTGTTGCAAAAGAAATAATTGTTTATCCCTTAAAGCACTGTATGTATTACCTTGTTATCTTACGTCATAACAGTGTTATTGCTAAATAAACAGGCTCATAGCAGAATTGCAAAAATTGCTCTGGCCCATTGGGGGGTGGACAGGTGTGAGGAGGGAAGTGGTTAGGGAAATTTCCCCTTCTGGAGTTTTATTTTAGGCAGATTAAAGAAAAAAAAAACAATATATATATATTTTTTTCAATATCGTGCAATTATCTTACAATTACAGTATTCAATTGTGCCACACTGCCATCTTCAGGCAGCAATAGTAACTGCAGACCAAAGGCTAATTTTTCTTTAGCTTCCACCTAAAATGCGGTCACCATGTCATAGCTAACAAAGTGATCACATACACTATATTACCAAAAGTATTGGGACACCTGCCTTTACACACGCACAGGAACTTTAATGGCATCCCAGTCTTAGTCCGTAGGGTTCAATATTGAGTTGGCCCCACCCTTTGCAGCTATAAGAGCTTCAACTCTTCTGGGAAGGCTGTCCACAAGGTTTAGGAGGGTGTCTATGGGAATGTTTGACCATTCTTCCAGAAGCGCATTAGTGAGGTCAGGCACTGATGTTGGACGAGAAGGCCTGGCTCGCAGTCTCCGCACTAATTCATCCCAAATGTGTTCTATCGGGTTGAGGTCAGGACTCTGTGCAGGCTAGTCAAGTTCCTCCACCCCAAACTCACTCATATATCTCTCTATGGACCTTGTATTGGACACTGGTCCAAATCATTTGGTGGAGGGGGGATTATGGTGTGGGGTTGTTTTTCAGGGGTTGGGCTTGGCCCCTTAGTTCCAGTGAAGGGAACTCTTAAGGCGTCCGCATACCAAGATATTTTGGGCAATTTCATGCTTGTTTGTGGGAACAGTTTGGGGACGGCCCCTTCTGTTCCAACATGACTGCACACCAGTACACAAAGCAAGGTCCATAAAGACATAGATGAGCAAGTTTGAGGTGGAGGAACTTGACTGGTCCTGACCTCAACCTGATAGAACACCTTTGGGATGAATTAGAGCGGAGACTGTGAGCCAGGCCTTCTCGTCCAACATCAGTGCCTGACCTCACAAATGTGCTTCTGGAAGAATGGTCAAACATTCCCATAGACACCCTCCTAAACCTTGTGGACGGCCTTTCCAGAAGAGGTGAAGCTGTTATAGCTGCAAAGGGCGGGGCCAACTCAATATTGAACCCTACAGACTAAGACTGGAATGCCATTAAAGTTCATGTGCGTGTAAAGGCAGGTGTCCCAATAATTTTGGTAATATAGTGTATATTGTAGCCACTCTCATTGATTCTTAGTCCTTGGTTGGAACCGTAGCTGCCATTGACAGCCGGGTTTGATAGGTTGCATCCACAGACAGATTTGGCAGGTGTCTGTCATAATGGGGAGGATAGATGAAGGTTCCCTCTGCATGGGGGATGGTGTGGGAGAATATTAGACTACAGATTGCAGACAGGAAGAGGTTAAGCTCAGTTTCAGAGAGTATTATTGGTTCACCGTCTGGCTTTTCTTGTTTCAGGCCAATCGTGCGGATATCGGCTACGAACCGTTTAATGATGGCCAGATAGCGGAGATTACCTCTCAGGTCCGCAGATATCTGGAGGGGAAGATAGATGAGATAGAAGTGAGTATCTTGTACTTGTAACCAAATTGCAACAATGAAACCATACTGATTATTCTTCTATAAAGAATTCTTCAGCCCGCATTCTCCACCAAAAACAAAAACGTAATCCATTGTACTGCGGGGTTGTATGAAGTTCCTTCTCCTTGCACCATTTATTTGTACTCTTTAAATTGTTGTACCTTCTACACTCACCGGCCACTTTCTTAGGTACACCTTGCTATTACTGGGTTGGACCCCTTTTTGCCTTCATTCTTCGTGACATACAGTAGATACAACAAGGTGTTGGAAACGTTCCTCAGAGATTTTTCTCCATAGTGACATGATAGCATCACGCAGTTGCTGCAGATTTGTCGGTTGCCCATCCATGATGCCAATCTCCCGTTCCAACACATCCCAAAGGTGCTCTATTGGATGAGAGGTGGTGAATGTGGAGGCCATTGGAGTACAGTGACCTCATTGTCCAGTGGTGAGATGATTGGAGCTTTGTGACATAGTGCATTATCCTTGCTGGAAGTAGCCATCAGAAGATGGGGACACTGTAGCCATAAAGGGATGGACATGGTCAGCAACAATACTCAGGTAGGTCGTGGTGTATAAAAAATGCTCATTTGGTACTAAGGGGCCCAAAGCGTGCCAAGAATATACCCCCCACACCATTACACCACCAGCCGGAACCGGTGATACAAGGCAGGATGGATCCATGCGCAAATTTTGACCCCACCATCTGAATGTCGCAGCTGAAATCCAGACTCATCAGACCAGGCAACGTTTTTCCGATCTTCTATTGTCCAGTTTTGGTGAACCTGTGCCAATTGTAGCCTCAGTCTCTTGTTCTTAGCTGACAGGAGTGGCACCCGGTGTGGTCTTCTGCTGCTGTAGCCCATCTGCCTCAAGGTTCAATGTGTTGTGCATTCAGAGATGGTATTCTGCATACCTTGGATGTAACAAGTGGTTATTTGAGTTACTGTTGTCTTTCTATCATCTGGAACCAGTCTGCCCATTCTCCTCTGACATCAACAAGGCATTTTCCTTCACACAGCTGCTGCTCACTGGATATTTTCTCTTTCCCCCACCATTCTCTGTAATCCCGAGAGATGGTTGTGTGTGAAAATCCCAGAAATACTCAGATCAGCCAGTCTGCCACCAACAACCATGCCACGTTCAAAGTCACTTCAATCCCCTTTCTTCCTCATTCTGATGCTCGGTTTGAACTTCAGCAAGTTGTCTTCACCATGACTGGCTGTTGCTGCCATGTGATTGGCTGATTAGCAATTTGTGTTACCAAACAATTGAACAGGTGTACCTAATAAAGTGACAGGTGGGTGTATTTACTCGGTCTGTATTGAAGATTGCAAAAACCGATCATTGTTTTTTTTTTCATTCCCATCAGATTCTGAGCCTCCGACAAATCCAGGAGATATTTTCTCAGTTCAGACTTATTGTGAAGTAAGGTTTTTTTTTCACATTCTGTCAAAGTTCAATTATAAATTAAAGTATCATATTAAAACCTTGTGCTAAGGGTCTCACTGAGGGGTCAGAAGTGCCACAGCCAGAAGCCAAGAGACAGAGGGTCTCACGAGGGGTCAGAGATGCCCAGCCAGAAGCCAAGAGACAGAGGGTCTCACCGAGGGGTCAGAGGTGCCCAGCTAGAAGCCAAGAGACAGAGGGTCTCACCGAGGGGTCAGTGGTGCCCCAGCCAGAAGCCAAGAGACAGAGGGTCTCATCGAGGGGTCAGAGGTGCCCAGCCAGAAAGCAAGAGACAGAGGGTCTCACCGAGGGGTAATGGGCGCCCAGCTAGAAGCCAAGAGACAGAGGGTCTCACCGAGGGGTCAGAGGTGCCCAGCCAGAAACCAAGAGACAGAGGGTCTCATCGAGGGGTAATAGGCGCCCAGCTAGAAGCCAAGAGACAGAGGGTCTTACCGAAGGGTCAGAGGTGCCTATCCAGAAGCCAACAGACAGAGGGTCTCACCGAGGGGTCAGTGGTGCCCCAGCCAGCAGCCAAAAGACAGAGGGTCTCATCGAGGGGTCAGAGGTGCCCAGCCAGAAAGCAAGAGACAGAGGGTCTCACCGAGGGGTAATGGGTGCCCAGCTAGAAGCCAATAGACAGAGGGTCTCACCGAGGGGTCAGAGGTGCCCAGCCAGAAACCAAGAGACAGAGGGTCTCATCGAGGGGTAATGGGCGCCAATGCTAGAAGCCAAGAGACAGGGGGTCTCACCCAGGGGTCAGAGGTGCCCAGCCAGAAGCCAAGAGACAGAGGGTCTCACCGAGGGGTCAGAGGTGCCCAGCCAGAAACCAAGAGACAGAGGGTCTCATCGAGGGGTCAGAGGTGCCCAGCCAGAAACCAAGAGACAGAGGGTCTCATTGAGGGGTAATGGGCGCCCAGCTAGAAGCCAAGAGACAGAGGGTCTCATCAAGGGGTTAGAGGTACCCAGCCAGAAGCCAAGAGACAGAGGGTCTCACCGAGGGGTCAGAGGTGCCCAGTCAGAAGCCAAGAGACAGAGGGTCTCATCGAGGGGTTAGAGGTGCCCAGCCAGAAACCAAGAGACAGAGGGTCTCATCGAGGAGTCAGAGGTGCCCAGCCAGAAACCAAGAGACAGAGTATCTCACCGAAGGGTCAGAGGTGCCCAGTTAGAAGCCAAGAGACAGAGGGTCTCATCGAGGGGTTAGAGGTGCCACAGCCAGAAGCCAAGAGACAGAGGGTCTCACGGAGGGGTCAGAGGTGCCCAGCCAAAAGCCAAGAGACAGAGGGTCTCATCGAGGGGTCAGAGGTGCTTAGCCAGAAGCCAAGAGACAGAGGGTCTCACCGAGGGGTCAGAGGTGCCCAGCCAGAAGCCAAGAGACAGAGGGTCTCACCGAGGGGTCAGAGGTGTCCAGCCAGAAGCCAAGAGACAGAGGGTCTCACCAAGGGGTCAGAGGTGCCACAGCCAGAAGCCAAGAGACAGAGGGTCTCACGGAGGGGTCAGAGGTGCCCAGCCAGAAGCCAAGAGACAGAGGGTCTCATCGAGGGTTCAGAGGTGCCCAGCCAGAAGCCAAGAGACAGAGGGTCTCACCGAGGGGTCAGAGGTGCCCAGCCAAAAGACAGAGGGTCTCACCGAGGGGTCAGAGGTGCCCAGCCAGAAGCCAAGAGACAGAGGGTCTCACCGAGGGGTCAGAGGCGCCCAGCCAGAAGCCAAGAGACAGAGGGTTTCACCGAGGGGTCAGAGGTGCCCAGCCAGAAGCCAAGAGACAGAAGGTCTCATCGAGGGGTAATGGGCGCCCAGCTAGAAGCCAAGAGACAGAGGGTCTCACCGTGGGGTCAGAGGTGCCCAGCCAGAAACCAAGAGACAGAGGATCTCACCGAGAGGTCAGAGGTGCCCCAGCCAGAAGCCAAGAGACAGAGGGTCTCATCGAGGGGTCAGAGGTGCCCAGCCAGAAAGCAAGAGACAGAGGGTCTCATCGAGGGGTAATGGGCACCCAGCTAAAAGCCAAGAGACAGAGGGTCTCACCGAGGGGTCAGAGGTGCCCAGCCAGAAACCAAGAGACAGAGGGTCTCATCGAGGGGTAATGGGCGCCCAGCTAGAAGCCAAGAGACAGAGGGTCTCACCGAAGGGTCAGAGGTGCCCAGCCAGAAACCAAAAGACAGAGGGTCTCATCGACGGGTAATGGGCGCTCAGCTAGAAGCCAAGAGACAGAGGGTCTCACCAAGAGGCAGGGCCGCCATCAGGGGGGTACAGGCAGTACACCTAAGGGGCCCGGATGGCCCCCCTCCCTTTTTTTATTTATAAAAAAAAAAAAAAGTGTCATTGAGGGGTAATGGGCGCCCAGCCAGAAGCCAAGAGACAGAGGGTCTCACCGAGGGGTAGAGGTGCCCAGCCAGAAGCTAAGAGACAGAGGGTCTCACCGAGGGTCTCATCGAGGGTTCAGAGGTGCCTAGCCAGAAGCCAAGAGACAGAGGGTCTCATCGAGGGGTCAGAGGTGCCACAGCCAGAAGCCAAGAGACAGAGGGTCTCACGGAGGGGTCAGAGGTGCCCAGCCAAAAGCCAAGAGACAGAGGGTCTCATCGAGGGGTCAGAGGTGCCCAGCCAGAAGCCAAGAGACAGAGGGTCTCACCGAGGGGTCAGAGGTGCCCAGCCAGAAGCCAAGAGACAGAGGGTCTCACCGAGGGGTCAGAGGTGTCCAGCCAGAAGCCAAGAGACAGAGGGTCTCACCAAGGGGTCAGAGGTGCCACAGCCAGAAGCCAAGAGACAGAGGGTCTCACGGAGGGGTCAGAGGTGCCCAGCCAGAAGCCAAGAGACAGAGGGTCTCATCGAGGGTTCAGAGGTGCCCAGCCAGAAGCTAAGAGACAGAGGGTCTCACCGAGGGGTCAGAGGTGCCCAGCCAAAAGACAGAGGGTCTCACGAGGGGTCAGAGGTGCCCAGCCAGAAGCCAAGAGACAGAGGTTCTCACCGAGGGGTCAGAGGCGCCCAGCCAGAAGCCAAGAGACAGAGGGTTTCACGGAGGGGTCAGAGGTGCCCAGCCAGAAGCCAAGAGACAGAAGGTCTCATCGAGGGGTAATGGGCGCCCAGCTAGAAGCCAAGAGACAGAGGGTCTCACCGAGGGGTCAGAGGTGCCCAGCCAGAAACCAAGAGACAGAGGATCTCACCGAGGGGTCAGAGGTGCCCAGCCAGAAGCTAAGAGACAGAGGGTCTCACCGAGGGGTCAGAGGTGCCCAGCCAAAAGACAGAGGGTCTCACGAGGGGTCAGAGGTGCCCAGCCAGAAGCCAAGAGACAGAGGTTCTCACCGAGGGGTCAGAGGCGCCCAGCCAGAAGCCAAGAGACAGAGGGTTTCACGGAGGGGTCAGAGGTGCCCAGCCAGAAGCCAAGAGACAGAAGGTCTCATCGAGGGGTAATGGGCGCCCAGCTAGAAGCCAAGAGACAGAGGGTCTCACCGAGGGGTCAGAGGTGCCCAGCCAGAAACCAAGAGACAGAGGATCTCACCGAGGGGTCAGAGGTGCCCCAGCCAGAAGCCAAGACACAGAGGGTCTCATCGAGGGGTCAGAGGTGCCCAGCCAGAAAGCAAGAGACAGAGGGTCTCATCGAGGGGTAATGGGCACCCAGCTAGAAGCCA
The DNA here is from genome assembly GCA_029206835.1 of Rana muscosa. Taxonomy (NCBI): domain Eukaryota; kingdom Metazoa; phylum Chordata; class Amphibia; order Anura; family Ranidae; genus Rana; species Rana muscosa. Next base: position 212,686,065 of record JARGYO010005626.1, read on the forward strand.
AGAGACAGAGGGTCTCACCGAGGGGTCAGAGGTGCCCAGCCAGAAACCAAGAGACAGAGGGTCTCATCGAGGGGTAATGGGCGCCCAGCTAGAAGCCAAGAGACAGAGGGTCTCACCGAAGGGTCAGAGGTGCCCAGCCAGAAACCAAAAGACAGAGGGTCTCATCGAGGGGTAAATGGGCGCCCAGCTAGAAGCCAAGAGACAGAGGGTCTCACCAAGAGGCAGGGCCGCCATCAGGGGGTACAGGCAGTACACCTAAGGGGCCCGGATGGCCCCCTCCCTTTTTTTATTTATTTAAAAAAAAAATTGTAAGGGGCCCAGAGGTACCCAGGGGCCCGGAGTTCTCCAGGGCCCCGAATGTCAACCCCCCTTTTTTTATATTTTTTTATATAAAAAAATGTTTATTTTTATTTTTTATTTTTTTTATTTTTTATTTATTTATGTTATTTATTTTTTTTGGAAGGGGCCCAGAGGTCCCCAGGGCCCCAGATGGCAACCTCCCTTTTTTTTTTTTTTTTTTTTTTTAATAAAAATTATTAATATTTTTTTTTTTTTTTTTATATAAAAATTATTATTATTTTTTATTTATTTTTTTGTAAGGGGTCCCCCCTTTTTTATTTTTTTTTATAATTTTTTTTTTTTATTAATTTTTTTTATTATTTTTTTTTTTTATTTACTTATGTTATTTTTCTTTTGTAAGGGGCCCAGAGGTCCCCAGAGGCCCAGAGGTCCCCAGGGCCCGGATGGCAACCCCCCTTTTTTTATATTTTTTTATATAAAAAAATGTTTATTTTTATTTTTTATTTTTTTTATTTTTTATTTATTTATGTTATTTATTTATTTTGGAAGGGGCCCAGAGGTCCCCAGGGCCCCAGATGGCAACCTCCCTTTTTTTTTTTTTTTTTTTTTAATAAAAATTATTAATATTTTTTTATTTTTTATTTTTATATAAAAATTATTATTATTTTTTATTTATTTTTTTGTAAGGGGTCCCCCCCTTTTTTATTTTTTTTTATAATTTTTTTTTTTTATTAATTTTTTTTATTATTTTTTTTTTTTATTTACTTATGTTATTTTTCTTTTGTAAGGGGCCCAGAGGTCCCCAGAGGCCCAGAGGTCCCCAGGGCCCCGGATGGCAACCCCCATCCGGGGGTTAGAGGTGCCCAGCCAGAAGCCAAGAGACAGAGGGTCTCACCAAGGGGTTAGAGGTGCCCAGCCAGAAGCCAAGAGACAGAGGGTCTCATCGAGGGGTAATGGGCGCCCAGCCAGAAGCCAAGAAACAGAGGGTCTCAATGAGGTGTCAGAGGGTCTCCCGAGGAGTCAGAGGTACCCAGCCAGAAGCCAAGAGACAGAGGTCTCATCAATCCCATAAGGTCCCGGAACTTCTCCTCCAGCCCTGTGAGCCCCTCCAGCGGCTGTGATTTTCTATTATCGGCAGGACCCAGACACCTATAAAGATTTTCCATTTGGCCAGTATGTACCGTGTGTTCTAACATTTTTATTAAACTGCCCACTAGATGGCACTTTTCCCTTTCTATACACACACAGTAGCAGTGGGGGAAATCGCATGTGATTCAGACAGGAATCGCACTGCATTCCTGTTTAAATCGCATGCAATTTTTTTGCAGTGCAATTTTGCGCCAATTTTTTTTTTTGTATTGACGCAAATCGCATCGCAAGGTATAGGTATCGGTGCAACCCGACTTTATTATGTTTTCATATGATGCCGTTTTTCTGTTTTCAGCCACCAGGAGCAGGAAGTGGAATCCAGACTGAGAAAGAAATACATTCTGATAGATAAGAATGACTCTGCAGCCGTATCGGAGGTGCAGAAGGTGGGTGTTCTGTCTTCGCTACACGTTTCCCTGTGTGTAACTCCACATTCAGCTGAACCCTCCTATTCTGCAATAAGCCAGACTGGATGTCATTATGAAGCTTTATTAACCACTTCGCCAAATCGCCGTAGCTGTACGTTGGTACTTTGATGCTAAATACCGTTGTTTATGGCAGCAGCTAGCTGCCATAACTCTGGTATTTTCAGAAACGGCGGGCGGTTCTCTTTAGGATAAAAGTGATCTCTGCGGCGGATTCGCCGCAAGATTACTTTGATCGGGGGTGGGGGGTTTTAGCTAGCTGCGTTCCTTATCGACGCGCGAGCCGAGTGATCCACCGCTAAGAGTCTTGCTCTTTGTTCTCCCCCTCCCACCGCGTCCTGGTCATCTCCGCCACTTACCAGAGCCGTCGGTAGCGGTGGAGACGATCGGGTCCTCTCCCCTGACAGGGCCTGGAGCCGAGTGAGGGAAAGATGACTGCCACTCAGCTCCATAACATAGGATGGCAGAAGGGACATCAAAAGTCACTTCCACCCAATGGCCTTACTGTAAAGGGGAATTTTTTATTTTTGCCAAAAAAAGACATTTCATTTTTAATTTTTTAATTTTTTATTGCATTTTTGTGTAAATATGAGATGTGAGGTCTTTTTGACACCCCAGATCTCATATTTAAGAGGACCTGTCATGCTTTTTTTTTTATTACAAGGGATATTTACATTCCTTGTAATAGGAATAAAAGTGACCCATTTAAGAAAAAAAAAAAAAAAAAGACAGTGTAAAAATAAAAAGTAAAATAAATAAGAAAAAATAAATAAAAAATTTAACGCGCCCCGTCCTGCCGAGCTCGCACGCAGAAGCAAACGCATACGTAAGTCGCACCCTCATATGAAAATGGTGTTCACACCACACATGTGAGGTATCGCCGCGATCATTAGAGCGAGAGCAATCATTTTAGTACTAGACCTCCTCTGGAACTCAAAACTGGTAACCTGTAAAAAAAAATTCAATGTCGCCTATGGAGATTTATTAAGGGTCAAAGTTTGTCGCCATTCCACGAAGTTTGACATGTTGGGTATCAATTTACTCGGCGTAAAATTGGGCTAACTTTACTTAAAAAGTGTATTTTCCCCCCAAAAATTGCGCTTGTAAGACCGCTGCGCAAAAACGGTGTGACTTAAAGTATTTCAAGAACCGCCATTTTATTCTCTAGGGTGTCTGAAAAAAATAAAATAATGCTTAGGGGTTCTATGTAATTTTCTAGCAAAAAATAAAATTATTTTAACAAGTGTCAAAAAGAGGCTCGGTCCTTAAAGTGATACTAAAGCTTTGTTTAAAAAAAAAAAAAAATGGCAAAAATAAAAAAATACCTCCACTGTGCAGCTCATTTTGCACAGAGAGGCCCCGATCCTCCTCTTCTGGGGGCCCACGGCGGCTCTCGCGACTCCTCCCCGCATTAGATAACCCCCCTAGGAGAAGCGCTCTCCCGAGGGGGTTACCTTCCGGGCGCGCTCCTGAGTCATACACTGACTCGGCCCCGCCCCCCGCGTCATTGGATTTGATTGACAGCATCGGGAGCCAATGGCTGCACTGCTATCAATCTATCCAATCAAAGCCGGGACTCCGTGGAGAGAAGGACGGCGGGGACGCTCCCACGAAAATTCGGGGCTCAGGTAAGTAAAACGGAGGGGGGGGGGGGCTGGGGGGCCGGACACTGAAAAGTATTTTTTCACCATAATGCATAGGTGAAAAAACACAAAGGTTTACAACCCCTTTAAGTGGTTAACAGATCAGGATGGGGGTGAAACTATTACAAAAATCTGATAAGAAGTACATATAATAATCAGTACATTAAATATACAGAAAATACAATGAATAAGCTAGGCTGTAGATGGCGATAAGTAATTCTCACCAGTGATGTCATAGGGGATGCAAACAGATGCAAGTTTTAGTCCAACATGTGCTCTCATAACTGGTTCCTTCATTCAGTCTCTAAGATGGAGTCTGAGCTCCCAGGATGCACCTGTTTCCTTTTCTTAGACTGAAGGATAATGGGAACTTTTATTAAAGCTGAACAGTTTTTAGTTTCTGCAGAACGGTACATTTATTACTGGCTCCATCTAGTGGTCAAATTCGATATTGCAGGCAGAACAACTTATCTACACTGCACTTCTGTTTTTTAGTAGCCGATTTCTCTCTATATTCCCAGCCTTCCATTTCAGGCGTCAGTGTACAGATGAAGAACTTTTCTTCACTCTTCTGTCCTAACTGCATTGGGACAGACTGCCAAAGCCATGTCAGAAGAGAGACGGGTATAATGAGTCCTGTACACATGTAACGGGTACCTGTAATGGGGCAGATATTGGCACCAAGTGGTACAGTCCTGCCCCGCTTCTTCTTGGATAGAGCACCCACCTGCCTGCCTTTGTAGCCACCATATTGGACACGCATGTCCTGGCCATAGGCCGGCTCACTACAGCCCCGGACAGAAGTCTCAGGCTCCATTCACATTGCCACATCTCCAAAGTCACGCGGGTTGGTGGACGCGGAGGCCGGGTTGGTGGACGCGGAGGGCCAGTTGGTGGGAGAATTGGATGGCAGTGGTTTTGGCATTGGAGTGGCGCCATTCTCTCAAATTCCAGTGTGACCTAGACGCGACATTTAGTGCGACTTTATTATGACTTTGCACTCTCCCGATCAGAGTCGCACCAAAGTAGTGCAGGCACCTTTTCAAAATTGCTGCGACTTGAAGTCGCCACCGATTTGAACTCGTGCCATTGCAAAAAAATGGGCTGCGACTTGTCATGTCCAAAGTCGCATGACAAGTCGCACAAGTGTGAATGGGCCCTTAAAGTGGATCTGCACGGCATCTGAGCACCACAACCAGATAATGCTATTTCATTTATTTTTAATATTCAAAGCAAACTCCCCCCCCCCCATCCATTCATGTTTCCATGCTTTATTTTGTTGAGGAATCACTTTGAAAAAACACCCCACCTAGCATTTCTGTCTGTAGCCATCTTGAGTAAGGGCAGTTGATTCATGTAATATTTACTTCCTAGAATCCATCTGCCCTTAGCTAAAGCATGCAGGCAGAAGGGTGTGCTTAGCTGAGAAACCCCTCCTCCTCCTCTCCTGAAGACTCCTGGGGTGTATGACATCATTGGGCTAGGCCAGAAACCAGGAAGTAACTGGAGAAGTGTAAAACAAAAAAAAAAGTTTAAAACAAGTATATAAAATAAACCTTCCTATCTATTTAGGCCTCATGCCCACGGACGTTTTTACAGCCGCGTTTTTGAGCGTTTTTTTACAGCTTAAAAACGCCTGTCCATGTTAGTCTATAGCTTCATGCCCACCTAGACGTTTTTGAGCTGCCAATAGCAGCCTCATCAGTGCCCAATATCGATGCCCATCATTGTCGCCTATCAGTGCCCATCAGTGCCGCATATCAGTGCAGCCTCATCAGCGCCACCCCATCAGTGCCCATCAGTGCTGCCTATTAGTGCCCATCAGCGCAACCTCATAAGTGCTGCCTATTAGTGCCCATCAGTGCTGCCTATTAGTGCCCATGAGCGCCACCTCAGCAGTGCCCATCAGTGCTGCCTATTAGTGCCCATCAGTGCCGCCTCATCAGTGCTGCCTATTAGTGCCCATCAGTGCCCCCTTACCAGCGCACATCAGCGAAGGAGAAAAATTACCCATTTGCAAAATTTTATAACAGAAATAGAAAAAAATATTTTTTCAACATTTTTGGTATTTCTTTGTTAGTTTAGTAAAAAACAAAAACCCAGCAGTGATTAGATACCACCAAAAGAAAGTTCTATTTGTGTGATATAAATGATAAAAACGTCACCTGGGTACACTCGTCATATATAAATTAGAATATTCTGCTTACATTTTGTTGTTCCTTTTCCCAGGCCGGGCTGGTGGACGCCGAGGGTCAGTTGGTGGGAGAATTGGACGGCAGTGGTTTTGGCATTGGAGTGGCGCCATTCTCTCCAAAACCACCAAATAGTTCCATATCTGCGAAGAAACCCAAAAGCCGAAAATCAAAGGAGCCGGTCAGGTGAGCCAGACACAGGACGCGTCTCGCGGTGTGGGCGGGGCTTTCATGTGACTCAAAACTCCAGATTGTAGATAATGGAGCTAGTGCTAGATCAAGTGAAAGTCCAATTCATTTGGGGGGTAATATCCCTGAATGGTCAACAGAGAGGCCATTCCAATGCACTGCAGAAACCTATTAGAATGAGTGCCAAGTGGGCGGGTCTTCTATCTGTGGGCACATAGGGCAGATATCTCTGGGACCCTGAACCTCAGAAAAGGGCTCAGGGGGGTCCATCTGAGAGGCCGCCAGGGGAGGGGGGGGGAATAATATTATTATTAGTGATCATTCTGTATTACTTGATAAGTTAATTAATCGTTCTGTCTGTTAATTAATCATTCTTCCTATTAATTGATTCATTCTTCCTATTATTTGATACATTCTTTCTGGTAATTGACCATTCTTTCTATTAATATTTGTATTATTGATCATTCTTCCAATTAATCATTCTTTCTGTTAATTTGTACATTCTTTCTGTTAATTGACCATTATTTGTATTAATTGATCATTCTTCCAATTAATTGATACATTCTTTCTATTAATTAATCATTCTTCCTATTAATTGATACATTCTTTCTATTATTAATCATTCTTCCTATTAATTGATACATTCTTTCTATTTATTAATCATTCTTTCTGTTAATTAATCATTCTGCTTGTTATTTCACATTCCTTCTATTGATTGATCATTCCTCCTATTAATTGACACATTCTTTCTGTTAATTGAACATTCTTTCTACTATTTGATACATTACTTTAGTTAATTAACCGTTCTTATTATTATTTAATACATTCTTCCTATTACTTGATCATTCTTCCTATTAATTTATACATTCTTTCAGCTAATTGATATATTCTGTTAATTGACCATTCTTTCTAATAATCTTTTTCTTACTGTAATTGATCATTCTTCCAATTAATTGATCATTCGCCCTATTAATTAATACATTCTTCCTATTAATTGATACATTCTTTCGGCTAATTGATATATTCTGTTAATTGACCATTATTTCTATTAATCTTTTTCTTACTGTAATTGATCATTCTTCCAATTAATTGATCATTCGCCCTATTAATTAATACATTCTTTCTATTAATTGATCATTCTTCCAATTAATTGATACATTCTTTCTATAAAATTACCATTTTTTTAATTAAGCTATCATTCTTCCTATTAATTGATATGTTCTGTTAATTGAACATTCTTTCTACTAATTGATACTTTCTATTATTGACACATTCGTTCTGGTAATTAATCATTCTTCCAATAATTGATTCATTCTTTCTATTATTTATACATTCTTTCTGTTAATTGATCATTCTTCCTATTAGCTGATTCATTCTTTTATTAATTGATCATTCTTCCTATTATTTGATACATTCTTTCTGTTAATTGACCATTCTTTCTATTAATATTTTTATTATTGACAATGATCATTCTTCCAATAAATTAATCATTCTTCCCATTAATTGATACATTCTTTCTGTTAATTGACCATTACTTGTATTAATTGATACATTCTTTCTATTATTGATACATTCTTTCTATTAATTGATCATTCTTCCTATTAGTTAATACATTACTTCTGTTATTTAATTGTTCTTTCTATTATTTGATCATTCTTTCTGTTAATTAATCATTCTGCCTGTTATTTCACATTCCTTCTATTGATTGATCATTCCTCCTATTAATTGACACATTTTTTCTGTTAATTGAACACTCTTTCTACTAATTGATACATTACTTATGTTAATTAACCGTTCTTTCTATTATTTAATACATTCTTTCTATTACTTGATCATTCTTCCTATTAATTGATACATTCTTTCGGCTAATTGATATATTCTGTTAATTGACCATTCTTTCTAATTATCTTTTTATTAATTGATCATTCTTCCAATTAACTGATCATTCTCCCTATTAATTAATACATTATTTCTATTAATTGATCATTCTTCCAATTAATTGATACATTCTTTCTATTAAATTACCATTTTTTTAATTAAGCTATCATTCTTCCTATTGATATGTTCTGTTAATTGATACATTCTTTCTGGTAATTGAACATTCTTTCTACTAATTGATACTTTCTATTATTGATACATTCATACTGGTAATTAATCATTCTTCCTATTATTTGATTCATTCTTTCTATTATTTATACATTATTTCTGTTAATTGATCATTCTTCCTATTAGCTGATTCATTCTTTTATTAATTGATAATTCTTCCTATTATTTGATACATTCTTTCTGTTAATTGACCATTCTTTCTATTAATATTTTTATTATTGATCATTCTTCCAATAAACTAATCATTGTTCCCATTAATTGATACATTCTTTCTGTTAATTTGTACATTCTTTCTGTTAATTGACCATTATTTGTATTAATTGATCATTATTCCAATTAATTGATACATTCTTTCTATTAATTAATCATTCTTCCTATTAATTGATACATTCTTTCTATTATTGATACATTCTTTCTGTTAATTGATCATTCTTCCTATTAGTTAATACATTACTTCTGTTATTTATTCGTTCTTTCTATTAATTGATCATTCTTTCTGTTAATAAATCATTCTGCTTGTTATTTCACATTCCTTCTATTGATTGATCATTCCTCCTATTAATTGATACATTCTTTCTATTATTGATACATTCTTTCTGTTAATTGAACATTCTTTCTACTAATTGATACATTACTTATGTTAATTAACCGTTCTTTCTATTATTTAATACATTCTATCTATTACTTGATCATTCTTCCTATTAATTGATACATTCTTTCGATTAATTGATATATTCTGTTAATTGACCATTATTTATATTAATCTTTTTATTACTGTAATTGATCATTCTTCCAATTAATTGATCATTCTCCCTATTAATTAATACATTATTTCTATTAATTGATCATTCTTCCAATTAATTGATACATTCTTTCTATTAAATTACCATTTTTTTAATTAAGCTATCATTCTTCCAATTAATTGATACATTCTTTCTATTAAATTACCATTTTTTAAATTAAGCTATCATTCTTCCTATTAATTGATATGTTCTGTTAATTGATACATTCTTTCTGGTAATTGAACATTCTTTCTACTAATTGATACTTTCTATTATTGATACATTCATTCTGTTAATTGATCATTCTTCCTATTAGTTGATAGATGACTTTTGTTAATTAATTGTTCTTTCTATTAATTAATACATCCTTTCTATTAAATTATCATTCTTTCATTAATTCTGTTAATTAATCATTCTTTCTATTAATTGATACATTCATTCTGTTAGTTGACAATTCTTCATATTAATTGATCATTCTTTAAATAAATTGATAATTCTTTCTGTTAATTGATACGTGCATACGTTTAGTTTGTGATCCATTTTCTATGACCTTATTTCAGTCCTGTTGGTAGGAGAGGAAGTACTCAGAGTCCGGCCATCGGTAAAGACCTGGAAGCGTTTTCTCCATCTAAAACCATGTTTTCCACATCACTGCGGGACTTCGATGTGAAGGAGATGGCTGTCAAAGAACAGCAGGAATCTATTGCCATGGAAACCCAGCGCTCAGAGGTTCCCATCAAAGAGGAACCCAGCCGTCCCGGGTGAGAAGTGCCATCTATGTAACCTGTGGAGCGCTAAAGATACTCCTATGAAAATGTAATAAAGGTCTGCAGGCCACTATTAGCAGCACTGAACTTCAGCCAACAATGAGAGATTTTTAGGGTGCTTTAACCCACACATAGAATGTAAACCTGCTAATACAAGAACTGAAAATATAGTAAAGGTTAGTGTCAAGTGTAAGAAAGGAACACCAGGGGGCGCCTAAGTGCAGCATTGAAAATACTTTAATGTTAGTTAGTGCCAAGGGTACAGATTTGAACCCTTTTACTGCCACCACTGTAGTATGTAGTAGAATGTAGTACTATGTAGTGTGTAGTATGTAATATGGCGGTAGCGGTGGGAGGATTTTACACACAATCCCGGCAATCTGACAAGATGACTGTCAGATGGAAGTATTCTGTGGCTCTTCAGCTCTTCAGCCACTGGATCCGTTCCACACATCCCTCATGTGTCGGTGTCCCCCGCCATGCTTCCAGACTTCAGCATGGCCATCAGTGGACCCAGAACTGGCCTGGTTGGTGCCGCCAGTAGAGGGGAGGGAGATCAGTGAATGTCCATTCCTGCTAATGACCTGTCACTAGGGTGACAATGCTGTTCCTCCCTTGATACAGTGCAGTAAGTGAGTGTTGCCACCAGTAGCGACTGGTGCTGGAAGGATTTTTTTTTGGGGGGGCACGGGTGGGCCCCTCAATGTCCATACTCACCCAACGGGCTGAGCCCTCCAGCGGTCACAGCTCCCCTGGTGCCCGGCGCTGCAGCTTCTGTGTTGACCCGGTCTTCTTTCCCGGGTTCTGGGTCTTGATTGGCCGATGCTGATTCACTTTCAGCACAGGGTGGGAGTGCTCTGCTCCCTGTTGACAACATGAAACTGGCCAATTGGGGTCTTGGGCTGTGGTCACGTGCTTCTGAGGGGGTGACGGACCTGGTAGAGACCTGTTGGTCTGGCTGACCACACAGATGGTGTGGGCTGGGGGGGGGGGGGCGGCACCCCTGCGCCCATTGTGGACTGGCCGCCACTGGTTGCCACCCTAGGACAAGAAGTGTGTTACTGGCAGGATCACCCAGTGAAAATAAAGTAAAAACAGAAAACGAATGCAGACACCACATCTAAGGACTGGTCATCTACAATAAATGAAATTTTTGATTTTGGCTTTAGATATTCATTACCACCTGGCTCCCTGCCGTACATGTGACACAATGTGGAAAACACGGACTGGATCTTCATCTTGTAGTGCCTTTAGATGAGACTGATCCGCCTACATGCTTGCTAGTATTATGATGGTGGATATACATTGTGGTACAGATAAATCACAATAATGTAGACACGCGCTGTCAGTAAACCGGACTCTGTTCCCATACAGCTCTCCTCCCCTAAAATCTGAAGCCTTTGAGGACTTTAAAGCGGACCGCGGGAGCGAATTGAACCGAATATTTAAGGAGAATAAATCAATTCTGGGAGACAGGAAGAGGAAACTGAAAGAGATCACACAGAGGATTAATGTGATCAAGAAAGAGATCGACTTCACTTCCCAGAACCTGAATGTGACAAAACTGGAGAGAGAGAAACAAGGTATTTATTATTGGGGAATCATCAGGAGGGGCTACAGGGGGCGCTATGGAATATGTCAGAGCCATAGAAATACTAATAGTGTGTGACTGTGAGGGAGGGGACATTAGAGTGTAAGCTCCTCTGTTACAGAGACTGATGTGACTGTGGGGGGGATGGGCATTAGAGTGTAAGCTCCTCTGTAGAGAGACTGATGTGATTGGCTCAGTGTTCTCTGTACAGCACTGCGGTATATGTCAGAGCTATATAAATGTATAATAATAGAAGTGTGTGACTGGGGGGGGGGGGGGGGGCATTAGAGTGTAAGCTCCTCTGTTACAGAGACTGATGTGACTGGCTCAGTGTTCTCTGTACAGCGCTGTGGTATATGTCAGAGCTATATAAATGTATAATAATAATAGTGTGTGACTGTGGGGGAGGGGACATTAGAGTGTAAGCTCCTCTGGTGCAGAGACTGATGTGATTGGCTCAGTGTTCTCTGTACAGCACTGCGGTATATGTCAGAGCTATATGAATGTATAATAATAAAAGTGTGTGACTGGGGGGGTGGGGGGCATTAGAGTGTAAGCTCCTCTGGTGCTCTCAGGTAAGGTCACTCTGTGTTTGATGGTGATGAGGGAATGTTGATCTCATGAATCTTTACTTACAGGTGAATACATCAGTGATGAAGGTCAGGTCATCATTGATGAACAGGAGTTCATGCTGATTGTCAGACTGAAAGATCTGAAGAAACAATATCGGGCAGATTATGATGAACTGCAAGACCTGAAAGCCGAGGTTCAGTACTGCCAGAAACTGGTCGACCAGTGCCGACAGCGACTGCTCACAGGTATGGTACTTATCTCAGATCATCTAATCTCAGGTCAACTCCACCCAAGGTCAAATTTCAGTTTTGAGTGGTCACCAATAGGCAGAATTACTTTATATATCTCTCAAAGGAAGCAACAGTGGGATTTGTCCCCAAATATTTGTGTAGACTGTGTCTTTGCCCCTCCCACAATGCTGAGATTTCCCTGCAGTAGTTTGTGTCTCTACCCCTCCCACAATGGTGAGATTTCCTGCAGTAGTTTGTGTCTCTGCCCCTCCCACAATGGTGAGATTTCCTGCAGTAGTTTGTGTCTCTGCCCCTCCCAAAATGGGGAGATTTCCCTGCAGTAGTTTGTGTCTCTGCCCCTCCCACAATGGTGAGATTTCCTGCAGTAGTTTGTGTCTCTGCCCCTCCCAAAATGGTGAGATTTCCTGCAGTCGTTTGTGTCTCTGCTCCTCCCAAAATGGGGAGGTTTCCCTGCAGTAGTTTGTGTCTCTGCCCCTCCCACAATGGTGAGATTTCCTGCAGTAGTTTGTGTCTCTGCCCCTCCCAAAATGGTGAGATTTCCTGCAGTCGTTTGTGTCTCTGCTCCTCCCAAAATGGGGAGGTTTCCCTGCAGTAGTTTGTGTCTCTGCCCCTCCCACAATGGGGAGATTTCCTGCAGTAGTTTGTGTCTCTGCCCCTCCCTAAATGGGGAGATTTCCCTGCAGTAGTTTGTGTCTCGGCCCCTCCCACAATGTGGAGATTTCCTGCAGTAGTTTGTGTCACTGCCCTTCCCACAATGGTGAGATTTCCTGCAGTAGTTTGTGTCTCTGCCCCTCCCACAATGCTGAGATTTTCCTGCAGTAGTTTGTGTCTCTGATCCTCCCACAATGGTGAGATTTCCCCCCAGTAGTTTGTGTCTCTGCCCCTCCCACAATTGTGAGATTTCCTGCAGTAGTTCGTGTCTCGGTCCCTCCCACAATGATGAGATGTCCCTGCAGTAGTTTGTGTCTCTGCCCCTCCCACAATGGGGAGATTTCCTGCAGTAGTTTGTGTCTCTGCCCCTCCCACAATTATAAGATTTCCTGCAGTAGTTTGTGTCTCTGCCCCTCCCACAATGGGGAGATTTCCCTGCAGTTGTTTGTGTCTCTGCCCCACCCACAATTATAAGATTTCCTGCAGTAGTTTGTGTCTCTGCCCCTCCCACAATGATGAGATTTCCTGCAGTAGTTTGTGTCTCTGCCCCTCCCACAATGGCAAGATTTCCTGCAGTAGTTTGTGTCTCTACCCCTCCCACAATGGGGAGATTTCATGCAGTAGTTTGTGTCTCTGCCCCTCCCACAATAGTGAGATTTCACCCAGTAGTTTGTGTCTCTGCCCCTCCCACAACAGTGAGATTTCCTGCAGTAGTTTGTGTCTCTGTCCCTCCCACAATAGTGAGATTTCCTGCAGTAGTTTGTGTCTCTGCCCCTCCCACAATGGTGAGATTTCCCTGCAGTAGTTTGTGTCTCTGCCCCTCCCACAATGGGGAGATTTCCTGCAGTAGTTTGTGTCTCTGCCCCTCCCACAATGGTGAGATTTCCCTGCAGTAGTTTGTGTCTCTGCCCCTCCCACAATGGGGTGATTTCCCTGCAGTAGTTTGTGTCTTTGCCCCTCCCACAATGGTGATATTTCCCCTCAGTAGTTTGTCTCTGCCCCTCCCACAATGATGAGATTCCCTTCCCTTAGTCCACAATTCGTACATTTCACTAATAACGATAACAGAGTATCCTCTCAGTGCAGACTTTGTGTTTTATATTCTTGTTCCCTCAGAGTTCGAGGTTTGGTATAACGAGTCGTTCATCCTCCCGGAGGAGGTGCAGAATTCGATGAAGGTCGGCGGCACTCTGAGACCCGGAATCTTACCTGTCCGTAAAGTTATGTCACTGGTGAGCCGTACCATGCCTTACTTCTGGGCAATCAGTGCAATGTTCAACAACCGCGTACACAAGCCTGGCCAATCACGTCTCTGCAGATCATTTAGCTGATTGGTTGATAAAGAAAAATTGTAACACAAGGAGAACCTGTAGTGCTCATCTTCCCTCAGCTCTGTGTGGCCTCCAGGAGTGGGGAGAGTCAGTGTACTAAGAGACGCTCTCCCTGCCCTCTGGGTGCCTGAGCAGCCAATCCTCAATCACTAGGGCTGTCATAGTGGTAGATGGGGAAGGGGGTGGGGGGGGGGGACTTGTTTACAATACCTTGAAGTACCACATACTACTTTTTACTCCCAGTAGTCCAGTGAAGGGGATGTGTGTGCTGGCGGTGAGGCCACCGTGATAGCAATCCCATCCCTTTGCCCATCGCATAAGCTTGGGCCACCTTGTTGTTTTACCCTGTAGATCAATAAAGTTTCATACGTTTTAAGATCCTATTGGTAGTCGACTTCTCTACTACTTTTGGACATAACCCTATTTATCTGTTACATTTTTTAACACTTTTATAAAATTCTGACCTGGAATGTTGTGAAGAGTAGACAAGATCGGAGATGTATGTCCGTATTGAGAATTGTCCTCTTGGTGTTGTCAGTCTCTGTAGAGATTGTCTTCTTCTAATGCTGTTCAGGGTGAAGATGAACAGGAGCGATACGACAGACTACAACAGGAGCTGCTAATGGAGGTTCCGGGGTCTCTACCCTTCAACAGTGCCAGAAACAAAGCCAACCAGAGGGTTTGTGTGATCCTTAGTTCAGAGACCACAAAACAGTGACACTGACCACCTAAAACTAGAGTTGATCTTGAAATTTGGATGACATTTGTTCAAACTAAATGTATATGTCCAGAGCTTAATCTGAATTTTAGTCTTAGTTTTGGTGGTTCAGATTTACAAAAGGCTCTTGGAAGGAAGGTTCCAGGCGTTGCCTGAGTACCCTTAACTTGACTGCCAGTACCACCAGGCCTGAGCACCCTTAGCTTGACTGCCAGTACCACCAGGCCTGAGCACCCTTAGCTTGACTTTCCGTCCCCACCAGGTCTAAGCACCCTCAACTTGACTTTCTGTCCCACCAGGTCTAAGCATCCTTAGTTTGAATTCCAGCCCCACCAGGTCTGAGCACCCTTAGCTTGACTGTCAGTCCCACCAGGTCTAAGCATCCTTGGCTTGAATGCCAGCCCCACCAGGTCTTAGCACCTTTAGCTTGACTTCCCGTCCCCCCAGGTCTGAGCACCCTTAGCTTGACTTCCCGTCCCACCAGGTCTGAGCACCCTTAGCTTGACTTCCCGTCCCACCAGGTCTGAGCACCCTTAACTTGACTTCCCGTCCCACCGGGACTGAGCTGCCTTAGCTTGACTTCCCATCCCACCAGGTCTGAGCACCCTTAGCTTGACTTCCCATCCCACCGGGTCTGAGCTGCCTTAGCTTGACTTCCCGTCCCACCGGGTCTGAGCACCCTTAGCTTGACTTCCCGTCCCTCCAGGTCTGAGCACCCTTAGCTTGACTTCCCGTCCCACCAGGTCTGAGCACCCTTAGCTTGACTTCCCGTCCCCCCAGGTCTGAGCACCCTTAGCTTGACTTCCCGTCCCAACGGGTCTGAGCACCCTTAGCTTGACTTCCCGTCCCACCGGGTCTGAGCACCCTTAGCTTGACTTCCCGTCCCACCAGGTCTGAACACCCTTAGCCTGACTGCCAGTCCCATCAGGTTTGGGCACCCTTAGCCTAATTTTCAGTCCCACCAGGTCTGAACACCCTTAGCTTGACTGCCAGTCCCACCAGATCTGAGAGGGGTTAGGAGGGGTTGATAAGGTCCGCTTTAAGACCTGGTTACTAGACAGTGTTGGTATTGCAATTAATGAAAATTATGTTCCAATTTTATTGTTGCAGCACAACTACAGCCGAGCGATGGCTCAGCTCACCCCCACCAAGAAGAAAGCGGGTCTGATCACCAGCAGTGTTAAGAACAAACCTCCCTCCACTCTGACCATCATGTGACCGCAGAAAACCCGCTCTACCTGTCCCCTCCAGGAGAGGGCGCTGCACTGTGACACCAGCCAGGCCAACTAAACAAACATCATAAGTTATATAAAGTTTTATATCATTCTTGTTATTGTTACACTTTTTGTAAAGATAAATAAAAGATTTTTCTTGCTGTTTACAACACATTTAGTAACAAAATAAATTCCAAATTTGAATTGTATTTCAAAAATGATTTGACTTTCAGGCTTTATCTCACACGAGATAAACAATGAGAGACAGCGCTCACTGACCGCCATCTTCCCAGGAGTTAGTGTGGGTATTATGTATAATTTTTTTTCACATGGAATTGTTATTGCACATAGATTAGCATTGCAGAGCACTCTGGGTACATGAAGACAAAGACTGGCAGTAGCTGTTTGCATTCAGTCAGTCTCTCTGTCATTGAAACATGGTGGGTGGTCATAATGTTATGGTGGGTGATCATAATGTTGTGGCTGATCAGTATAGATTGCTGCGTTCTGTTTTAAAACATGAATTACTGCAAATAAATACTTTGTATTCTTTCCAGCCAGTGGTGGAGCACTGGGCTCCTTTTCACAATTTTTCCAGTCTGTGCTAACCTGTTACTTACAGAGCTCTATAGCTCAAGCTGACATTTACACACACAGTATCAGAGCAGTCATGCTGCTCCCCCCTCTCTTTTTTCTCTGGTTAGTCAATGCCTTGTCATGTTTCAATGACAGAGAGAATATCTGAAGGCAAACGGCTCCTCTCCCCCCAAAACAGGTCCCCCTTTTAGCACCAAAACAGCCCTGACCCATCAAGACATGGACTCCACTAGACAAAGCATCACACTTCCTCCGCCATCTCTACCCCAGGTAAGTGGCGCACCCGGCCATCCACATGATGTAAAAGAAAACATTATTTATCAGACTAGGCCACCTTCTTCCATTGCTCGGTGCTCCAGTCCTGATGCCCACGTGCCCATTGAAGGCGCTTTTGGCTGTAGACACGAGTCAGCATGGGAACCCTGACCGGTCCGTGACTACACAGCTCCATACACAAGAAACTGCGATGCTCTGTGTGTTCTGACACCTTTCTATCAGAACCAGCATTCACTTTTCCAGCAATTTGAGCTCCAGTAGCTTTTTTATTGGCTCGGACTACACAGGCCACCCTTCCCGCCCCCCCCCCCCACCATCAATGATCCTTCTCTCCCCACCTCCATCATTCAGCCTTCCCTCCCCACCTTCATCAATGAGCCTTCCCTCCTCACCTCCATCAATGAGCCCTCCCTCCCCCACCTCCATCAATGAGCCTTCCCTTCCCACCTCCATCAATGAGCCTTCCCTTCCCACCTCCATCAATGAGCCTTCACTCTCCACCTCCATCAATGAGCCTTCCCTTCCCACCTCCATCAATGAGCCTTCCCTTCCCACCTCCATCAATGAGCCTTCCCTCTCCACCTCCATCAATGAGCCTTCCCTCCCCACCTCCATCAATGAGCCTTCCCTCCCCCATCTCCATCAATGAGCCTTCCCTCCTCACCTCAATCAATGAGCCTTCCCTCCCCACCTCCATCAATGAGCCTTCCCTCCCCACCTCTATCAATGAGCCTTCCCTCCCCCATCTCCATCAATGAGCCTTCCCTCCTCACCTCCATCAATGAGCCTTCCCTCCCCACCTCCATCAATGAGCCCCCCCACCTCCATCAATGAGCCTTCCCTCCTCACCTCCATCAATGAGCCTTCCCTCCCCCACCTCCATCAATGATCCTTCCCTCTCCACCTCCATCTATGAGCCTTCCCTCCCCACCTCCATCAACAACCCTTCCCTCCCCACCTCCATCAATGAGCCTTCCCTCCCCCACCTCCATCAATGAGCCTTCCCTCCCTCACCTCCATCAATGATCCTTCCTTCTCCACCTCCATCTATGAGCCTTCCCTCCCCACCTCCATCAACAACCCTTCCCTCCCCACCTCCATCACAGATAGGGATGAGCTTCGTGTTCGAGTCGAACATACGTTCGACTCGAACATTGGCTGTTCGATCGTTCGACGAAGATCGAACGATTTGGGCCGTTCGCGCCAAATTCGAGTGACGCGAACGGCCCACAATGCACTACGCCATCGCAGTGTCATCCAGGCGCTGTGATTGGCCAAGCATGCACTGTGACCCCGCATGCTTGGCCAATCACAGCGCCGGCAGCGAGGAGAGCAATGATTGGCCACAGGCAGGATGCCTGTGGCCAATTATTGCTGAGGGTGTTTAGTACACGCCCCACACTATAAAAGGCCGCCAGCACGGCGGCCTAGTGTAGTGTGTTCCGGAGCAGGGATAGAGTAGCATAGGCAGGGACAGTGACTGTTATTTCTTTCTTGCTTAACCTGGATTCCTTTAGTTTAGGGAAAGAGAAGGATAGGTAGGGAGAGTGTCAGTGTGTTTTGTGCTTCTGCTATAGTGTGCTTAAAAAAAACATTTATTCTAGGGACAGAAAACTCTAGGTAGGGACAGTGTCAGTTTCTTTCACTCTGCAAGTCCTTGTTTCCAGGGACCTGTAAGGACAGTGAGTTAATTGTCCTTGTGCTATATTGTGCTTAAAAAAAACATTTATTCTAGGGACAGAAAACTCTAGGTAGGGACAGTGTCAGTTTCTTTCACTCTGCAAGTCCTTGTTTCCAGGGACCTGTAAGGACAGTGAGTTAATTGTCCTTGTGCTATATTGTGATTAAAAAAAACATTTATTCTAGGGACAGAAAACTCTAGGTAGGGACAGTGTCAGTTTCTTTCACTCTGCAAGTCCTTGTTTCCAGGGACCTGTAAGGACAGTGAGTTAATTTTCCTTGTGCTATATTGTGATTAAAAAAAACATTTTTTCTAGGGACAGAAAACTGTAGGTAGGGAGAGTGTTTTTTTTCTTTCACTCTGCAAGTCCTTGTTTCCAGGGACCTGTAAGGACAGTGAGTTAATTGTCCTTGTGCTATATTGTGCTTAAAAAAAACATTTATTCTAGGGACAGAAAACTCTAGGTAGGGACAGTGTCAGTTTCTTTCACTCTGCAAGTCCTTGTTTCCAGGGACCTGTAAGGACAGTGAGTTAATTGTCCTTGTGCTATATTGTGATTAAAAAAAACATTTATTCTAGGGACAGAAAACTCTAGGTAGGGACAGTGTCAGTTTCTTTCACTCTGCAAGTCCTTGTTTCCAGGGACCTGTAAGGACAGTGAGTTAATTTTCCTTGTGCTATATTGTGATTAAAAAAAACATTTTTTCTAGGGACAGAAAACTGTAGGTAGGGAGAGTGTTTTTTTTCTTTCACTCTGCAAGTCCTTGTTTCCAGGGACCTGTAAGGACAGTGAGTTAATTGTCCTTGTGCTATATTGTGCTTAAAAAAAACATTTATTCTAGGGACAGAAAACTCTAGGTAGGGACAGTGTCAGTTTCTTTCACTCTGCAAGTCCTTGTTTCCAGGGACCTGTAAGGACAGTGAGTTAATTGTCCTTGTGCTATATTGTGATTAAAAAAAACATTTATTCTAGGGACAGAAAACTCTAGGTAGGGACAGTGTCAGTTTCTTTCACTCTGCAAGTCCTTGTTTCCAGGGACCTGTAAGGACAGTGAGTTAATTTTCCTTGTGCTATATTGTGATTAAAAAAAACATTTTTTCTAGGGACAGAAAACTGTAGGTAGGGAGAGTGTTTTTTTTCTTTCACTCTGCAAGTCCTTGTTTCCAGGGACCTGTAAGGACAGTGAGTTAATTGTCCTTGTGCTATATTGTGCTTAAAAAAAACATTTATTCTAGGGACAGAAAACTCTAGGTAGGGACAGTGTCAGTTTCTTTCACTCTGCAAGTCCTTGTTTCCAGGGACCTGTAAGGACAGTGAGTTAATTTTCCTTGTGCTATATTGTGATTAAAAAAAACATTTATTCTAGGGACAGAAAACTCTAGGTAGGGACAGTGTCAGTTTCTTTCACTCTGCAAGTCCTTGTTTCCAGGGACCTGTAAGGACAGTGAGTTAATTTTCCTTGTGCTATATTGTGATTAAAAAAAACATTTATTCTAGGGACAGAAAACTCTAGGTAGGGACAGTGTCAGTTTCTTTCACTCTGCAAGTCCTTGTTTCCAGGGACCTGTAAGGACAGTGAGTTAATTGTCCTTGTGCTATATTGTGCTTAAAAAAAACATTTATTCTAGGGACAGAAAACTCTAGGTAGGGACAGTGTCAGTTTCTTTCACTCTGCAAGTCCTTGTTTCCAGGGACCTGTAAGGACAGTGAGTTAATTGTCCTTGTGCTATATTGTGATTAAAAAAAACATTTATTCTAGGGACAGAAAACTCTAGGTAGGGACAGTGTCAGTTTCTTTCACTCTGCAAGTCCTTGTTTCCAGGGACCTGTAAGGACAGTGAGTTAATTTTCCTTGTGCTATATTGTGATTAAAAAAAACATTTTTTCTAGGGACAGAAAACTGTAGGTAGGGAGAGTGTTTTTTTTCTTTCACTCTGCAAGTCCTTGTTTCCAGGGACCTGTAAGGACAGTGAGTTAATTGTCCTTGTGCTATATTGTGCTTAAAAAAAACATTTATTCTAGGGACAGAAAACTCTAGGTAGGGACAGTGTCAGTTTCTTTCACTCTGCAAGTCCTTGTTTCCAGGGACCTGTAAGGACAGTGAGTTAATTGTCCTTGTGCTATATTGTGATTAAAAAAAACATTTATTCTAGGGACAGAAAACTCTAGGTAGGGACAGTGTCAGTTTCTTTCACTCTGCAAGTCCTTGTTTCCAGGGACCTGTAAGGACAGTGAGTTAATTTTCCTTGTGCTATATTGTGATTAAAAAAAACATTTTTTCTAGGGACAGAAAACTGTAGGTAGGGAGAGTGTTTTTTTTCTTTCACTCTGCAAGTCCTTGTTTCCAGGGACCTGTAAGGACAGTGAGTTAATTGTCCTTGTGCTATATTGTGCTTAAAAAAAACATTTATTCTAGGGACAGAAAACTCTAGGTAGGGACAGTGTCAGTTTCTTTCACTCTGCAAGTCCTTGTTTCCAGGGACCTGTAAGGACAGTGAGTTAATTGTCCTTGTGCTATATTGTGATTAAAAAAAACATTTATTCTAGGGACAGAAAACTCTAGGTAGGGACAGTGTCAGTTTCTTTCACTCTGCAAGTCCTTGTTTCCAGGGACCTGTAAGGACAGTGAGTTAATTTTCCTTGTGCTATATTGTGATTAAAAAAAACATTTTTTCTAGGGACAGAAAACTGTAGGTAGGGAGAGTGTTTTTTTTCTTTCACTCTGCAAGTCCTTGTTTCCAGGGACCTGTAAGGACAGTGAGTTAATTGTCCTTGTGCTATATTGTGCTTAAAAAAAACATTTATTCTAGGGACAGAAAACTCTAGGTAGGGACAGTGTCAGTTTCTTTCACTCTGCAAGTCCTTGTTTCCAGGGACCTGTAAGGACAGTGAGTTAATTTTCCTTGTGCTATATTGTGATTAAAAAAAACATTTTTTCTAGGGACAGAAAACTGTAGGTAGGGAGAGTGTTTTTTTTCTTTCACTCTGCAAGTCCTTGTTTCCAGGGACCTGTAAGGACAGTGAGTTAATTTTCCTTGTGCTATATTGTGATTAAAAAAAACATTTTTTTCTAGGGACAGAAAACTGTAGGTAGGGAGAGTGTTTTTTTTCTTTCACTCTGCAAGTCCTTGTTTCCAGGGACCTGTAAGGACAGTGAGTTAATTGTCCTTGTGCTATATTGTGCTTAAAAAAAACATTTTTTCTAGGGACAGAAAACTGTAGGTAGGGAGAGTGTTTTTTTTTTTTCACTCTGCAAGTCCTTGTTTCCAGGGACCTGTAAGGACAGTGAGTTAATTTTCCTTGTGCTATATTGTGATTAAAAAAAACATTTATTCTAGGGACAGAAAACTCTAGGTAGGGACAGTGTCAGTTTCTTTCACTCTGCAAGTCCTTGTTTCCAGGGACCTGTAAGGACAGTGAGTTAATTGTCCTTGTGCTATATTGTGCTTAAAAAAAACATTTTTTCTAGGGACAGAAAACTCTAGGTAGGGAGAGTGTTTTTTTTTTTTCACTCTGCAAGTCCTTGTTTCCAGGGACCTGTAAGGACAGTGAGTTAATTGTCCTTGTGCTATATTGTGCTTAAAAAAAACATTTATTCTAGGGACAGAAAACTCTAGGTAGGGACAGTGTCAGTTTCTTTCACTCTGCAAGTCCTTGTTTCCAGGGACCTGTAAGGACAGTGAGTTAATTTTCCTTGTGCTATATTGTGATTAAAAAAAACATTTTTTCTAGGGACAGAAAACTGTAGGTAGGGAGAGTGTTTTTTTTCTTTCACTCTGCAAGTCCTTGTTTCCAGGGACCTGTAAGGACAGTGAGTTAATTGTCCTTGTGCTATATTGTGCTTAAAAAAAACATTTATTCTAGGGACAGAAAACTCTAGGTAGGGACAGTGTCAGTTTCTTTCACTCTGCAAGTCCTTGTTTCCAGGGACCTGTAAGGACAGTGAGTTAATTTTCCTTGTGCTATATTGTGATTAAAAAAAACATTTTTTCTAGGGACAGAAAACTGTAGGTAGGGAGAGTGTTTTTTTTCTTTCACTCTGCAAGTCCTTGTTTCCAGGGACCTGTAAGGACAGTGAGTTAATTTTCCTTGTGCTATATTGTGATTAAAAAAAACATTTTTTTCTAGGGACAGAAAACTGTAGGTAGGGAGAGTGTTTTTTTTCTTTCACTCTGCAAGTCCTTGTTTCCAGGGACCTGTAAGGACAGTGAGTTAATTGTCCTTGTGCTATATTGTGCTTAAAAAAAACATTTTTTCTAGGGACAGAAAACTGTAGGTAGGGAGAGTGTTTTTTTTTTTCACTCTGCAAGTCCTTGTTTCCAGGGACCTGTAAGGACAGTGAGTTAATTGTCCTTGTGCTATATTGTGCTTAAAAAAAACATTTATTCTAGGGACAGAAAACTCTAGGTAGGGACAGTGTCAGTTTCTTTCACTCTGCAAGTCCTTGTTTCCAGGGACCTGGAGAGACATTGAGTGAATTGTCCTTGTGCTATATTGTGATTAAAAAAAACATTTATTCTAGGGACAGAAAACTCTAGGTAGGGACAGTGTCAGTTTCTTTCACTGTGAAAGTCCTTGTTTCAAGGGACAGAGAAGGACACCTGAAGGTAGCCCTTATTGCTTTTTTCCCATCTCCCTGCAGGCCATCTATTAGAATGTCTGGAAGGCAAACAAGGAGAGGCAGACAGTCAGGAGGCAATAAAAGAGGGCAAGCAGGCTCTGTGTCTGGGGGCAACAGTGCTGGTCGTGGACGCGGTGCATTGTCATCAGCACATGGCCATGGGACACGCTTGTCCTTCTTTTCGGCAGCTGGACATGTTGAGCCACATCATGCCGAAGACTTGGTAGAGTGGATGACCAAGCCCTCCTCCTCCTCCTCATCCTCTCTCACCCAGGCTCAGGGTACTGGAAAAGCAGCTGCCAAAGCGTCGTCTTCCCTGGTATCAATGTCAGACAAATCATCAGTCACTCCTTCCCTAGACCCACCATGTCCTCCTCCTGAGGAGTCCCCCGAACTGTTTCAGCACAGTGTTGGGTACATGCTCCAGGAGGATGCCCAGCGTTTCGAAGGGTCTGATGATGAAACCCAGCTAGAGGAAGGCAGTAGCGTGAGAGCAGACAGAGGGGATGCTCAAGAAGGACACCAATCTGGCAGTCATGTTCCAGCAGCTGCAGCATACTGCCAGATTGGCTCCAGTGATGAGGAGGGAGGGGATGATGAGGTCAATGACTCCACGTGGGTGCCTAATAGGAGAGAGGAGGAGGAGGAGGATGAGGAGGAGGCACATCTCCAACGAGGCAGGATGCCCTTTGGTGGCCAGCGTAAGGGCAGTACACCGACGGAATCACACCGCAGAGCTCCGCCTGTGCAGGGCGCTGCCTCTGCCCGTCATTCAAAAAGTTCTTTGGTGTGGGCCTTTTTTGAGGCTAGTGCATCAGATCGCACAGCTGCTGTTTGCAACATATGTCTCAAGCGTATATCGCGTGGCCAAAACATCAGCCGCTTGGGTACCACATGCCTGACCAGACATATGTTGACCTGCCATGCAGCTCGTTGGCAAGCCTACCTCAAAGACCCACACCAAAGAACCAAGCGGACCTCTCCTTGCACCGCATCAGCTGGGATCTCCAACCCCACTATAACTTCAGTCCTCTCTGAAACATGCACTGAGAGGAATGAAGGTGTAGAATTAGGTGTGTCACAGCCAAGTACTTGCGCCCACTCTGCTAGCAGTACACCGACGTCCGATTCTAGCAGGCAAATTTCCCTGCCCCAGCTGCTGGACCGTCGAAAGAAGTTCACTCCCAGCCATCCACATGCCCAGCGGTTGAATGCTAGCTTGGCTAAATTGCTAGCGCTTCAACTGCTGCCTTTTCAGTTGGTAGACTCGGCCCCCTTCCGTGAGTTTGTGCAATGTGCGGTTCCTCAGTGGCAGGTTCCCAAACGCCACTTTTTCTCACGGAAGGCTATTCCGGCTCTCTACCGGCATGTGGAAGGCAATGTCTTGGCCTCGCTGGACAGGGCGGTCAGCGGTAAGGTGCATATTACCGCTGACTCATGGTCCAGCAGGCATGGACAGGGACGTTACCTTTCTTTCACGGCCCATTGGGTCACTCTTTTGGCAGCTGGGAAGGATTCAGGACAAGGTGCAGTAGTGTTGGAGGTTGTCCCACCGCCACGCCTCCAAAATGCTACTACTGGTTGTGACACACCTCTCTCCTCCACCCCCTCCTCTTCTTCTTCCTCCATGGCCTCTTCCTGTGGTTTGTCCTATGAACCAGCGGTGCTCCGTAGCCGTTCACGGGGCTACGCAAGTACGCAGGCAAAAAGATGCCATGCCGTGCTTGCGCTGGTGTGTTTGGGGGACAGAAGCCACACTGGGGCAGAGGTCCTGTCTGCTCTGCAGGGCCAGGCCGAGAGGTGGTTGACGCCACGCCAGCTTAAGCCAGGAATGGTGGTTTGCGACAATGGCACCAACCTCCTCTCCGCCCTCCGACAGGGACAACTGACCCATGTGCCCTGTGTGGCTCACGTCCTTAACCTGGTGGTGCAGCGCTTCTTGGGCAGGTACCCGGGCTTACAGGATGTCCTGAGGCAGGCCAGGAAAGTCTGTGTGCATTTCCGCAGATCTTATAATGCCAGTGCTCGCCTGGCTGAGCTGCAAAAGGAGTTGAACCTGCCCAAGAACCGCCTTATATGTGACATGCCCACCAGGTGGAACTCAACGTTGGCCATGCTGCAGCGGCTGCACACGCAGCAGAGGGCCATCAATGAGTACCTGTGCGACTACGGCACCAGGACAGGGTCAGGGGAGCTTGGTTTTTTTTCTCCACGCCAGTGGGGCATGATCAGGGATGCATGCACTGTCCTGGCACCATTTGAGGAGGCCACGAGGATGGTGAGCAGTGACAGTGCATGCATCAGTGACACTGTACCTCTTGTCCACCTGTTGGAGCACATGCTGCGTGGAATAATGGACAGGGCACTTGAGGCAGAACAGAGGCAGGAAGAGGAGGACTTCCTTGCCTCTCAAGGCCCCCTTTACCCAGACAGTGTTCCTTCTGTCCCACCCATCGCACAGGAAGAGGAGGAGGAGGAGGAGGAGGAGGAGGAGGAGGATTGTGTCAGCATGGAGGTGGAGGCTGGCACTCAGCATCATCAGCAGCAGTCTTTTAGGGATGATTTACAGTCCCAAGAAACCAGTGGACTTGTACGTGGCTGGGAGGAGGTGGCTGCGGATCATGTCGTCCTTAGTGACCCAGAGGACTCCGGAGCGAATGCCTCAGCAAACCTACGCTGCATGGCCTCCCTGATCCTGCAAAGTCTGCGGAAGGATCCTCGTATTCTTCGGATCAAGGAGAGGGACCATTACTGGCTGGCCACTCTCCTTGATCCACGGTACAAGGGTAAGGTTGCGGACCTTATGTTACCGTCGCAGAGGGAGCAGAGGATGAGACAACTCCGGGAGGCCTTGCAGAAAGGTCTGTGCAACGCGTTCCCAGAGACTGGGAGGTTGCAAACTCCTGGTCCTGGACAACGAGTTGCTGAGGCTTCGGCCAGTCAAAGAAGGAGCGGTGGGGAAGGTGGCCGTCTGACCGATGCGTTCAGACAATTCTTTAGTCCGCAGCCCCAAAGTATGATCGGTTCCAGCAACCATCGCCAGCGTCTGATAAACATGGTGCAGGAATATCTAGGGGCAAGGTCAGACTTGGACACCTTCCCCACCGAAAATCCTCTGGCTTACTGGGTCTTGAGGATGGATCACTGGCCAGAGCTTGCACAGTATGCAATTGAGCTACTGGCCTGTCCTGCATCCAGCGTTCTTTCGGAACGCACATTCAGTGCTGCTGGAGGATTTGTCACGGATCACAGGGTGCGCCTGTCCACCGACTCGGTTGATCGACTGACTTTCATCAAGATGAACCAGTCTTGGATCACCACCAGCTACCACACACCTGATGCTGATATAACAGACTAATTGATTTTAAAATGTCACATCCCTTCAAGACTGATGCTGATGCTGAGTGCCTGTGCTGTTATGTTGACTGGCTATCCTCCTCCTCCGAGTCCTCAATGATACGATTGATGATGATAGCTTGGAAGATCATTTTTGTTTATGGGTGCCGCCACCAGTGCCTAACGCCCAATTTTTCAGCCCCTGTTTAACAGGGGCGTGTAATTACAATTTTTGAAGCAATACTTTGCAACAGGGCTCATTGCTGTGCTCCAAGTACAGTATCTGTGAGGAGTTGCAGTGTTGTGCCACCAGTGCCTAAGGCCCAATTTTTCAGCCCCTGTTTAACAGGGGCGTGTCATTACAATTTTTGAAGCAATACTTTGCAACAGGGCTCATTGCTGTGCTCCAAGTACAGTATCTGTGAAGGGTTGCAGTGTTGTGCCACCAGTGCCTAAGGCCCAATTTTTCAGCCCCTGTTCAACAGGGGCATGTAATTACAATTCTTGATCTAATAATTCACAGCAGGGCCCATTGCTGCACCCACCAAGAGTAACTGTCAGGGCTTACAGTGTTGTGGCACCAGCACCACCATCAAAGGCCCAATTTTTACTACCACTGTTCAACAATTATATGTAATTAAAATTCCTGATATAATAGTTGACAGCAGGGCGTTCCAGCACCAACCAAGAGTAACTGTGAGTGCTTACAGTGTTGTGCCAACACCAACAACTAAGGGGCCTATTTCTGCAGAGTATATACGGCAGGTCCCTACTTTCAAACATCCAACTTACAAACGACTCCTACTTGCAAACGCAAGAAGACAACAGGAAGTGAGAGGAAATCTACCACTAGGAAGGAAAATTCTCTCCTGTAAGAATAAATATGGGAGAAAGGTGTCTCCTCTGTACTGATGCTTTATCAGCAATCCTTGTTTCAAGAAAAACACCACATTTCAAAAACAGTTGTCATTGGGACGGAAAGTGAGGTGAAATGTTCTGAACAGGGGCACAGACAGCAAAACAAATGTTACAGGGGTGATAACCCTTACCTATGTTTTCCAAAAAGTTTAAAAATAGATTTTTGGGCTGGAGCTACACTTCAACAATGTACCTGTTCAAAATTACAAACAGACTCTACATAAGAACAAACCTACAGTCCCTGTCTTGTATGCACCGCCTGTATAGGGCTGTTCAGAGTATATAGGGCCTTTTTTATTTTATGTGCGGGGTTCCCCTTAATATCCATACAAGACCCAAAGGGGCTGGTAATGGGCTGGGGTAGGGGGGGGGTCATGGGGTAGCTATGCCATTTTTCTTAAAGATTTTCATCCATATTACCGGGACCAGACATTACATTAAAGCCGCAAGCAGTTTTAAATGGCTTTTTTTTCCTTTAGAAGTGTCATTTTGTGCAGGGACAGTTCTAAACACGGGAAACACGTGGCACTTCACAGGCATACTTTAGACACCCCCCAGGTACGATATTTAAAGGAATATTTGACTTTTTTTTTTTCACTTTATGCATCATTAAAATGACTGCTCCCGGAAAACGACCGTTTTTAAAACTTCTTTTTGCATTGATACATGTCCCCTGGTGCAGAACCCGGGTTCCCAAACCCTTTTTAGGACAATAACATGCATAATAGTTTTTATAATTAGCACTTTAGAATTCGAACGTTCGCATCCATTGTATTTAATAGGGTTCTAATGTTCGTTCGAACTTTCGGTCCGTTCGCGGGTTCTGGTGCGAACCGAACCCGGGGGTGTTCGGCTCATCACTAATCACAGAGCCTTCCCTCCCCCACCTCTATCAATGAGCCTTCCCTCCCCCATCTACATCAATGAGCCTTCCCTCCCCACCTCCATCAATGAGCCTTCCCTCCCCCATCTCCATCAATGAGCCTTCCCTCCTCACCTCCATCAATGAGCCTTCCCTCCCCACCTCCATCAATGAGCCCCCCCACCTCCATCAATGAGCCTTCCCTCCTCACCTCCATCAATGAGCCTTCCCTCCCCCACCTCCATCAATGATCCTTCCCTCTCCACCTCCATCTATGAGCCTTCCCTCCCCACCTCCATCAATAACCCTTCCCTCCCCACCTCCATCAATGAGCCTTCCCTCCCCCACCTCCATCAATGAGCCTTCCCTCCCCCACCTCATCAATGATCCTTCCCTCTCCACCTCCATCTATGAGCCTTCCCTCCCCACCTCCATCAACAACCCTTCCCTCCCCACCTCCATCACGGAGCCTTCCCTCCCCCACCTCTATCAATGAGCCTTCCCTCCCCCATCTACATCAATGAGCCTTCCCTCTCCACCTCCATCAATGAGCCTTCCCTCCCCCCCTCCATCAATGATCCTTCCCTCTCCACCTCCATCATTCAGCCTTCCCTTCCCACCTCCATCAATGAGCCTTCCCTCCCCACCTCCATCAATGATCCTTCCCTCTCCACCTCCATCATTCAGCCTTCCCTCCTCACCTCCATCAATGAGCCTTCCCTCCCCACCTCCATCAATGAGCCTTCCCTCCCCACCTCCATCAATGAGCCTTCCCTCCCTACCTCCATCTATGAGCCTTCCCTCCCCACCTCCATCAATGAGCCTTCCCTCCCCACCTCCATCAATGAGCCTTCCCTCCCCACCTCCATCAATGAGCCTTCCCTCTCCCACCTCCATCAATGAGCCTTCCCTCCACACCTCCATCAATGAGCCTTCCCTCCTCACCTCCATCAATGAGCCTTCCCTCCACACCTCCATCAATAAGCCTTCCCTCCCCACCTCCATCAATGAGCCTTCCCTCCCTACCTCCATCTATGAGCCTTCCCTCCCCACCTCCATCAATGAGCCTTCTCTTCCCATCTCCATCAATGAGCCTTCCCTCCACACCTCCATCAATGAGCCTTCCCTCCCCCACCTCCATCTATGAGCCTTGGCCCCCCATGACCCTGTCATTGGTGTCAGTGGGAGAAATGGTGCCCCACCATTGGTGTCAGTGGGAGGAATAGTGCCCCATCATTGGTGTCAGTGGGAGGAATAGTGCCCCATTGCTGGTGCTTACAAAGGATATGCTGGCAGCAAAATAGAGTAGAAGGATGAGCCCTTCAGTCTGCTTCTGTTCCTTCACTGTCCAGTCACAGTCCAGCTGTATTATTCAGTTGCAGTAGAGAAAGGTCAGGTCACCATGCTGGCTGCACTGCCTGATGGGATTCTGTAAATCTCTATCCTTGGCAGGTAAGGCAGCCCCCATCTATGTATATTACCTAAAGGGATCGGATAATAGAAGTTTATTGTTGGGTTTGCTGCCCCCCCCCCCAAAAAAAAGAAAATACTGTTTAGTTTATGTGGGGTTGTCATCACAATGACCTCTCAGCAGACAATCATTTTTTAGCAGCTTTTTATTTGACTTTAACCTTTTGAATTTAACAAATCAAAGATACATCCCAAACATCGGGAGAGGTCCCAGGTGTCGTCGGTCTCCTCTTCCTGATCCATCTCCGATTCTTCCACCACCACCGTACTGCTCTTCATAGTGCTGCTCTTCATAGTACTGCTCTTCATAGTACTGCTCTTCATAGTGCTGCTTATCAGAGGAACCTCAACTGTCTTCTCCTCAACCTTCCCCTGTAGAAGAGCGAAATATGTAATTAACACCTTCAGCTCTCACACCTTTACCTTTTTTCCCACTATGGGCCCGTTTATACTGCAGTAGATTTGTCAGGTATTTGTAAATAGTTATATTGTTTCTGATTGTCCGATGTAACCATGGACTTTATTCTGCGGGAACGTGGAGGAACGTAGGTCCGGCACTGAATGTATCTAATGGCAAGGGAAGCTGGGATGTGCTGGAGGGTCAGTTGACACTGGCTGCTGGAGGATCTATTGTTGCTTGAGGGATCTATTTTTGTGGGAGGGTCTATTGTTGCTGGGGGGTCTTATGTTCCTGGGGGGGGGCAATTGTCAATTGTTTCTGGAAGGGATCTTCTGTTGAGGGAGGGGTCTGTTGTTGCTGGCTGCTGGAGGATCTATTAATGCTGGCTGTTGGGTGATCTAATGTTTCTGGTGGGGGTCTATTGTTCTTGGGGTGGATCTGTTGTTGTTAGGGGGTATTTTGTTACAGGGGTCTTTTGTTGCTGGGGGGTTCTATTGTTCCTAGTTTGGAGCTGTTGTTGTTAGGGAGTATTTTGTTACAGGGGTCTTTTGTTGCTGGGGGGTTCTATTGCTCCTGGTTTGGAGCTGTTGTTGTTAGGGGGTATTTTGTTACAGGGGTCTTTTGTTGCTGGGGGGGTCTATTGTTCCTGGGGTGGATCTATTGTTGCTTGGGGGATATATTTTTTAGGGAGGGTCTACTGTTGCTGGGGAGTCTTATGTTGCTGGGGGGGGGTCAATTGTTGCTGGAAGGGATCTACTGTTGAGGAAGGAGTCTGTTGCTTCTGGCTGCTGGAGGGTCTATTAATATTGGCTGTTGGGTGATCTATTGTTGCTGGTGGGGGTCTATTGTTCCTGGGGTGGAGTTTTTATCGTTAGGGGGTATTTTGTTACAGGGGGTCTTTTGTTGCTGGGGGGTCTATTGTTCCTGGGGGGGCTGTTGCTAGGGTTATTTTGCTGCAGGGGGTCTATTGTTGCTGGGAGGTTCTATTATTGCTTTGGGGGGGGGGGGGCTATTATTGCTGGATGCTGGGGATCTATTTTAACTATTTTTTATTCTCTCCTTGAGAAATGATACTTGCTTCTGTTTTTTATAAAAATGGGTGGTCCTGGGAGGTGGGCAGGGGGTGGAACCAAGGGAAGGTGCTCGGAGTTGGGTAAGGGGCGGAGACAAGGGGTGACTTGGAAGAGGGGAGTACCTGGACCTTGTCTCTGAGAAAAAAAAGCCTTGGATAAATCTATGTATATTCCATACCTGTGGGATCCTTCTAGAAGCTGGAAATCACTGAAGTAGACACCCCCTACTACACCGCTACTACACCACTACTACACCACTACTACACCGCTACTACACCGCTACTACACCACTACTACACCACTACTACACCACTACTACACCGCTACTACACGGCTACTACACCACTACTACTACACCACTACTACTACACCACTACTACACTGCTACTACACCGCTACTACACCACTACTACACCACTACTACACCGCTACTACACCGCTACTACACCACTACTACACCACTACTACACCGCTACTACACGGCTACTACACCACTACTACTACACCACTACTACTACACCACTACTACTACACCACTACTACATCACTACTACACCACTACTACACCGCTACTACACCACTACTACATCACTACTACACCACTACTACATCACTACTACTACACCACTACTACAGTGATCTCCACTGGCTTCTGGGTCCTGGGCCGTGCGTCTGGTCTGATGCATTGAACACAGGAGGTCGGCCACTGGGTAACCTCCCGGGCATAAGTGCCATTCAGCGA
Source organism: Rana muscosa (assembly GCA_029206835.1). Classification (NCBI taxonomy): domain Eukaryota; kingdom Metazoa; phylum Chordata; class Amphibia; order Anura; family Ranidae; genus Rana; species Rana muscosa. The sequence continues at coordinate 212,717,924 of JARGYO010005626.1, forward strand.
ATGCTTTGCACTTTCTCAATGAATGCAAAGTATTCCCTGATTGGATAAGGTGGAGAGAATGATGTCACTGTCCTGCCTTCTCCACCTTGTCCAATCAGAGAACCTTTTAGCATTCAATGAGAAAACGCAAAGCGATCTCTGAATGGTGCCTGTGCCGAGTGGTCGACATTTATTTTCTATGAAGTCTATAGACTACACGGGACCAACACAAGGCCTGCAGGCCAAATCCGACCCTCCAGTCCATTTCATGTGGCCCTCGCACCTGTCCTGCAGCTGCAGCGCCCCCCCCTTGTCTCCGCCTCCACTTTGCCCCAGCAGTTGGCAGCAGAGAGGAGGACAGAACTCCTCTTACACAGATCCTATGCGCTCCTTTGTCTCCACTTCCTCTGGTCTCAGTATTCAGCTGACTCCAGCCCTCCTCTGGTCCTCCTCCAGACTCTGCACTTTCTAAATTCCCAGCTCCGCCCCCCAACTTCTTCCCAGGAGCAGCACAAGGTAAGGGTGGTGCATTGTGATGGAAGAGAGGGTGGGGGACTGTTGACTTCTGATGGTGGGGGGGGCTCTTGACACCTGATGTAATGGGGGGGGGGTGGGGTGCTCTGGACATCTAGTTTAACAAATACAACCGGCCCTTTGGGGACAACCGTAATGCTGATTAGACATGTGCAGGACGAAAAAAAATTGTTTCGTTTTGATTCGTTATTTGCATAAATTTGTTTACTTCAATTCGTTTCATTCGTTTTCGGGATTCGTTTCGTTTATTCGTTTTCGAATCGATTCTAAAAGATTTAGAATAGTCTTCGAATTTACTTCGAATTCGAAAAGTTTTCGAATCAATTTCTAATAGTTTTCAAATTTCCAAAAAAATAAATAAAATAGAATAGAAAATAAAGGAATTAAAAAAAAAAAAATTCTGTTCTATTCCTTCATTTTCTATTCTATTTTATTCTCTTTGGAAAATGGAAAACGATTCGAATTTCGTCCGAATTCAAATATCATTATTTCGGATTCATTTAAATGCGGTACTATTCTAATTCGAAAATTCGAATACGATACATCCGAATTTCCGAATAACGAAAATTCATCCGAATTGTTATTCGGAACGAAACGAACCGCCCATGTCTAATGCTGACGTGGTCTGTGATGAAATTGAGTTTGACACCCCTGCTTTAGACAAAAAAAGATGTAAAAAAAAAAAAGCAGGGATGCATCTACACCATTTTTTTTTTTTTTTTTTTTACAGTGAGTACGAATACTGATACTTTTTTTTGTATTCGCTGATATAAATACAAATGAAAATAATATTTTTATTTTTTTTTCATTTTCATAGTGCTTTTGGAAAAGACTTCAGTCTCTCTAGTCACTTGCAGCCTCCCTCTAAAGTTCCAGCATGTGAACTCATCATGAGGAGAGCAGAGCTGGCAACCCAAGGAGCTCATTGGCTGTATTTTCTCCGGGTCGCATTAAGGCAGCGATGCAGCCAGTGCACGGAATTGGTATCCGGCTGGAAAAAACTTGGCAACTAAAAGTAGACCCTTCAACATTTTAAATGTTATTTACTAAAAGGTAAATGGTGCTTATATTTTGCCTTTTTTTTGGTACCACCCTCCCCCCTTATGAACACGATAATGGCATTTCTAAATTAATCTCTTCAATTATCATTGCATACATTATTTTACACCCAGTGATGTCATCACTCACCCTCTGTGCTTCTCTAGATAATGGCTGGTGGGCAGTGGCGTCACTGGGGGGGGCAGAGGGGGCCATGACCCCCCCCCCCCAAATTATAATGTGCCCCCCCAATTAAAAGAAACTGACACCGGGACTCTGGGAGCAGTCTGGAATGCAGGGGACTGGGACATCGGACTCTACTTCTGGCCACTGGTTGCTAGAGCGGCCTGGCAACTAGCAACCAGTGACGTCACGGCCGCAACTCCCTCTCTGCCCAGGGTTGAAAGCGGATGATTTAACTTTCTCCCCCTCTGAGCCTAGCCTAGTGCTCCTGGGGCCAAAAACAGCTGCCCGGTGGGTCGTGGCCGCCCGGGTAGGAGGGGCGGCTGGGCAGCACATAGGGGAACCGAACCATCCGTTTCTCTTCTGCTGCCGCTAAATTCCTGCTTCTCCTCCTGCAGGCATTCAGCGTGGCAGGAGATAAATGGACGTATTGGTTCCTCTATGTGCTGCCCAGCCGCCCCCTCCTACCCAGGCGGCCACGACCATATTGCAGGGGACCCGTGCAGGCACAGCTATTTATGCAACCAGGGAGCCCATAGGGAACTATAGGCTACCTCTGGTTTCTCCTCCGGGTGCAGTGCAGCTTTTGTGTGGGAGGGGCCTCAGGGGGCTGTACATAACTTCCTGATAACATCACAGCCCCCCTGCCCCAGTACTCCTCTCAAGAGCCCTTAGCCCAGATGTAGGCCATGGGCTGGCCCTTGGGAGGAGTTATGCAAATATCAGAATGCCTTGATGGGCGGTCTGAAGGAGTGAGCATTCCTGGGCAGGCTGTATTTGCATAGGTAACGCCCACATTTGATGCTGAGCCTCCATGATTGGAAACACAGGCTCTTGGGAGGAGTTACGCAAATATCAAAATATCACAAATCTCTAACTCTGGGAAGACTTCTCTGCAGTAGATGACATTGATACATTGTAAAGGAACAGGTTACCTCTTGGGTGACATTGTTACAAGTGAGAATGTATTTTGCAGGCTCCTGATTGGTCAGATATGCAGAGCAGCTCCTCATTATCTGCAGGGAAGAGCAGACACACCATATAAAGATTAAAGAATCCTCATATCTGTCATTAATTAATCAAAACAATCAAACTGAAGTCCCATTATAGTGAGAAGTCTTGTATATTGGTCATTGTACGGGGAATTCCTGATATTCACTATATGAATTTCCTTTTATTCATTTCACAGAACTTTATTTATAATTTTTTGCACATTTACAAGCAGACCAAGCTGTCAAGAAAAAGAGAAAGTCCCCGTAGTTGGGACAAACCATATATCACTGCCGGGGGTGCTTATTACAGTCCGATATATTTTATATGGTTTAAACCTTTTTTTTTTTTATTATTAAGAAAAAAATATGTTGTTGATCACTTCTCTCCATTAATATCTTATATTATGTCCACAGCCTTAAAAATTATAGTGCTGACTAGACGTGTGCACTGCCGAAATTTTTTTTTTCTTTTTTGTTTCATTTTTTTTTTTTTTTCTTTTTCGGGTCATTCGTTATGAACGCAATTCGTAAATTCGTAAATTTGAAAAATTCGTAAATTCGTAAATTTGTAATTTTGTAATTTTGTAATTTTGTAAATTTGTAAATTTGTAAATTTGTAAATTTGTAAATTCGTAAATTCGTAAATTTGTAAATTTGTAAATTTGTAAATTCGTCAATTAGTCAATTCGAAAATCTGAAAATTCTAAAATTTCGAACATACGAAAATAAGAAAGAGAATCTGAAAATTCTAAATAATAACTAACTATCTAAATAATAATAACTAACTATTAAATTATAGGTATTGGAATTTCTTTTCAAATTTGGCTGTTAGTAAACGTAACAAATGCAAATTTATCCAAAGTTATGAATTAAAATAACAAATAATCTAAACAAACGGAACGGATCAAATTAATAATAAATAATAATAATAATAAAACGTTTTTATTATTGTTATTTATTATTATTAATTAGTTATGTTCCATTCGTTTAGATGCGGCATTCATTATTTGGGATAATTCATAACTTCGGATAAATTCATATTCGCTACGCACACTAACAGCCAAATTTGAAAAGAAATTCCAATACCTATAATTTAATAGTTAGTTATTATTTCAGGTTTTCGGGTTTTTGGATTTTCAAATTTCCGAATTTCCGAATTTTTGATTATTCGGAAATATTTGTTAAATGGGCTTTCGTTAATTCGGAAATCTGAAAATCCGAAAAGCCAAAAACCCGAAAATTCGAAAATCTGAAACAATAATTATACTATTAAGTTTCTGAAATAACGAATTTGTCGAAATTCGTTAAAAAACAAATTCGGAACAAAACTAATTGCGCCTGTCTAATCCTCACCCTAGGACCGCCCCCCCCTCCAATGCATTTATCCCCCCGCCCTCTGTCCACAGGGTGGCAATGCTGCTCTGTGATTTCAACCCAGAACAAAGTGTTGCCATCCTGTTACAGGAAGTAGAAAAATAAGAGATCTCCTGGCAGGATCTACAGATAATAAAACCATTTTAACCACTTCCTGCCCGGCCCATTGCAAAATGATGGCTGGGCGGGACTTTCGCCATTCCGGGTGGACGTCATATGACGTCCTCCTGGAATGTGCCACCCAGCGCGGCCGCGCTACCAAAGCGATCTGTCACTTGCTGTGTCCATTGAGTGTCCATGACAGATCATTGTACCGGCCCGCAGCCGGTACCATGTGATTGTTGTGACCAATCACAGCAGATCACATGACAGTTTTGCACAATGCATGGCCTCCTTGCATGCCATTCATTGTGTACAAATGCATTGCTAGCCCCCCCATCCCCCCTACAAGCTCAAATCCTCTGTCTCTCTTAATCCACCCTCCCAGCACTAATTCTCCCCCCCAATCCCCTCTCCTATCACAAATCCCCACCAATTTCCCCCTCCTAGCATAAATACCTTCTCTCTACCATATCACTTCTTCTAGCACAAACCCCCCTAATCCCCCCTCTTCTAGCACAAATACCACCCCCCCCAATTCCCCCTCCTAGCCCAAATACCTCCCCAATCATCCCTACTAGCACCAATCCCCCCCCCCAATTCCCCCTCCTATCATAAATACCTCCCCAATCATCCCTACTAGCACCAATTCCCCCCCCCCCCCAATTCCCCCTCCTAGCCTAAATACCTCCCCAACCATCCCTACTAGCACCAATTCCCAACCCCCAATTCCCCCTCCTAGCCTAAATACCTCCCCAATCATCCCTACTAGCACCAATTCCCCCCCCCCAATTCCCCCTCCTAGCATAAATACCTCCACAATCATCCCTACTAGCACCAATCCCCCCCTCCAAAAAAAAATTCTCCTCCTAACACAAATCCCCTCCCCCTCTACCATATTACTTCTTCTAGCACGAACCCCCCAAATCCCCCCTCTTAGCACAAATCCTCTTTCCCCCCACCCCCTCCCAACACAAATCCCCCCAAATTACCATTCCTAACACATACCCCTAATTTCCCCATCCTAGAACAATTCTTATCCCCTGCCATCCTCCAAATTCCCCGTCCCCCAATCTCCTTGAGGTGCCCCCCACCTCACATGATACCACAGTGCCCAGGACAGCCGCCCCTTCTGCCCACCCCTTTTCCCGGCCCTGCTGTGGCCAATCACAGCATGAGAGGCAGGGGGGCGCGCACGGGTGCTCCTGTAAACCCGGAAGTTTAGCGCCATGTATGTACCAGTATGTTGCGGTGCCCAGGGGAAGCCACTGGCCAGCAGTAAAATTACTACCCGGCTGGTCAGCAAGTGGTTAATATACAACAATTCATTTTTTTTTTTTAATGCAGATTCCACCTAAGCAGTTAAACAAGCCAAACTAATGTTGGCTAAACATTTTGCTGACCATTAAATCTGGAAGTTTGCGGCAAAATCCACATTGGCGAAATAACTCCGACCCCCCCCCAAATTACCAGAAACGTATAATCATATGCGCAGGGTGTGGGGTATAAGTGAATAGCGATAGGACTGTACTGGACATTATCTGTACCGTGTTGCTGGCATCTCCTCTTCCGGGTCGCACTGTTGTGGTTTCGGTCAGCGGTTTCTTCCAGGTGGTCGTCAGTACGAACTGATGTCTGGAGGGCTGGCGGAGCCACGGGAAAAGGCGGGCGAGGCGGACGAGGCGGAGATCGGGGCGACGCTGATAGGATGCATAATTGAAGAAGAAACCACCGCTCTGCAGGACAAAGCATTGTTTAATAAGTTTATATATATATATATATATATATATATATATATATATATACAGTATATATGTTGTACTTTGACAGTTTTTTGTTGTCCTGTATCAACTTTTTTGAGACGTGTTGGTGCCATC
>JARGYO010005626.1:212724099-213025369 GCA_029206835.1 Rana muscosa
TCTGTATAATCAATTCCATTCTTACTAGGTGTGAATGGAGGCTTAGAGGTTCTCTTGTCACTACTTAAATATGTCAGCAAAAATTATGATTGAGGTTGGGTGGATTTACTAGAGGCAAATAGACTGTGCACTCTGCCTTTCCTTAGTAAATGTGGTGAAGCTTTACTTTGTACAGAATAACCAGTCAGGTGCAAAGGGAATCACAGAGGGGCTCGGGGCAGCAGGACGGGAATAGGGAGGTGGTGGGGGCGACATGTGAAGGAACTGATGCCCTCCATTTCTCTCCTGCAGCCAATGAATCTTTACAAAACAGGAAAAAAACGCGCTGATTCTAAATAGATTAAATACTAAAGGCAGCAGCTTGGGTGGGATAAACACAAAACAGCAGAAGAAAAACTTGAAGCTGCGCCAAACATTAAAAGTTAGAAAGTTCCTAAACACAGGAAAACGAATATGGTAAATTTGCTCCAGGTATTGGGACACCAAAAAACAGTCTATAATCGTATCCTGGTTCCTACAGTATTGATTAAACAACACCACAGTGATTTCATAGGCAATCCATAATAAGTGAAGAGTCCACCACCAAATGTAATGGCCGCTTACCAGAGGGCAAGCTCAATTTTGCAATCGGCTATAGCCCAGCCGCGGCCTTTCACCTCCAGGGGAAGAAGACACCAAGATGAATATCTATGGGATGGAAGCTCCGGGTCTCAAAGTCCTTCCGTGCTCATCTCATCAGTTACCATGTATGTGCAGAAAAGAAGGGGGACCATAGCGTAACTCCGCAATGTATTGCATTTATTAAAAAAGATAAATTGTACTTACAATGTTTAAAGATAAAAACAGCGTGTAAAAAGGTTTGCCGGCCGGCATACGAGGAACCCTTCCTCCTCACATCAGCATGGTAACATCACTGCGCGTCCTCCCATACGCGTTTCGTCATCAACAGACGTTCCCAATGAATCTTTGCGGGAGGTAGAGGAGGAGAAGCGGGCATTCATGGCTACACAGAGGGATCAATTCCTCTACACGCCATCTCCCCCACCTTCCTTCTATCCAGGGATACAGACAGGCTGCACGGATCATGGGGCCGGGTCGCAATGTCCACCCCTGTGACCCCTGTAGGTACGCCTCTGATCCTAGCGCAATGTCTAAATCTAGGACAGGGAGCAGGAGTGCTGTCAGTATAATCAGTACACTGCCAGGGACCAAAGAGGAGGATAGAAGTTCCTAGGGAGGAGCAGCAGTGCCGGGAAGAAACGTTACCATTCATTCTTCACCTAACTACTGAGTCGTTCACCAACAATTTTCAGCATCGACTGATCTTTGTCGAAGTATAAAATCTTAGGACTTTGGTGTAATCTCTAAGCCCTCCCGCCTCTTCTACCACCCCAGCCAGCAAAATGCTAAACATTGTGGTTTAGTAGTGAATAAGCAAAAATAATTATATTACATTCAGTACCAGGACAGGTTTGTCTGGCGCCCAGGGCAGGGATGAGCAACTGCGCCCCCTCCCCCACTGTTAAGGCATGGGTTTACTGCCCTGTGTCTATTCTCTGTCCCCCTTGCTCCGCTGTGCCCAGGGCAGCTGCCTCTCCTGCTCACCCCTTATCCCGACTCTGATTACATTTATATTATTACATCATTGCTAGTATTGCTAGTACTCCTATGCAGGGCTTTTTTTCCACAGAAAATAGGTACAGGAACTCAACCACAACCCCCCAAAACCCCCTCAACCGCAACAAATTGTGGGTATGGTCAAATTCCACTAACAGTGGGAGGGTCTTAAAGGGAGAGGATACGGGGAGATCATCCAGTGGGGGTGTCGACATCTGCACTGTACCCTAGGCACCTGCATCTCCCTTGCCCCCATCTTGCACTCAGTGGGAGCCATTGGGAGACAAACTGTCACTTGTAAACACAGAAGCCAGACTTCTGTGTTTACAAGTGATATAGGTGAACAGGAAGCAGAGGGCTAGAGCCAGAGGTGGTGGAACTGAGTTCCACCAAGTTCCAGCTGAAAAGAAGCCCTGCTTCCTATGCACAATTACTCCATAAACTTAATGAAAAGAGAGTTCTTTTTGGAATTATAAACCTCAAATTTTACTTTTTAAATAAGAAGACACTCTTTTGAATTTTTCAGCCTCAGGAATACTGTATTAGGCAAACAGGGTTAGTTTCAGTGCTGGCCCGGATGACCAGAAGTTCTGAAGGCAAAAAATCTACTCAGAGGAGGGATGTGAAATTTGTGACCAACGGCAGCATGATCCTGTGCATCTGACCTCAGCTCTTCTGGAATGGAGACATCAGAAAACCTCCCTAGTTGGGCCCCTTTACCACCCTTGGGCCCCATAGCTGCAGTGTGGGCTGCAATGCCTACAGTTACGCCATTGAATAGAAGTGAAATCCTGACTGAGGGTTCAAACCCTTCCCCACTCCATCCAATAGAGGTTAACCCTAAATTACAAACTGTATACTGTCTATATCAGGAGTCTCCAAACTTTTCAGTATGAGGACCACATTGTATATTTTACAAATACTTGTGGACTGAAAAAATCTCATGTTATAGTCCCAATTAAAGTCCTCCCTTACATCAGCCCTTACATCAGGGTCCCAATCAGAGTCCCCTCACACATCCGAGTCACAATCAGAGTCCCCTCTTACATCAGTGTCCCCATCAAAATCTCCCCTTACATCAGGGTCCCCATTAGAGTTACCCCTTACATCAGGGTCCCCACCAGACTCCCTCCTTACATCAGGGTTCCCATCAGGGTCCCCTTTACAGCAGTTTCCTCATCAGTGCCCCACCTTACATCAGGGTCCCTGTCAAAGTCCCCTCATACATCAGGGTCCCCCTTACATCAGTGTTCCAATCAGAGTCTCTTCTTACATCAGGGTCCCTATCAGAGTCCCCTCATACATCAAAGGCACAATCTGATTCCTCCCTTACCTTACATTGGGGTCCCAATTAAAATTTCCCCTTTCCTTAGGGTCCCCACCAGATCTCCTTACATCAGGGTTCCCATCAGAGTTCCCCTTACAGAAGGATCCTCATCAGAGTCCCCCTTACATCGGGGTCCCTATCACAGCTCCCTGATACATCAGTGTCCCCATCAGAGTCCCCTCTTACATCAGAGTCTCCCCTTACATCAGGGTACCTATTAGAGTTCCCTTTTTCCTTAGGATCCCCACCAGACTCCCTCTATACATTAGGGTCTCCATCAGATTCCCCCCCTTAAATCAGCCCTATCAGAGTTTCCTCATATATCAGAGTCAGTCAAAGTCCCCCTTACATCAGTGTCACCATCAGAGTACCCCCTTACATCACGGTCCCTATCAGAGTCCCCTTATACATCAGAATCACAGTCAGAGTCCCCCCATACATCAGGTGTCCCCTCATACATCAGGGTCCCCATCAGAGTCCCCCCCATACATCAGGGTCCCCATTAGAGTTACCCCTTACATCAGGATCCCCACCAGACCCCCCCTTACATCAGGGTTCCCTTCACAGTCCCCCTTGCTTCAGAATTCCCATCAGAGTCCACTTTCAGAGTCTCCCCATATGTCAGAATCCTACTTGGAGTCCCCCTTATATCAGAAAGGAAGACCATAGACAGCCTTGTCAGAGTTGAATCCTCAATCATTGCACATTCAGGATACACCCCTGACCCAAGCTGGGACTGGATAACTTCTTGTAGTGAGCCAAATGTGGCCCATGGGCCATGGTTTGGAGACCCCTGGTATATACAATATAAATGAAGGTGTCACGTATGTTTGCCGATCGGGTCTGATTACCTGTATTTGTTTGGGTGGAGCGTCAGCCAATTTGAAGTCAAAGTTAGTCCCCAGCTTGTGATTACATTTCCTGATGGCATTGTCAATAACGACATCCTCAGAGGCGCCTGTAATCACCGTGGACAACACCAGGATCATTGCTGTCTGTAGCCAGAGCTCCATTCCCCGGACGCTGTGTTCTCCCTTTCCGGGGCGATCAGGTTGTGCCTTCTCCTGGACTCAGGTCACAAAGTGTTGCGGATTACAGCCGGGAGTTCCTATTTACCTTCGCCTTTGATTTACTCTAAAGCCCTAAAACCAAACACGGGAAAGTCAAAGCCAGACAGGCGGCTTAATTCCTCCGATGACAAGGCGTGTGTACCTTGTCATCCCAAAGGAAGTTTTGTTACAGGAAAGCTGGATAAAGATACGAAGTCTGCTCACTGCTGGAGACATCACTGAACTTTGCCGTCTTTTACTAAAGATTGTCATCTGCCAGATCGGCCATGTCTGCATCAAGGGTTTACCGATCCTGCCAGCTATGTCTGCTTCAAGGATTTACCAATCCTGCCAGGACCGCCATGTCTGCTTCAAGGGTTTACCAATTCTGCCAGAACAACCATGTCTGCGTCAAGGGTTTACCAATCCTGCCAGAACAACCATGTCTGCTTCAAGGGTTTACCAATCCTGCCAGGACAGCCATGTCTGCTTTAATGAGTTACTAATCCTACCAGGACAGTTATGTCCGCTTCAATGGGTTACTAATCCTACCAGGACAGCCATGTCTGCTTCAAGGGGTTACCAATCCTACCAGGACAGCCATGTCTGCTTCAAGGGGTTACCAATCCTACCAGGACAGCCATGTCTGTGTCAAGGGTTTACCAATCCTGCCAGGACAGCCATGTCTGCTTCAAGGGTTTACGAATCCTGCCAGTACAGCCATGTCTGCTTCAAGGGGTTACTAATCCTACCAGGACAGCCATGTCTGCTTCAAGGGTTTACCAATCCTACCAGGACAGCCATGTCTGCGTCAAGGGTTTACCAATCCTACCAGGACAGCCATGTCTGCTTCAAATGGTTACCAATCCTGCCAGGGCAGCAATGTCTGCATCAAGGGTTTACCGATCCTGCCAGCTATGTCTGCTTCAAGGATTTACCAATCCTGCCAGGACTGCCATGCCTGCTTCAAGGGTTTACTAATCCTGCCAGAACAACCATGTCTGCTTCAAGGGTTTATCAATCCTGCCAGAACAACCATGTCTACGTCAAGGGTTTACCAATCCTGCCAGAACAACCATGTCTGCTTCAAGGGTTTACCAATCCTGCCAGGACAGCCATGTCTGCTTCAATGGGTTTACGAATCCTGCCAGTACAGCCATGTCTGCTTCAAGGGGTTACTAATCCTACCAGGACAGCCATGTCTGCTTCAAGGGTTTACCAATCCTACCAGGACAGCCATGTCTGCGTCAAGGGTTTACCAATCCTACCAGGACAGCCATGTCTGCTTCAAATGGTTACCAATCCTGCCAGGGCAGCAATGTCTGCATCAAGGGTTTACCGATCCTGCCAGCTATGTCTGCTTCAAGGATTTACCAATCCTGCCAGGACTGCCATGCCTGCTTCAAGGGTTTACTAATCCTGCCAGAACAACCATGTCTGCTTCAAGGGTTTATCAATCCTGCCAGAACAACCATGTCTACGTCAAGGGTTTACCAATCCTGCCAGAACAACCATGTCTGCTTCAAGGGTTTACCAATCCTGCCAGGACAGCCATGTCTGCTTCAATGGGTTACTAATCCTACCAGGACAGCCATGTCTGCTTCAAGGGGTTACCAATCCTACCAGGACAGTCATGTCTGCTTCAAGGGTTTACCAATCCTGCCAGGACAGCCATGTCTGCTTCAAGGGTTTACCAATCCTACCAGGACAGCCATGTCTGCATCAAGGACTTACCAATCCTGCCAGGACAACCATGTCTGCTTCAAGGGTTTACCAATCCTACCAGGACAGCCATTTCTGCTTCAAGGGGTTACCAATCCTACCAGGACAGCCATGTCTGCTTCAAGGGTTTACCAATCCTACCAGGACAGCCATGTCTGCTTCAAGGGGTTACCAATCCTACCAGGACAGCCATGTCTGCTTCAAGGGTTTACCAATCCTGCCAGGACAGCCATGTCTGCTTCAATGGGTTACTAATCCTACCAGGACAGCCATGTCTGCTTCAATGGGTTACTAATCCTACCAGGACAGCCATGTCTGCTTCAAGGGTTTACCAATCCTGCCAGGACAGCCATGTCTGCTTCAATGGGTTACTAATCATACCAGGGCAGCCATGTCTGCTTCAAGGGGTTACCAATCCTACCAGGACAGCCACGTCTGCTTCAAGGGGTTACCAATCCTGCCAGGACAGCCATGCCTGCTTCAATGGGTTACTAATCCTACCAGGACAGCCATGTCTGCTTCAAGGGGTTACCAATCCTACCAGGACAGCCATGTCTGCTTCAAGGGGTTACCAATCCTACCAGGACAGCCACGTCTGCATCAAGGGTTTACCAATCCTACCAGGACAGCCATGTCTGCATCAAGGACTTACCAATCCTGCCAGGACAACCATGTCTGCTTCAAGGGTTTACCAATCCTACCAGGACAGCCATTTCTGCTTCAAGGGGTTACCAATCCTACCAGGACAGCCATGTCTGCTTCAAGGGTTTACCAATCCTACCAGGACAGCCATGTCTGCTTCAAGGGGTTACCAATCCTACCAGGACAGCCATGTCTGCTTCAAGGGTTTACCAATCCTGCCAGGACAGCCATGTCTGCTTCAATGGGTTACTAATCCTACCAGGACAGCCATGTCTGCTTCAATGGGTTACTAATCCTACCAGGACAGCCATGTCTGCTTCAAGGGTTTACCAATCCTGCCAGGACAGCCATGTCTGCTTCAATGGGTTACTAATCATACCAGGGCAGCCATGTCTGCTTCAAGGGGTTACCAATCCTACCAGGACAGCCACGTCTGCTTCAAGGGGTTACCAATCCTGCCAGGACAGCCATGCCTGCTTCAATGGGTTACTAATCCTACCAGGACAGCCATGTCTGCTTCAAGGGGTTACCAATCCTACCAGGACAGCCATGTCTGTGTCAAGGGGTTACTAATCCTACCAGGACAGCCATGTCTGCATCAAGGGTTTTCCAATCCTACCAGGACAGCCATGTCTGCGTCAAGGGTTTACCAATCCTGCCAGGACAGCCATGTCTGCTTCAATGGGTTACTAATCATACCAGGACAGCCATGTCTGCTTCAAGGGGTTACCAATCCTACCAGGACAGCCACGTCTGCTTCAAGGGGTTACCAATCCTGCCAGGACAGCCATGCCTGCTTCAATGGGTTACTAATCCTACCAGGACAGCCATGTCTGTGTCAAGGGGTTACTAATCCTACCAGGACAGCCATGTCTGCATCAAGGGTTTACCAATCCTGCAAGGACAGCCATGTCTTTGTCAAGGACTTACCAATCCTATCAGGACAACCATGTCTGCATCAAGGGTTTACAAATCCTGCCAGGACACACTGATGGCTTAGATGTCATTTGTAGAGTTTACGCTAAAGTGTTCAGTATGTGGCAATTGGCAGCAGCGGTATTCGAATGCAGTGTGAGCTTCATTGGTTGGCTGTTACACCCTCTGTCAGGTCTACTGGATATGCAGCCCAATGGCCAACTGAAGGCGTGCACCACAGCGTGCTGATTGTCACTCAGCGGCATAGTGTTGCCAGCCTACAACAGGCAGGATCTCCAGGTAAGAAAATACACAGTGAACTTTCGCTAAGCTTCCCATCACTTCAGCCCCTGTGACCACAGATGGAACGAGGGGAAGGATTATCTATCTATCTATCTATCTATCTATCTATCTATCTATCTATCTATCTATCTATCTATCTATCTAATGCAGTCATGGCACCTCCAGCACTGAATGTATGTAATGGCAAGGGGTGTTGGGGTGTGCTGCAGGGTCTATTGATGCTGGGGGATCTATTGTAGCTGGATGGGATCTATCTTTGTGGGGGGTCTATTGTTGCTGGGGAGATCTATTGTTGCTGGTGGTGGATCTATTTTTGCTGGTGGTGGATCTATTGTTCCTGGGGGGTCAGTTGTTGCTGGGAGAGATCTGCTGTTGAGGGAGGAGTGTATTGTTGGCTGATGTAAGGTGGCTATGGAGAGATCTTTTGTTACTGCCCGGGGTTTATTGTTGCAGGGGAATCCACTGTTGCTGGAGGGGTCTATTGTTACTGGATGCACTGGATCTATTTGACTGCTTTTCTTGTTATCATTAACAAATTCCATTCAAATTACTTAGCACCACAAAATAATACTTGGTTCTGTATTCTCTAAAGGGGGCAGTAATAGGAGGAACGGTGCTCGGAGGAGGGTAGAGGTGGAACCAAGGAACGGTGCTCAGAGGTGGGTACGAGTGGAACCAAGGCCCAGTGTTTGAAAGTGGGTAGGGGTGGAACCAAGGAACGGTGTTTGATGATGGGTAGGGGTGGAACCAAGGAATGGTGCTCGAAGGTGGGTATGGGTGGAACCAATAAACGGTGTTTGGAGGTGGTTAGGGGTGGAACCAAAGAAGGGTTTTTGTAGGTGGGTAAGGGCTGGAACCAAGGAACAGTTCTCGGAATTTGGTTATGGGTGAAACCAAGGAACAGTGTTTGGAGGTGGGTAGGAGTGGAACCAATTCTCTAAGAAAAGAATACCTGATTCTAAATCTATCTATCTATCTATCTATCTATCTATCTATCTATCTATCTATCTATCTATCTATCTATCTATCTATCTATCTATCTATCTATCTATCTATCAGTTTCCCATACAAAGAACACAAATAAAACCAAGGCACCAAATCATACAAAGATCATTTATTGAAATTGTTCTTTGTCAGTTATCAGCAGATGATCAGATATCACAGAGAAACGTTCTAATTCAAATTATTGTGTGGACAGTTGTGTCATCTCAGTGAATTACCCCCCCCCATCCCCCCACTTATACAGAACATAGATAATTGCTCGTTGTCAGTCAGACTCCCCCTTGTGGATTGGTTGGGGGGTGTCAGCCGGAGGGCAGGATGGAGAACACACACGACAGACAGCCAGTCGTCTCCTTTAATGAACTTTGTAGGTGTCGTTGTTGTCTGGACTGCGTCCATCAATACCGGATTCGGAATCTCAGGATCCCCGATAGAGTTCTGTTTGAGAAGGAAACAAATTTAAAAAAATTAATCATCAGTGATATGACTTTGGGGGTTCAGTTTATCATGTTGGATATTTTGGGGTAAAGTCTCTGTATTGAAGTGTAAATGTCGGCTATCATGGCTTCATTGAGGTGGGTAATGTAAGCTCAGATCCAGGGCCGCAATCAGGGGGGTACAGGCAGTACACCTGTAAGGGGCCCGGAGGTCCCCAGGGGCCTGGATGGCAACCCCCCATTTTTTTTCGTAAGGGGCCCAGAGGTCCACAGGGCCCCGGATGGCAACCCCTCCCCCTTTTTTTTTTAATAAAAATTTCTTCTTTTTTTTTAATTCAAATTAATGAATTAATTTTTTTTTATAATTTTTTTTAAATTTTTTGTAAGGGGCCCGGAGGTCCCCAGGGCCCTGGGTGACAACCCCCCTTTTTTTTTAAAATTGTATTTTTTTTATAAAAAAAATGTATTTCTTTTTTGTAAGGGGCCCAGAGGTCCCCAGAGGTCCGGAGGTCCCCAGGGCCCCAGATGGCAACCCTCCCTTTTTTTTCGTTGTCTTTTTTGTTCGTCAGCACCCAAAGCCCCCCCAACCTCAACAATTCCCGGCGACAGCACCCCCGCTTCTCAATTCGTGGCTCCCACCGCTTCGCAATTTGCGGCGGCAGCACCCCCCCCCCGGTTCTCCTCTGCTCCAGGTGGCCCATGCCTGAAGCTGTTTAAGGGGCCCCCAAAATTCCTGATGGCGGCCCTGCTCAGATCACACAGTCTGCAGTGACTGGTGAGGTCCAACCATACAAAGTAATCTTCACAACTCCCGGAAGTATAAGGATCACGAATACTTTTTTTACATTTTATTTGCCCAGTACTGGGAAAAATCTCTACAGTACTCACCATTGGTTCCAACCACCACAAACCTCCTGGATATAAAGACCCCCCATTACTGAAAATGCCAGTTCCCTGGCTATAATTGCATAAAAACAATGTTGGGTTAAACCTGAACGTTGAATGCTTGGGGTATACCAGTCCGGGCATTTTCTGGCACTTTTTGTTCACATTTAACAATCAGTATTTTTTGCTAGAAAATTACATATATTATATCTTTTTTTTAAAAGCAGAGGCTATAGAGAATAAATTGGTGGGTGTTGCAATTTTTTATGTCTTGCGATATTTGCGCAGCGGTTTTTTAACCACTTCATACCCTGCCCATAGTGTTATGACGTCCGCAGGAAGGATCTCCCATCCTGGGCGGGCGTCATATGACATCCTGGGCTTCCCGGCCGTCAAGGGGGTGCCGCTTCGCTCGGGAGCCGGTGCGTCTGCCCAGCGGCCGCGATGTATGCCAGGCACCTTGCAATTACCGTTAAACAGAGCAGGACCGTGGATCTGTGTGTGTAAACACACAGATCCACCTCCTGTCAGGGGAGAGGAGACCGATGGTGTGTTCCCAGTACAGAGGAACACCGATCGGTCTCCTCCCCTTGTCAATGGTCCCAAAAATGTGTCAAAAGTGTCCGATCTGTCCGCCGTAATGTCACAGTCACGATAAAAATTGCAGATCGCCGCCATTACTAGTAAAAAAAAATAAAAAAAAAAAAAATGCCATAAAACTATCCCCTATTTTGAAGATACTATAACTTTTGCGCAAACCAATCAATATATACGCTTATTGCGATTTTTTTTTACCAAACATATGTAGAAGAATACATATCGGCCTAAACTGAGGAAATTTTTTTTTTTTTTTAAATTGGGATATTTATTATAGCAAAAAGTAAAAAATATTGTGTTTTTTTTTTTCAAACTTGTCACTCTTCTTTCGTTTATAGCGCAAAAAATAAAAACTGCAGAGGTGATCAAATACCACCGAAGGAAAGCTCTTTTTGTGGGGGGGGGGGGGGGAATCATAAAAAAAAATGTAATTTGAGTACGATGTTGCATGACCGCGCAATTGTCAATCAAATTGCGACAGCGCTGAAAACGAAAAATTGGCCTGGCCAGGAAGGGGGGGGGGGGGGGGTGTTGAAAATGCCCGGTATTGATTTGGTTAAACACATTTTTGGGGGAAAAACACACTTTAAAAAGAAAAAAAAAATCATGCAAAAAATTCATGCAAAAATAAAAAATCAACAATACGTAACACAAATTTTTGGTAAAATATAAAAGATGACGTTACGCCGAGTAAATAGATACCAAACATGACACGCTTTAAAATTGCACACGGCCAAGAATCTGATTAATTCAGCTATACCATTGTACAACTACACGTACGAGTCAAGAGGTTGTCCAAAAATGTTTTCCAAAATATGGGATATCTGGATTGATTCCTCCACAACCCCCCCCCCCCCCCCCCCCCACAGGTGACGCTTCGGGATAACTTGCTTCATACCATTTTTACTCTTTCCCTGACCTTAGAGTATGGCCTACTTAGTGGAGTAAGCCTATCCACTACCCTTTCTGATTCTATAGTTACTTACAAGTAGTACTTCGGATGGACAAGGGATGCCAACAATTGCCTTTCTTTTTTATTTTTTCGCCTTTTGCGCCTTCTTGTTTGTTTTTTGGTTGTTTCTTTTCTATGTAGCTGTATAATCCTGGGTATGCCCAATAGGCTTTGTTTTGTACCTTGCAATACAAAAGTTGAATAAATATAATAATAATAATAAAAACGAAAAATTGCACACGGGCGTGCAATGGCAACAAACGACGTAAATTTTGCTATCCATAGGCGATGCTTTAAAAGCCTTTACAGGTTACCACTTTGGATTTACAGAGGAGGTCTGGTGTTAGAATTACTTCCCTCGATCTGATGTTCATGGCGATATCTCACATGTGTGGGAGGATCGCTGTTTGCATGCGGGACCGACATGTGCGTTTGCCTTTGCGTACGGGGGGGATGGGGGTACTTCAATTTTTTATTTCTTTTTTATTATAAAATTATTAGTTTTTTTTTTACACTGTCGCTTTGAATTATTATTATTTTTTTGGATCATTTGTATTGGCGTCACAAGGAATGTAAACATCCTTGTGTGACTGCAATAGGCAGTGACAGGTCCTCTTTATGGAGAGATCTGGGGTCTATAAGACCTCCAAATCCTTCCTCTGCCCTTAAAAGCATTCAAAACTCCAAGATTGGTGTCTTTCGAATGCTTTTTTTTTTAAATGGCGCTGTTGACATCCGGGAAAACTGGAAGTCAGGTCATGGCTTCTGGGTTACCATAGCAGAGAGCTGATCAAAGCCGACTGGTCACTCCGGTCTCTCGGTGGGACTGGAGAGCCAGAGAAAGCCGCAGAGCAGACACATCCCCTCCTGCTGCTTGTAAAAGCAATCCAGCAGCTAGTTAGCCGATAGGATTGCTTTTACAAGAGAGCCGACGGCTCTAAAAAATGGTACTGGGGTAATGCCTGCAGCTGGCTAGTAAATAAATAGCTCAGTACTTGGGAAAATCGCGGTTGTGCCCCCCCTTCCCAAATCCATACCATATCCTTATGCTAGAATGTGGTGTGGTATTGATTCTAACCACTTCAAGCCTGGACTGTTTTATCCCCTTCCTGCCCAGGCAATTTTTTACTTTTCAGGGATGTCACTAAATTTTTTTGAATGACAATTACTCATGCAACATTGTACACAAATGAATTTTATATCATTTTTTTTTAGACAGATAGAGCTTTCTTTTGGTGATATTTAGTCATAGTCACCACTGTTTTTTTTTTGCTATATGAAAGAAAAAAAAAATGTTGCAATTTTTATTTTATTAGTTTCTTACATAGTTACATAGTTACATAGTTAGGTTGAAAAAAGCCACAAGTCCATCAAGTTCAATCGTTTCTGTTATATAACTTTGCAAATAAATAATCTTTCTTCATGAATTTAGGTCAAAATGTAATTTCTTTCATAAAAATTAACCCAAAACAGTGAATACTAATAGTCTGTGTGATAGTTATAGAGTCTACACATTATGATATACGGGATATATTTGAAAACTGATCAATCCTGATGTACTGTCATTTCTTGGGGCCCTAAAATACCAGGACACTACAAATACCCCCCCCCCCTTCCCAAATGACCCCTTTGTGAAAAGTAGACAGTCTGAGGTATTTAGTAAGAGGCAATGGTGAGTTTTTTGAAGTTGTAATTTTTTGCCGCAAATTCTCTGGAAAATGATAAAAGTAAATTTTTTTTTTCCACAAAAATTTAATTTTAACAAGTTCTTTCTCACACACACAGCTTAGACCAGTGATTCTCAACCAGGGTTCCGTGGAACCCTAGGGTTCCTCCAGAGGTTACTAGGGGTTCCTTCAGCATTGGGCAATTTCTGCCTCTCAGATAAGTTCCCACTGACACCAGTGATCTTTTTATCTATCTGTAAGAAGGTAATTCTTCCCAATGACCACAAGTGTAAGGACCATTCTTCCCACTGACCATTACACTAATGTATCATGAGTTGTAGAGTTCAAATTTTTAGCAGGGGTTCCCTGAGACCGGAGGACTATTTCAAGGGTTCCTCTGTGTTGAAAAGGTTGAGAAAGGCTGGCTTAGACATACTTACACCCCAAAACACATTCTGCTATGCATGATACCATATGTGTGAGCAGTGGCGGCCCATCCAAAGGGGCGCACGGGCACCACCCCCCCCCAAAGCTAGTGAAAAAAAAGGCCATTTAAAAAATAAAAAAGGTCCTTTAAGTGCACTGTGTTCAGGCGCTGGACACAGTGTTCTATGGGAAACATGACATCAATGCAATTGCATGATTGCAGACGAGACACTTCACTTGCGGGGTTTTGTGCTGCATTGTGGCGCAATGCTTTGCGCCGCAACACTCCCATTCGTTCACCTCCATGTCATTCTTCACTGTCTATGTTTTGATTGGCACCGCTGTAGGAGATGGGCGTTGTTTTCTCATGTAGTCACTTCTGGTTGCTCTGTGCCAGTGAGAAGCCAGAAGTGACATCGCCGCTTACAGAAGAACAATCCATTGTGATGGTAAGCCACCGGACCTCCTTTCAGGGGGTGGAGGGTTTGCTGTGAGTGTGCTGCAAGCCGGGGGGGGGCTTGCTGCCATGAGCCACCCATGGGGGGGTGGTGCTTATCTATATACTATCTGTAATGCTGAACTGTATACTCTGTCCTGTGATTCCGGGGCTGTATACTCTGTCCTGTGATTCTGGGGCTGTATACTCTGTCCTGTGATTCTGGGGCTGTATACTCTGTCCTGTGATTCTGGGGCTGTATACTCTGTCCTGTGATTCTGGGGCTGTATACTCTGTCCTGTGATTCTGGGGCTGTATACTCTGTCCTGTGATTCTGGGGCTGTATACTCTGTCCTGTGATTCTAGGGCTGTATACTCTGTTCTGTGATTCTGGGGCTGTATACTCTGTCCTGTGATTCTGGGGCTGTATACTCTGTCCTGTGATTCTGGGCAGTGGCGGCCCGTCCATAGGGGGCGCCCGGGCACCGCCCCCCCTCCTGAAGTCACACAAAAAAAAACCGGCCCTTAAAGAGTTTTTTTTTTTTTTTAAATGTCCTTTTTTTTCACATTGGCGGTGCGTCCATAGTGGGTGCAGAAGCGCCGCCCCCGCTCGCTCCTGCACCCATCACTCACCACAACAATACATACAGTAGGTTCATGCATTGAATGAACCTATGTATTGCTGCCGCCCACTATTCAGATGGCCGGCCCCTTGAGCACCGGCCATCTGAATTACAGCGTCTGGTTGGTCTGTAGAAGTGCCTATCAGTGCCTGAGGGCTGTAATCGGCTTCTAAACAGCTAACCAGGGGACGCACTGGGGGTGCGTTCCCTGGCCAATCAGGTTCACCGGGTCTGGTTACCGGTAACCTGATTGGCTGAAGCGACATCGAGGGCGGGAGAAGACATCGAGGACGGAAGAAGGACGGCGCTGACCCAAGGAAGGTAAGTGCAGGGCTGGGGGGGACAAACTTGCTGCAATTGGGGGACAAACTGGCTGTATTATGGGCGACAAACTGGCTGTATTTGGGGGACAAACTGGCTGTATTTGGGGGACAAACTGGCTGCATTTGGGGGACAAACTGGCTGTATTTAAGGGACAAACTGGCTGTATTTGGGGGACAAACTGGCTGCATTTGGGGGACAAACTGGCTGTATTTGGGGGACAAACTGGCTGTATTATGGGGGACAAACTGGCTGCATTTGGGGGACAAATGGGCTGTATATTGGACGGGACAAACTGGCTGTATTAGGGGGACAAACTGGCTGCATTTGGGGGACAAACTGGCTGTATTATAGAGGACAAACTGGCTGTATTATGGGGACAAACTGGCTGTATTATGGGGACAAACTGGCTGTATTATGGGGGACAAACTGGCTGTATTATGGGGGACAAACTGGCTGTATATGGGGGACAAACTGGCTGTATATGGGGGACAAACTGGCTGTATATTGGGGGGAAACTGGGTGTATATGGGACAAACGGGCTGCATTTGGGGGACAAACTGGCTGTATTATGGGGGACAAACTGGCTGTATATTGGGGGGAAACTGGCTGCATTTGGGGGACAAACTGGCTGTATTATGGGGGACAAACTGGCTGTATTATGTGGGACAAACTGGCTGTATATGGGGGAGAAACTGGCTGTATATTGGGGGGAAACTGGCTGCATTTGGGGGACAAACTGGCTGTATATGGTACAAACAGGCTGCATTTGGGGGACAAACTGGCTGCATTTGGGGGACAAACTGTCTGTATATGGGACAAACTGGCTGTATATGGGACAAACTGGCTGTATTATGGGGGACAAACTGGCTGTATTATGGGGGACAAACTGGCTGTATTATGGGGGACAAACTGGCTGTATTATGGGGACAAACTGGCTGTATTATGGGGACAAACTGGCTGTATATGGGACAAACGGGCTGCATTTGGGGGACAAACTGGCTGTATTATGGGGGACAAACTGACTGTATATTGGGGGGAAACTGGCTGCATTTGGGGGACAAACTGGCTGTATTATGGGGGACAAACTGGCTGTATATTGGGGGGAAACTGGCTGCATTTGGGGAACAAACTGGCTGTATATGGGACAAACGGGCTGCATTTGGGGGACAAACTGGCTGCATTTGGGGGACAAACTGGCTGTATATGGGGACAAACTGGCTGTATATTGGGGGGACAAACTGGCTGCATTTGGGGGACAAACTGGCTGTATTATGGGGGACAAACTGGCTGTATTATGGGGGACAAACTGGTTGTATTATGGGGACAAACTGGCTGTATTATGGGGACAAACTGGCTGTATTTTGGGGACAAACTGGCTGTATATGGGGGACAAACTGGCTGTATATTGGGGGGACAAACTGGCTGCATTTGGGGGACAAACTGGCTGTATTATGGGGGACAAACTGGATGTATTATGGGGGACAAACTGGCTGCATTATGGGGGACAAACTGGCTGCATTATGGGGGACAAACTGGCTGCATTATGGGGGACAAACTGGCTGTATTATGGGGGACAAACTGACTGTATATTGGGGGGAAACTGGCTGCATTTGGGGGACAAACTGGCTGTATTATGGGGGACAAACTGGCTGTATTATGGGGGACAAACTGGCTGTATATGGGGGACAAACTAGCTGTATATTGGGGGGAAACTGGCTGCATTTGGGGAACAAACTGGCTGTATATGGGACAAACAGGCTGCATTTGGGGGACAAACTGGCTGCATTTGGGGGACAAACTGGCTGTATATGGGACAAACTGGCTGTATATGGGGACAAACTGGCTGTATATTGGGGGGACAAACTGGCTGCATTTGGGGGACAAACTGGCTGTATTATGGGGGACAAACTGGCTGTATTATTGGGGACAAACTGGCTGTATTATGGGGACAAACTGGCTGTATTATGGGGACAAATTGGCTGTATTTTGGGGACAAACTGGCTGTATATGGGGGACAAACTGGCTGTATATTGGGGGGACAAACTGGCTGCATTTGGGGGACAAACTGGCTGTATTATAGGGGACAAACTGGATGTATTATGGGGGACAAACTGGCTGCATTATGGGGGACAAACTGGCTGCATTATGGGGGACAAACTGGTTGCATTATGGGGGACAAACTGGCTGTATTATGGGGGACAAACTGGTTGCATTTGGGGGACAAACTGGTTGCATTTGGGGGACAAACTGGCTGTATTATGGAGGATAAACTGGCTGTATATGGGGGACAAACTGGCTGTATTTGGGGGACAAACTGGCTGTATTTGGGGGTCAAACTGGCTGCATTTGGGGGACAAACTGGCTGTATTATGGGGACAAACTGGCTGTATTATGGGGGACAAACTGGCTGTATTATGGGGGACAAACTGGCTGTATATGGGGGGAAACTGGCTGCATTTGGGGGACAAACTGGCTGCATTTAGGGGAAAAACTGGCTGCATTTGGGGGACAAACTGGCTGCATTTGGGGGACAAACTGGCTGTATTATGGGGACAAACTGGCTGTATTATGGGGGACAAACTGGCTGTATTATGGGGGACAAACTGGCTGTATTTTGGGACAAACTGGCTGTATTTTGGGGACAAACTGGCTGTATTTTGGGGGACAAACTGGCTGTATTATGGGGGACAAACTGGCTGTATTTTGGGACAAACTGGCTGTATTTTGGGGACAAACTGGCTGTATTTTGGGACAAACTGGCTGTATTATGGGGGACAAACTGGCTGTATTATGGGGGACAAACTGGCTGTATTTTGGGACAAACTGGCTGTATATGGGGACAAACTGGGCTGCATTTGGGGACAAACTGGTGGCGTTTGGGCACAGTGGCTGCGTTTAATGGGCACAGTGGCGGCAATTGGTGTTTTTTTTTTTTCAGTTTGTTTGCGCCCCCCCAAAAAATTTGAGCACCAGCCGCCACTGATTCTGGGGCTGTATACTCTGTCCTGTGATTCTGGGGCTGTATACTCTGTCCTGTGATTCTGGGGCTGTATACTCTGTCCTGTGATGCTGAGCTGTATACAAGTCTTGACACTATGGGTGGAAGCAGGGGAGGGCTGGGCCAGGGGGCAGGGTGGCAATTGCCTCCCAGGCCGCCCTAAATTATGTTCAAAATGGCCGGCAGCCGCTGCCCGCTACCATTTTCTTTCTCGTACATCACGGGACACAGAGCGACATAGTCATTACTAATGGGTTATATAGATACCGTCAGGTGCTGGCACTGGCAACTTCCAAAACCGGAAGTACCCTCCCCTATATAAGCCCCTCCCATCCGGGAGCACCTCAGTTTTTTGCCAGTGTCTAAGGTGTTGGCCAAGAAGAAACATGTGTTTTTCACTGAGCTTGCGTACAGGTTCTTTTGGGCCTCAGTAAGCTATTCCGGATCCGACCAAAAAAGCTTCATAGCTAAACGGTCGGTACCCGGGCCTTGCAGAGAAGAGCAAGGTTTTGCCTGTAATGCTTCTCTTAGGAGAGCTGGACCCTGGGATCCAGAGCTCTGGTCATACCCACGACCAAGATGTTTTCTGTGCAGGGTGCTATACAGGTCCAGGGGAGTGGAATCCTTGGGAACCCGGTCCCTGAAGGTTTGATTACAATGCCTGCCGTGATAGGTGAAGTTTGGGCTTTTGTGGACCAAACAAAGTCCTGCGGCGGGGAACAGGTAAGTGGGGGCCCCCAGGAAC
Organism: Rana muscosa; assembly: GCA_029206835.1. Classification (NCBI taxonomy): domain Eukaryota; kingdom Metazoa; phylum Chordata; class Amphibia; order Anura; family Ranidae; genus Rana; species Rana muscosa. The sequence continues at coordinate 212,742,767 of JARGYO010005626.1, forward strand.
TTGGTTCTATTGGGGGACCCCCAAGCCTAATTTGTCTTTCTGTCTGTTACCTAATGGTATTCCCGCAAAATTCTGTGCATGCCTGTAACTACTAAAAAAATGTAATAATTTTTAATGGTGGTCAAGAAAAAAAAAAATAATTTTTTTTTATATATATTTAATATATTAGACTGCGGTACCTGTGTTTGTCCACTAGAGGCCGCTGTGGAATGTTTTCTTGTCATGTGGACTAGCTTCTTCTCAGCAGAGCAAAGTCCAGGCAGATGGTGAGTTCTCTTATAGGAAACTGCTTCCTCTGCCATGTTGCAGTGCTCGTCCATCCCCCGGCCTGCGGCAAAGAGGGGCCCTGGCTCCTGTCCCTTGTTACCATATTTTGAAATTAGCGCCGAAGGCGCACGTGGCCGCGCGCGGTGCGCGTGCACGCGCCTCTATATATAGAGGTGAGCCGGGAAAGGGGGCGGAGCCTGGGGGATGACGCTCTGTGCGCGCCGCAGCGCTTCTGCGCATGTGCGGGCGTCCCAGCAGTTTAAAAAAACCACAATATTGTAGTGAGCTGGCTATGAAGTACAGAGACAGAGCTGGCAACATTTAAAGGCATACAGCAAGCGGTTGATACAGGCATCCCCTAGAAAGGCACATTAGTAGACACCAACTGTGATATAGCAGCAATTGTGCTAGACTATTCTCAGTAAAAGTGGTGTATTACGGCTGGAATACCTCAGCTTTAGGCTTAGGAATATGCCGTCCAGAAGCTCCGGAACTGAATCTTCCAGGAAGCGAAGGGGGTCTCATCGGGCTCGGAGGATCTTGGGCATACTTCTGCTGCACCAGTCTCCCCTGAAGTTCAGAGGTAAGTGACCGTAGAGACCCCGCAGGGGTACTTGGTACTGTGGCTGTCCTCAGTTCACCTGCTCCTGTGTATGTAACAGAGGAGGTTTTTTCCTCAGCTCTGGGAGGATTAGAGAGGCTGCCTCCCTGTCAGGGAAAGCACGCCCGATCTCCGTCTCCTCCTTCAGAGTGCCTGTTAACAGAGCAACAGTCCCATACAGGGATCGACCTGCCTGAAGGGGATCAGGATGAGGTTGATTCTGTTATAGAGGAATCAACAGTGGGGGAACCTTTTCTCAGCATCTCAAGCTGAAAGATTATGGGTTCAGTCTCTGACTAACATGGTCCGATCAGCATTTAAAAATGCACCTTGCGGAACCATCAACCACTACTGTATCCTCGTTGGGGTCGCTGGAAGCCCCCAGACTGTTTGTTCTTTTCCACTTCACCCTTTACTGAAAGGGCTCATTTACCAGGATTGGGAACGTCCTGAGAAAATATTTATTCCCCCAAGAGATTTCCGGTGGTCTATCCCATGGAGGATAAGTTCATCAAAAAAAATAAATGGAAGGTCCCTACAGTGGACGCAGCCATCTCTTGTATGTATAAATCACTGACATGTCCAGTGGATAATGTCCAAATGTTCAAGAACCCAATAGATAAAAGATTGGAGTTCTTATGAAAATCTGCTTGGTGATACAACCAGCAGTAGCAGCTATTGGGGTCTGCTAAGCAGTGAAGGATCAGTTGAAACAGGTCTTGAGGGACTTGACAGATCAGCAGGCTTTGCCCTAGCTGATCTACCTAGAGCCTTAGGCTTTGCGGTTGACGCCATAGAGGATTCAGTCCATCAGGCCTCCCGCCTTACGCTGTCTATAGTACATATGCGTAGGCTCCTATGGCTCAAAAACTGGTCTGCTGAAGCTCCCTGTAAAAAATGGCTGGTTAGCGTCCCGTTTCATGGTGAACGCTTATTCAGGGAAAACCTGGACAAATATATCCAGAAAATTTCCAGCGGTAAAAATACGCTCTTGCCGTTTAAAAACAGAGTTAGAGGTCCCTCTTTGAGAGGCCTGCTTCTCCAGTCCCTGGGCCATCAGCTGTGTAACAGTTCCGACGGCCTCCTCGGTCAAATCCCGGGAGTAAAAAACAGGGACAGTAGCAGGGTAATGAGAAACCCTGGGTCAGGGGAGGTACAAAACCTCCCCCAAAGTTAAATTCATTGAAGCCCCCACTCAGTCGGGTGGGGGGAGGACTCCAGTTGTTCGCAAGAGACCTGGCGGGACACGATCAAGACAGATAGGTGCTCTCCGCAGTAGGTTTGGGATACAGTTTGGAGTTAAAAGACTCTCCTCCTTCCCATTTTTGAGGTCAAACGTGCCAAGGGATCCCCGGAAGAGAGAGTCCCTCCTGTTGGCACTAGAACAACTATTACTCCAAGGAGTAATTATGGAGGTTCCCCTGGAAGAATGAGGGTTCGGGTTTTACTCAAACCTCTTTACAGTCCCGAAGCAAACGCGGACGGGAGGCCCATATTAATTCTAAAAGGGCTATACAAATTCCTGTATATCAGGACTTTCCGATGGAGTCGATCCGATCGGTGGCCACTGCCCTACAAGGGGAGGATTGGTTAGCCGCGATCGACATCAAAGATGCTTATTTGCACATTCCCATCTTTCCAGTACACCAAAAATTTCTACGCTTTGCAGTAGAAGGGCGCCATTTTCAGTTCAGAGCCTTACCCTTCGGTTTGGCCACAGCACCACGAGTGTTTACAAAAATTCTGGCCCTTTATTGGCCAATCTAAGAACACAAGGTGTAATGATAATGGCATATCTGGATGACTTATTGCTGATAGACCACTCAGTGAAAAAACTAGACGTGGTCGTTCACAAGACAATCAAGTATCTGGAATCTCGGGGGCGTGACCGGATGTGAAGGCGGCAGGACGTGTATCGGTGAGCTCCGCGTCTATCCTGCTCCTACATCCTGATTTGGGAGCCAAATAGTCCGGTTTTTCGGTACTTTCACTACCAGGAAGTGCTGAGTGTCAGTGGGCATGAAAAAGGGAGCCTCGAGGGCGGGAAATCAGCAGCAGAAGTCCCAGCGCAGGACCCGCTCTACACGAGGCCCTGACACGAGTCCCGCCGCCGCCATCTTGCCTTCCCCCAGCTATACTAAGGCAGAGAGGGAGAAAGCCAGGAGAATGGCGTCTGCGGCAGCGCTTGCCGCTGCGAGGTCGGGGTCGGGCTCTGAAAGCTCAAATAAGGAATCTCCATCGGTTCCCCCGGTTGTGGACTCGGCGCAAGAGGCGATCACCAGGCCCATCCTGGAGGCTATAAATGAAAGTAAATCGGCTGTAATGGTGAGCATAGACCACCTAACTATGGAATGCAATTTAATAAGACATGATCTGGACAAAATGAGGGGCAGGCTGACTGAGGCAGAGGACAGGATTTCTGGGGTGGAGGATGTGACACACTCTCAGGGCAACATGTTATCAGAACTGAGGGATATGGTGAAGTCACTGCAAAGCAGAGCTGAAGAGGCAGAGGACAGGCAGAGGAGAAATAATGTGAGAGTGGTTGGCCTGCCAGAAGGAGTGGAAGGGTCCCAGTCTGCCTCTTTTGCGGAATCGCTCTTTAAGAATTTGCTGGACTTAGGGGAACTTCCACCAACTTATGTGGTGGAAAGGGCCCATCGTGTGCCCACAGGCCGGCATCCTCCTGGAAAATACCCCCGTCCCTTCCTGGTACGGTTCCTTAATTACAGGGACCGCGATATGATTTTGGCTGCCTCTCGGAAGCGTCCTGAATTGAAGTTTGAAAATGCCAAAGTAATGCTGTTCCCGGACTTCTCTGCGGAGACCCAGAGGAAAAGACGCTCCTTTAACGATGTGAGGAAGAGGTTGAGAGACAGGCATATCCCTTACAGTATGCTGTACCCAAGTAAGCTGCGGGTGCAATATAATGATGCAGTCAAGTTCTTTGATTATCCGAATGAAGCTTCGGAATGGCTGGATAGACACCCATGACAACGGCGAGAATCATGAGAAAACATGCAAGTATTGTTTTATTCATCTGCTGTGCCTCATTACTTTGGCACCCTGTAGGGGAACTATTTTGCACACTTTTTGGGTTTGTTTGAAGGCCCGGATCCTACGAACTGTTATGGGTTATCTCACTGTGTGCTAATGTTGTGAAGCTCCTCTATAAAGGGAACTATGATAGTATTTTTCTTTTTTCTAGTATACCTTATTTTTATACTTCGACTGTTTCTTTTCATAAAAAGGAAAAAGAGAAGAGAGGAAAAGTACCAAAGAGAAAATTTGTATTTCTTTTTCATATTTTTATATTTTGCTCCTGGACTAGATATTGTGGTGTCATAGCCATTTCTTTGCAACTATTGCTTGTTCTAAAATGTGGTTTTGTTGATCTGCCCATAGGTGGCGGTAGTGCTTTGTAAATGCTAAATTGAACAACAGAGTGCTGATATTTGATTATGCTCCCTGGATATATAATTTTTTTCTTATTTTTGGGTTGACGTGGAGCTCACGGATCTCAAAGGACCAACTTTTTGTTTTCTTTTTTGGTGGGTGCTGCTGGACTATAGACGGACGGTTATGACCTTCCAATTTTGTTCGCAGGTTTTTTGTTTTTGTTTGGGACTCAAAGCTGCATACCGGAAATTGTTGTTCTGTTTTGTGTTGGTTTTGTCTGGTATAATGGCAGGGGGGGTGGGGGGGGGTTTCGTCTACATAAGTAAAAGGGATGTTTTTTGCTCGGTTCTCTGCTCTCTAGGTCGGGGGATCCCCACTGTTAAGAAGTGGGGGTACACCATTGCCTCACAGCCTCTGAAGACGGGAGGTCTAATCCTATGTTCATTAGTCGGGGAATATGACAATGGCTAATTTGGTCAAGGTTGTGTCCTGGAATGTACGTGGCCTGAATAGTAAGTTTAAAAGAGCCTCGGTATTTCAATATTTAAAGCTGGTCAGGCCACATATCGTTTTTTTACAGGAGACACACCTGGACGGCAGCAAAATTCTGGCCTTGCGGAGGCCATGGATTCAGCGGGCATTTCATGCCACTTACTCTAATTATGCAAGGGGGGTAGCAATTCTAGTCAGTAAAGCTGTCTCTTGCAATATTCATCAGGTATTTGTGGATCCGGGGGGAAGGTATGTGGCCCTGGTGGTGGATATAAATTACTGTAAAATGTTACTGGTGAATGTCTATATACCCCCTCCTTTTAATGTGCAATGTTTGTATGACATGTTGGTTAAATTGGCCCCTCATACACATCTCCCAATGTTGTTTATGGGGGATTTCAATGCTACATTGGAAGCATTGGACTCCTCAAATGTGGGAAGACAGGGCTCCCCGGATTTGATGACCTGGACAGCGGTGGCTGGTCTGTCTGAAATATGGCGAGCTAAAAATCCATATGTTAAATGTTTCTCTCACCTGTCCCAGGCGCATCGCTCATCGGCTAGAATAGACCTAGCGTTTGGTAGTCCGGTGATGATGTCGTTTGTTAAAGAGGTTACTTATTTGGCGGGGGGTTTATCTGATCACAACCCACTTTCCATTTCCCTGGCCCTCTCTTCTGGGAGGGGGGGCAGGGGGTGGAAACTCTCCCCGGGGTGGCTTCAGAATGAGAATGTCAATACGCATATACAGGCTTCGGTCACTGAGTATTGGGAACAGAACCAGGATTCGGCTGACCCTCGCATGGTATGGGACGCGTTCAAAGCGGTGGTTAGAGGGGAAAGTATATCTGCTATAAAAAAGGAGAGGGTGGAACAACAGGCGGAAATTCAGTTAATGCAAGACAGGGAGAGGGAATGTGCAGAAGCCAATGCCACGGCTCCCTCGGGAGCCTCTTACACGGCTTTGTTGGAGGCCCAAAGGAACCTAACGTTGCACTTCAACAATTTAGCGCATACAGAAGCTAGACATAGAGCTGAATCTCAGTTTGCGGAGGGAGACAAAAATGGTAAGCTCCTCGCCAGATTGGTGGCTGATACTCGCCAGCTGTCAGTAGTTCCTGTTATTAGAGGTAAAAATGGAGGGCTGGCCAGGGACCCCGCGGACATACTCACGGAATTTCAGGATTTTTTCTCTTCTTTATATGCGCCTATCCCTCCCTATGACAGTTTAGAGATGGGGGACCTGTTAAAAGGTCTTCCTCTTCCGAGACTTTCGGAGGATGAGTGTGGGTTGTTGGAGGCTGAGATCACAAATAAGGAAGTTGTAGCTGCAATTTTTTCATTTCCCCCTCATAAAGCCCCGGGTCCGGATGGTTTTCCAGCAGACTTTTACAAAGCGTACGTAAATCAATTGGCGCCTAGGCTTACATCCCTCTTGGCACATTGTTTAGAGACACGGCAGCTGCCGCAGTCTATGATGGAGGCATATATGATCTTGCTTCCCAAACCGGGTAAAGACCCTATGGAATGTGCTTCTTATCGGCCGATTGCCCTACTAAATATGGATCTGAAAATCCTTACAAAAGTTCTGGCTAGGCGGCTGGCGGGAGTAGTAGCTTCCCTAGTGGATATTGATCAGACGGGGTTCATGCCTGGTAAATCTACAGACACCAACCTCAGACGTTTATTTACCCACCTTCAAATTCCAAATCTGTCCGCCACCACTAGGGTGGTGGTTTCAATAGATATTGAAAAGGCGTTCGACTCCATTGACTGGCAATTCATGTTGGCAGTCCTGGAGAGGATGGGCTTTGGCCCGACTTTTCGAACGTGGATTTCGTTATTGTATAGGGCTCCTAGAACGGCGATTCGTATGGGTACTCATACCTCCCCTTTCTTTCAGCTTGGTAGGGGCACTAGACAGGGCTGTCCACTGTCGCCTTTCCTGTTTGCCCTGATGATGGAACCTGTGGCGATAGCTCTGAGAACAAATGGAGAGGTTAAAGCGATACGGGTGGGAAATATTGACGAAAAGCTGGCATTATATGCGGATGACATGCTGCTATTTCTGCAGGACCCTAGAGAGTCGCTAGAGGCAGCGTTGGGCGTATTGAACACCTTCTCAAAATTTTCTGGCTTGAGAGTCAATTGGTCTAAATCTTCTATCTTGGCACTGGATGCTGGGGCCAGGGCTGTAGCAGACCCGGCTCTTCCGTTGCAGTGGGTCAGTCAAATTACATATCTGGGTGTAAAAATTACAGCGAATGTAAGTGATTACATGCCTCTGAATCTGACTCCGCTTCTTGTCTTTTTTAAGCAGCGGGTTGTGGCTTGGCAGAAGCTACCGTTGTCTCTTATAGGGCGTATTAATCTTCTGAAAATGAAAATACTCCCAGTAATCCTGTATTTTTTGCGGAATGCTCCCGTCTGGATCCCTGGGTCTTTCTTCAAAAAATTGGATAGCCTTACCAGTACTTTCTTGTGGGCACCTAAACAACCGAGGATAGGGCTGAAAGTTTTGCAGGAACCGTGGGGGGAGGGGGGTTTAGCCCTGCCTGATTGGCGCAGATATTATCTGGCGGGGCAAATGGTTTTTGTGCATAGGTGGCTTACTGAAGACAATGGAGACTCCGCAACGGTTCTAGAGGCAGCTCAATTGGGCTCGTATGAGTCCCTGCGGGTTGCCATTCATAGGGGGGTCAGGATGGACCTTCCGCTGACAGCATCTATGAAGGCCACGGTTAAAGCGTGGGGGGAGGCGGTGGGTTTGGCGTGTCCCCATTACAAGGGTTTTTCCCCGTCCACCCCAATTTGGATGAATCCTAAATTGTTGCATTTCTACTCCTTTGACGACCCAATGGGGTGGGTGTCTATGGGGATAAAAACTCTTAGAGACATCACGGTGTTTGGAGAGTTGATGACTTTTGACCAGTTAAAAGCCCGACATGACCTATCGAATTTTCATTTCTTTCGGTATATTCAATTGAAACACGCATTTCTCACGCAATTTAAACATATGACGATTGAATCTGTCCCGTCAGACCTGGAAAAATTACTAACAACTGAGGACCTTCCAAAGACGCTCTCGGTTTCTTATAAAAAACTATTTGTGACGAGCCCTGTGAGGATGCGTAAGTGCAGGGAATGGTGGGAGGCCGAGGTTCCAGATATTCAGGGGGAGGATTGGGAGGACATGTGGTCTCACCCTTTTCAACACCTGGTAGCAGCGAGAGATAGACTGATCCACTTCAAGTTTTTACACAAGATATATTATACGCCGGCTAGACTGGCCTCTATTTACCCGATGGTGTCGGCAGAGTGTTGGAGATGTACCTATGCTCCGGCGGATGCTGAGCATGTGTTCTGGAGCTGCCCTCTGGTCAAACATTTTTGGCAGGAGGTCACCTCATGCATTTCAGAGGTATTGATGGTCCCGATCCCAATAACAGTTAGAGTATGTCTCCTGGGACTGGTGGAGGAGGTCGTTCCGTCCAGGGCACATAGAACTTTACTGAGCATTCTCCTATTCTATGGGAGGAAATCCATATTGATACGCTGGCGCAAGCCAGGGGCACCGGATGTGTGCTTCTGGAAAAGCCAGATAAATGCTATAATGCCATATTACAAAGCCACTTACTTATCTAGGGGATGTGGAAAGAAATTTGACAGGGTGTGGCAGGCCTGGTATAACTCGGACAAGACTGTGGGTTAAAGAAAGATGGGTAGCAAGGGGGAGCTTGTTTAACTATCCTGTTTAGAGGAAAGGGGCTTTCTCAGAACTATGTGGGGCATGTCTTAATGTCTTAATGTATGAAGGTGTAAATGTATAACTATATAATGTCGGGGGGTTGGGAGGGGGTGGTGGGGCGATATTAAGTGTTTTTCCTTCCTGGTTGATCACAATCTCCTGGACTGGGGGGGGGAACTGAGCAAAAAAAAAAAAAAAAAAAGGGGGGGGGGGGAGGGGTATATATGTAAGTGTTGTATTAGGTCGGTAGATGCAATGCTAGATACTCAGGTTTTTTTCGTTTGATGCCTGTATTTAAGTGGTCCTGGGCCCTGTTTGGTCCAGTACTGACCTGGCGGTTTTAGCCAGGTCAGCTGTGTGTGTATGGATGTCATGTAAAAATTTCAAATAAGCAATAAAAAGAAATTGTTAAAAAAAAAAGTATCTGGAATCTCACGGTTGGATTATCAACCGAGACAAGTCAGCCCTAAAAACCAGTCAAAAGTCTGGAATACTTGGGGCTAAGGTTGGATTCAGGCCAGAGAAAAATATTCTTGCCTCGAGGAAAGGTGTTGTCTTTGAAAGATTTGATCCACTTAGTGGGTACAAAAAAGCCAGCCGTCCATACGCCTGTATATGAGGCTGCTGGGAAAAATGGTGGCATCATTCGAAGCAGTACCCTACGGTCAATTCCATTCAAGGAATTTGCAAGGGGCCATACTGTCAGCCTGGAACAAAAAAGTTCAGGCCCTAGACTTACAATGTCCTTGTCCCCTTCCGTTCGCAAGAGCCTCCGTTGGTGGTTGGTTCCCCAGAATCTGGAAAAAAGGAAATCCTTCAGTCCGATTTCTTGGAAGGTGGTCACTACAGATGCCAGCCTTATAGGCTGGGGAGCAGTACTGGAGCAATAGTCTCTCCAGGGCAGATGGTCGGATGCAGAAAAGGCCCTGCCCATCAATCTCTTAGAGATACGAGCAGCCCGGTATGCCCTAGTAGCATGGACATCCAAACTCCAAGGGTCCCCTGTCAGAATTCAATCAGACAATGCCACAGCAGTGGCATATATCAATCATCAGGGGGGCACCAGGAGTCGTGCAGCCCAAAGGGAAGTAAATTACATCCTGAGATGGGCAGAAAAATATGTCCCAGCCATATCTGCGGTATTCATTCCAGGAGTGGAGAATTGGAAGGCGGACTTTCTAAGTCGCCAACAATTATGCCCAGGGGAATGGTCCCTTCCTCCCGAGGTTTTCCGGACAATATGTCAGCGGTGGGGAACACCGGATGTAGATCTGCTAGCATCCAGATTCAACACAAAAGTGGACAGGTTTGTCTCTTGGACAAGGGATCCCCTAGCTTGCGGCTCGGATGCCCTAGTGTTCCCTTGGGATCAGTTCAAGCTGATATATGCATTCCCACCGCCACAATTGTTACCTCGATTACTCCGCAGAATCAGGGTAGAAAAGAAACCAGTGATTCTGGTGGCTCCAGCGTGGCCCCGAAGAGCATGGTACGCGGAGATTGTAAAAATGTCTGTGGGGAGTCCTTGGACCCTCCCACATCGTCCGGACCTGCTTTCGCAGGGACCGATATACCACCCTTCCTTACCAGCCCTAGGTTTGACGGCCTGGCTATTGAAGCCCACATTCTAAAAAAGAGAGGGCTCTCTAATGCTGTGGTGTCTACCATGATCAATGCCAGGAAACCGGTATCCAGGCAGATCTACTATAGAATCTGGAAGGCGTACATCGCCTGGTGTGAGGCCAGAAAATGGCATCCACGTAAATACGTAATAGGTAGGATTCTGGACTTCCTACAATGGGCTGTAGATAGGAAGCTTGCCTTGAGTACTATCAAGGGTCAGATTTCGGCCTTGTCAATATTTTTTCAAAGGCCCTTGGCTTCGCATTCACTAGTCAAAGCCTTTATACAAGGAGTGATGCGTATTAGTCCTCCGGTTAATATTCCCATATGTCCATGGGATCTAAACTTGGTTCTGTCAGTTCTACAGAAACAACCATTTGAACCATTACAGCATATTTCCTTGGTGCTTCTCACCAGGAAATTGATTTTTCTAGTAGCCATTTGTTCGGCTAAAAGAGTGTCGGAATTAGCAGCTATGTCCTGTAAGGAGCCATATCTGGTTATCCATAAGGACAGAGTAGTGTTACGTCCTCATCCAGCCTTTCTTCCTAAGGTGGTATCGAGGTTTCATTTGAACCAAGATGTGGTTCTTCCTTCTTTTTTCCCCAAACCTACTTCGGTAGAGGAAAAGTTATTTCATTCTTTGGATGTAGTAAGAGCAGTTAAAGCTTATCTAAAAGCCACTGCTCAGATTCGCAGAACGGATACTTTGTTTATACTGCCGGAAGGCCCCAGAAAGGGTCAGGCAGCGTCAAGATCTACTTTAGCCAAGTGGATTCGACAGGTCATTATGCAGGCTTATGGCTTGAGAAGGAGACCGCCTCCGTTCAAAGTTGGAGCGCACTCCACGAGAGCAGTTGGAACTTCATGGGCAGTGCATCACCAGGCCTCCCTGGCTCAAATCTGTAAGGCCGCAACATGGTCTTCGGTGCACACGTTTGCTGGGTTCTACCGGGTAGACGTTAGAAGTCAGGAGGATGTCGCCTTTGGGCGCAGTGTGTTGCAGGCCGCAAAAGATCCTCATGTCTGATAGCGCTCAGCTTATATATGGTGTATCCCCCCCCTCATTTGGCATTGCTTTAGGACATCCCATTAGTAATGACTATGTCGCTCTGTGTCCCGTGATGTACGAGAAAGAAAATAGGATTTTTATAACAGCTTACCTGTAAAATCCTTTTCTTGGAGTACATCACGGGACACAGAGCTCCCGCCCCTCTTTGGGGACACTTATTGCTTTGCTACAAAACTGAGGTGCTCCCGGATGGGAGGGGCTTATATAGGGGAGGGTACTTCCGGTTTTGGAAGTTGCCAGTGCCAGCACCTGACGGTATCTATATAACCCATTAGTAATGACTATGTCGCTCTGTGTCCCGTGATGTACTCCAAGAAAAGGATTTTACAGGTAAGCTGTTATAAAAATCCTATTTTTTCTTTTTTATTCTGGTCTAGGAAGTAGGGCCCGGGGCACGGACATGGCGGCCGACCACTAGCTGTTGCATTCCAGGAGTTGTAGTCCACGCTCAAGCTTCCGGTGGGTGGAAAACACAGCAGCGCAGAGGAAACTACAACTCCCTGGGACCGGATTCTTGAAAGCAGACAGAGGCAGGGCGTGCCAGGGAGTCGGAACGCAGGGCTGGGCGCTGGCTGCAACTTGACCCCAGGATCAGGAGCGTTACCCCCCCAGGAGACCGTGGCGTGCAAGGACCTGCTGAGCTGAGATCGCTGAGGTGAGAGACCCTGACACCCCTAGCTGACCCCCCATCTCCCCCACCATACACCCCATGTAACCTGCCCCAGTGATCAGGCTGCATTGATGGGCACTAAGCACTGGTGAGGTTGCATTGAAAAACCAGATGGGCCATGGATGGTGAGCTGATTCGGCGGTTCAGTGGGCCACTTGACTGGACTTGCCCCCCAGGCCTAAGGCTACCAGCCCTCCCCTGGGTGGAAGCAAGTGGAATACAGGGGAAGGGGACGGAGTGGGTGGATTCTATAAGGGGTGGGGCTTATAAAAAGTGGGAGGGGTCAAAAAGGAAGGAGCGGGGCCTAGCGCCCCCCCCCAATCCGAAAACTTTACCAGCCACCACTGTGTGTGAGACATTCACAGCCTAACTGCACAGAGGGGCTCAAAATTCAAGGAGCACCTTCAGGTCTTCTAGCAGCATAAATTACACATTTCTGGAGGCCTTGGAGCACCAGGACAGTGGAAACTCCCACAAAATGACCATATTTTGGAAAGCAAACACCCCAACGTATTTTTTCAAAAAATGTTAGTGTGAGTGTAAATGTGCGAAAAGAAATTGAAAATTTAACTTTTTTTTTTTTTTTTTTACACAAAGTTGTCAATTAATAAGATATTTCTAACACACATCAGAGGCATTACTTAGCATTACACCCCAAAAACACATTCTGCTACTCCTCCCCCTCCCAGCACAACCCCCATCCTCATCTCCCCCCTTCCCAGCACAAATCATTCCTCCTAGCACAAATAACCTCTCCTAGCACTGCCCCCCCCCCCCCACACACGCACACAAAAAAAAAATATCCCCTCTTGGCACAAATCCTGTCCCCTCTCCTCACCCAAAATCCCCCCTCATAACTGTCAGGAGAGCTATCCCTCCAGCATCCACCAAGTACAGAGTCTCCATGGGACGGCCATGTAATTTCTGCAGAACTCAGCCGATGAGTCAAGTATTTGTAAGAGGAAATGCGAATGTCCTCTCATTGCTCAGTCTGCCAACAAGTGTGATCCGCAGAGTACACATCACTACAAAGTCAAATAAACATTGAGGAAGGTTATATTGGTGGAAGGATGAGAGATGGATACAATGTTTATACATGTCTGGAGTCCTGCCCAATCATTGTGAGGTAGTGTGACCACATTTCCAAACTGCCATTCAGGGACACCCTCCCTTCCCAAAAATCAGCTTGTGCTGTAACGAATCACAGCACAGTGATTGGACACAAGAGGCGGGATTTATGATTTCTCCAATCACAAGCAGGGGGCGGGATTGTGCCCCTCCAGGCATTCCCGGCCAGGACAAGTACTGTCAGTGAGTAAATCGGTGATGTGGCGGTCTTTTTTGGGGGCATCAGATTGGCCCGTGGGGTGGCTGTGTCAGTTTCATTCCGGGACACTGTATTGTCCTGGAATTAAGGTGCCCGGGACAGACCTGCAAAATGCGGGACTGTCCCGGGCAATCCGGTACATGTGGTCACCCTATTGTGAGGTTGGCAACCACCCATCAATGAAACATGCACCAATCATAATGATTCTGTTGGCTTGTAATTTTAACATAAAAAGTTTATAATTTTCTACATAAATTTTTTATAATTTTCGACATAAAAATAAATGTTAATTCATTTACATAGATATTTTAAGTACCTTGCTTTGTTTTCATTAGTTCTTAAAACACACCTTTTACATTTTACAAAAATAATGTATAATATTGAGTAATCTAGACAAAACCTTTAAGGTATGTGCATTTCCATATTCTAACTGAGTTACGTTTACTTAAAAAAATAAATAAATAATCTTTTCATTTGACTGAAATTGCGGGACGCAGATATTTGCCAAACGTGCAACAGCACGAGTTTTGATGCTGTATATTTGAAAGAGTTTGACGTCTTCTGGAACTTTGCAAGCCTGCACAAGGCAGTTCCTATACATTTGAGGCCCATCAAGGACAAAAGAGCGCCACCAGTGACAAGAATTTTTCCAAGTCACTACAAAGCCATGCAGTGCGAATTATCGTTCGCATGCTTTAACCCCTTCCCGACCAGCCGCCGCAGTTGTACTGCGCAGGGGCAGATCCAGGGGGAGCAATGGGGCAATTGCCCCCTCCAAGAATGCAAAAGAGAGGAGCGGCTCCGCGGATGACAGCGCGGGCGGCTCCATGGGCGGGCGGTTCCGCGAATGACAGCGCAGGCGGCTCCGCAGGCGGGCGGCTCAGCGGGTGACACGGCGGGCGGCTCTCAGCGGGTAACAGTGCGGGCGGCTCCGCGAGAGGGCGGCTCTGCGGGTGATGGCGCGGGCGGCTCTCAGCGGGTAACAGTGCGGGCGGCTCCGCGAGAGGGCGGCTCGGTCTGTGAGTGGGCAGGTGAGAGCAGGCGAGCAGCTGGGCTGCTGGCCAATCAGGGAGCCGGCCAGCAAGGGAGCAGGGAGATGACATCATCTCTCACTGCCTGGCGTCCGCCCTGCATCCCTGCAGTTCCGCCCTCACTGTGCAGGCAGCCGTGGCCAGCAGAGAGATTACATCATCTCTCTGCTGCCTGACTGGTAATCTGCTGCCTGACTCTGGGATACAGCAAGAGACCACTTTAGCAGCAAAGTGACACAGCAGGTGACAATCCGCAACGTGTGGCAGGTGACGTGGCAAGTGACAATTCACAACCTGTGGCAGGTGACGTGGCAAGTGACAATTCACAACCTGTGGCAGGTGACGTGGCAAGTGACAATTCACAACCTGTGGCAGATGACGTGGCAAGTGACAATTCACAACCTGTGGCAGGTGATGTGGCAAGTGACAATTCACAACCTGTGGCAGATGACGTGGCAAGTGACAATTCACAACCTGTGGCAGGTGACGTGACAATCCGCAATGTGTGACAGGTGATGTGGCAAGTGACAATCCGCAATGTGTGGCAGGTGATGTGGCAAGTGACAATCCGCATCTGCTGACAGGTGATGTGGCAAGTGACAATACGCATTTGATGGCATGCGACGTGGCAAGTGACACACTCGGGGCTCCCACTGATTCTGCATTATGGTGAGTTTAACTATTTAATTTTATATTACAATGTAATAATAGAAATAATGCCCTTCAATCATCCTGACACCATAACAACCGTGGTGCCGTGATGATTGAAGCGCCAATACCAGCCATTTCCCCGATAAATTGCCCCCAAAAAAACATATTTTCTGGCGGGGCCCCTCCCGAGACTAGACTCTGGATCCGCCCCTGGTACTGCGGCAGGTTAGTGACAGAGCGAGAACCGGGATCTGTGTGTGTAAACACACAGTGCCAAGAACTTGGTAGGAGGCAGAGATGCTGGGAGGGTTCCCCTTGCGGCCGAGCGCAGCACACCCCTGAAGGTGACACAGGAGGCGTGGTGCCCACAGAAGCACGGGTTGCCTGATTGCTGGAGCTGGTTGCCAGGAACTCTCTGGGACGTCAGGCAAGGTATACTGCAAAGCAGGCGTGCTTGGAAAGTCCAGGAGATGTGGACAAGTAGTGCAACCGGATAGCTGAGTCGGGAGCCAGGCCAGGGGTCATTCACAGTATGACAGTCCAAGATCAGTGTGACCAAGGGTCAGCCGAGTCTTTGCACAGGAGACAGGTAAAGCAGAGTCCGTAAGCCAGGCCGGGATCAGATGCAGGGAGCAGGCAGGAGGAAGTCAGGGTACAAGCCAAAGGGTCAAGCCGGGGGATCAAGAAGAGCAGGTCAAGACAAGCCAGGTTGGTACACAGGAAATCAGATCACCAGGATATTCAAGGCACAGATACACAGGGGGAAGCTGAAGATAAACCAGCAATGCACCATTGTCAGCAGCGGGTTTAAATAGGCAGTGGCGCCACTATCACGCCGTGTATGTGCCGCTGCGCATGCGCATTTGCCTGGTCACGGCGCTGCGCGGGTTTGTGCATTGATGCGCGCAAGCGTGCCTTTGCCTATGCCGGTTCGCCATCCCTGCACTATTGTGCCTGGGGATGCACCTATTTCCCTGATACACAGATCCCGTTTCTCTCAGGGGAGAGGAGACAGATCGTGTGTTCATACTAAGTATGAACAGCGATCTCTCTCCTAATCTAGTCAGTCCCATCCCCCACACAGTTAGAACACACCTAGGGAACACAGTTAACCCCTTGATCGCTCCCTAGTATTAACCCCTTCCCTGCCAGTGACATTTATACAGTAATCAGTGCATTTTTATAGCACTGATCGCTGTATAAATGTCAATGGTCCCAAAAATGTGTCAAAAATGTCCGATCTGTCCGCTGCAATATCGCAGTCCTGATAGAAATCGCTGATCCCCGCCATTACTAGTAAAAAAAAAATAATAATAATAAAAATGCCATAAATCTATCCCCTATTTTGTAGACACTATAACTTTTGCGTAAACCAATCAATATACGCTTATTGTTTTTTTTTTTACCAAAAATGTGTAGAAGAATACGTATCGGCCTAAACTGAGCAAAAAATAAATAAATAAAAAAATTGGGGATATTTATTATAACAAAATGTAAAAGATATTTTCAATCAATATACTTATGCTTATTGCGTTTTTTTGTTTTTTTTTTTACCAAAAATATGTAGAAGAATACATATCAGCCTAAAATGAGCAAAAAATAGATTTTTTTGAAAAAAATTGGGGATATTTATTAGAGCAAAACGTACAAAATATTGTGTTTTTTTTCTAAATTGTTGCTGTTCTTTTGTTTATAGTGCAAAAAATTTAAACCGCAGAGGTGATCAATACCACCAAAATAAAGCTCTATTTGTGGGGAAAAAAAGGACATCAATTTTGTTTCGGTACAGCGTCGCACGACCGCGCAATTGTCAGTTAAAGTGACGCAGTGCGGAATCGCAAAAAAATGGCCCGGTCGTTGAGCAGCCAAATCTTCCTGGGGGCTGAAGTGGTTAAATGTTGCTTAACATACCATCCAAAATGTTTATTTTATTTTTAAGATTAATATATTATAGCATTCGTTTGCACGGCATCTGTGCCGATTTGTGCTGCAAAAAACGAATGTATGTGCTGGTTTGGTCTTAGTTTCGTTTTTTTTGCATTATAATTGATGAAGCCCCGCCCACTTTGCACCACATGTTATTACATTTAAAAAAAAAATTATACAATTTGTTTGCGCTGATTTGTACCACAAAAAAAAAAAAAACTTTCTGTTTGTTTGAGTTTTTGAGATATTGGACATTCAATGTTAGATTATGTAACCTAAAGCCCCGCCCACTTTGTTATTACATTTCAAAAACAAATATGCCCTATTTATGCTGCATTGGCAGGAAAAACAAACAGATTGGTAAAGTGTATTTTTTTCATATAGCACTCTCATTTCGTATCAGAAAGAATGATTATGGGACTCATTTATGCTTTTTAGCCTGAGCTACCCTGAAAACCTAAAATATACCTTTGAAGTTTTTTAGATGATCTTTTTAGAGCTAGAGGTGGGGAATCTATCTTCAAAAGTTCACAATTTAACGGCTTGCCGACCAGCCACCGTCATTATACTGCGACAGGTCGGCTCTCCTGCGCAAACTGCCGTAGGTGTACGTCGGTCTGTGCACAGGAGCTAGCGGGTGGGCGTGCGCGCCCGCCGCGCGCCACGGGAGCGTGCCCCTGGGTCCGACGGAACAAGATCTACTGATAACGTCGGCGGCTGTTCGGCAAGTGGTTAATGGGTGCAAACGTACGCACATTTGCTAGATGCGAGGGGGTGTCAGGAAGAATAATGGAACCCAGGCTTGGCTTGTTGCTTTACGGGAAGACATGCAGCTTCGCACGCGTTACCACAAGTCCTAAAATGTAGTCTGTGAGGCAGCGTTTAATTATCTTAGGTTGAAACTCTCCTCCCCAAAAATTTCCCCTTCTAGCACAAATCCCCCCTCCTAGCATAATCCCCCTCAATCCCTTCTCCTAGCAAACCCGACCCCATATCCCACCTTCTAGCACAACCCCTTCATATCTCCCCTTCTAGCACAAATCCCCCCCATTCCCTCTCCTAGCAAAACCCCCTCATATCCTCCTTCCTAGCGCAAATCCCCCCCAAATCCACCCTCCTAGTACAAGCCCCCCCTCAGTAAAAACCTCCCCAAATTCCCCCTCCTAGCAAAAAATCTCATCACTACAGGAGTAGTGACAGCAGCAGACAGGAGATTGAGAGCTGGGAGGAGGTGTGGGCTGCAGTGACGGCCCATCCATTAGGGGCACTGCAGCGCCACTGCCTCTATCAACGGCTGCCACCCCCATGCTCTTACCACGGCCGCTATTTTGACAGGACACCACCACACCCCATTCATGCGTCTGGCCCCTTTCAGGGCGCCAGGCGCATGAATTAGAGCGGGGGGGGTGTGTTTTTTTAAAGCACCTGATTAGAGCCAGAAGCTTTTATAGGCTTCAAAATAGGGTGGGCTTGGGGCGCAGAGCATTACGTCAGGAGCCCACCCAGGTGTTACAGCAGCGAATGAATATTCGCTATTGAAACACTGATTCTCAATCCGGCCAATCAGAAGCAGGTCTGAGACCCGTTTTCCGATTGGCCAAAAAGAGAAGAGTCCCAATTGGCCGCCGGGGAGGAGGGAGGAAGCGGAAGCCGCCGCGATGCCCGTGGACAGCAGGGAAAGGGGAAGCTGCTGTCGAGCAGGGGAAGCGACCGGTGAAGCCCAGGAGAAGCGCTACCCACCATAGATGGGGTAAGTGCACCAGACCCACCCGACCCACCGACCGACCGGGAGGGGGCTGTTACTGTTTGCCACCCCCCCAAAAAAAATCACCACCGGCCGCCACTGGTGGGCTGTGCTCTCTCCCTGCTCTCCAGCCCCCCAGCTCCCCCCCCCTATAGAGTTAACACGGATTGATGTCAGATCCATTACCTGCCCCCACCTACAATTTTTGCTGCCTGTACAGGAGCAGAGTGGGGAGGAGATAGGGGCAGTAATCAAACCTTGCACGTTGCGATGTGGGCACCACTCCGTGTTAACTCCCATGCACAGATAGGGAGCACAGCCTGCATGGCTCTCTCCTCCTCCCTGCAACTATTACCGGCAAAACGGAAACCTGTGGTGCCGCCCAGCATGTCCTTAGCAACCGATTACATCATCGGTTGGTAGGAAGCAATGACCACCAGGACAAATCAAGAAAATGAATTTCTCCTGTAGGTTCACAGACAGTGATGACAGCTTGACAAGGGTTCTAACCTCTCGCCACTCCATCCAAAACAAAACAAAAAATTTAGTTTGGGAATTAGATACACGAAAAACCTTGTGTAGCCAGGTGCTTGGCTAAGAACGGAGAGTGGCGGCAGCTGCTCTGTGTCGCTGCTGCAACTGGTTGATAACTATATCAGAAAAGGAGGGAGCTACTGAGCAAGAAGAGCTCAATAGACTTAGACCCCATACACACATATTTCGATTTTCTGCAGATTTTTGTCTTCCGATTTACCAAAACCGTATAATATGAGGTCAAACCTTAAGAGTTTCAATTTGTATGCAATCAGGAAGGCCCTTGCACTACATGGTTTTGGTAAATCTGAAGACAAAAATCTGCAGAAAATCTAATAGTGTGAGTGGGGTCTAAGTCAGGATAAAAACAATCCTGCTTCCAGGTGAACCGGCGAGCTGATGTATGGGGTGCACGCCCTGTCACTGCTGCAGGTATACATGTAGAGAAAGAAGATTTGAACAGCTGCACACCCATACAATGCAAATCAAAGCTTGTTTATTGAAAAATTATATCAGTAAAAACAGGCACAATAGGCATATTGGCAGGGGAAAGAAAAAAGAAAGGTATCACTGCACTGTGGGAACTGTAGTCCAGAGCAGGGACCTATCTACCACAAGCCAATGTCATGGATATGCAGTAGTGTTTGTCTGTCAGCTTACCTTCCTTCCCATGTGTTCATCTTAGAGGCCAGACACTCTCACCTGGCTTCCTTTATAATCTCCTCCCAGCCTGACTCCACCCCAGGCCCTATCACAGAACACTATATTAACCTGTGCACTGCAAGCCTGCTTTGCTGATCAACGTGTTTGTTAGGCATTGTGTGTTTGGGTTCCTGCCTGCCGTGTGCTACGTCTGTCTCTCTGTTACGTTATTGGCTTGTCCCCGACTATCCCTGTCTGCTCGTGACCCTTGACCTTCGGCTTGTCTTTCGTTATCCTTGTCTGCTTGTGGCCCCCGACCTTCAGCTTGTTATTCGTTACTCTTATATCTCGTGCTGCTGCTTCCCCTCTTGTCCCCTTATCCTACGGGGCGTGAGCTAGGAGACTCTAGGGGCCGCGACCTGGACCCAGCCTGCAGCATAACATCCTCACCACTAGAGGCTCTGGAGAAGACCTGCTGGGTCTTAGACTCCGCGCCCTGGGGAATCTTGGCTCTAGCTTCCCATAGGATCCCGGTTGTGCTCCTCTGGTCCCGCTTTCCACAACCACCCAGTTTCCTATCCACAGCAGTCAGCCATAGGGTTCACTACCTTGCGGTGCACTCCTGTCCCCCTACGGTGTGCATCTGTCACCTGGCCACAGGTGACCTAACAGTTTGATCAGCCATGAACCCGGCTGACATCCCGCTCCCCGCGGATGATCCATTGCAGGGCATAGTTTGCAGACTTGAAACCCAGGAATCGAATCAGACTCAGGTGATGCGATTCCTCCAGGATCTGGCTTCTCGCTTCGAGCAGCTTCAGGCCTCCTTGGGAACCCTGAATCCGCAACCTCAAATACAACCAGCGGCTGCACCTATTGCACCAGTCGCAGCCACACACTCACTACAACTGCCAGCTCCGTCCCGTTTCTCTGGGGACTCCAAGGCTTGCATGGGGTTCCTTAGCCAATGCACGATTCATTTTGAGCTCCAGCCCCAAAACTTCCTGTCTGATCGGGCTAAGGTAGCCTATATCATTTCCCTCCTCTCTGGTGAAGCTTTAGCCTGGGCAGCCCCTCTGTGGGAACTGAATGATCCAGTGGTTTCTAGCCTGTCTGGCTTCTTGAAACTTTTTCTGAATATCTTCGAAGAACCGGCTCGTGTCTCTTCAGCGGCCAGCACCCTTTTACGTCTCCGCCAAGAGTCTGCTTCTGTGGGACAGTATGCCCTTCATTTCCGCATACTGTCGGCTGAGTTGAGCTGGAACAATGAGGCCTTAGTCGCAACCTTTTTGCATGGCCTGTCTGATAGAGTGAAGGATGAATTAGCAGGAAGAACCATCCCCACTGATCTGGCCGGCGTTATCTCCTTGTGTAACCAGATCGATATTCGCTTTCAGGAGAGGACCTTAGAAAAGCAACGCCAGCACTCCTTGGTTCTTAGTCAGCCTGAGCTCCCCTCTCTTCGACCCGTAGAGCATCTCCTACCAGCTGAGGAACCCATTCAGCTGGGTCGGACCAGGCTATCCTCTGAGGAACGTGCTAGGCGCAGAACTCTTGGTCTGTGTCTTTACTGTGGGGGCAAAGGTCATTTTCGTGACACTTGCTCTCTTTGTCCAGAAAAACGTTCGGGTCCACTTCATCTGGAAAGTGGAGTATTGGACCCAGAAATATCACCTTCCCCTTCTCGTCTTCTGCTTTCTGTGTTCCTTCATGTTGGTGCTTCTTCTCATTCAGTCTCAGCATATCTGGATTCCGGAGCCGCTGGTAATTTCATGGACTGGGAAATCGCATCGTCCATGAGGTCTTGGCGATTGATGGTACTGTTCTCCCAGGGGGGACCTATCCGCTTCCAGACCCTCCCTGTTAAGATGTCGGTAGGGACACTCCACCAGGAGTGGATATCCTTCCTTATCTTACCCAAGGCCTCAACGCCTATAATTTTGGGTCTCCCATGGTTACAGCTCCATTCTCCTCATGTGGACTGGACTACTGGACAGATCCTGGCTTGGGGTCCCTCCTGTTCCTCGTCCTGCCTACCCAAGGTTGCCCCCTGTGAACCTGAGCCGGTCATTCATTCCAGGTTGCATAACCATTTACATTTCTCTGTCCCTAACCACCCTTGGACGCACAGCCAGGCTAGCTTGTCTACAAGTCCTGCAGTCGCTACGTCTTGCGATGCGATTCAGGTAGTCGCTACACCTGACTCAGCTATTCACTCTGCCTCTGTACTAGTTATGCCAGTCCTGCCCATGCCCAGTGAGCCTCCTACTTTTTCTTGTTCAGGACATCCTGCTTGTCCTTCAGCTATTCAGCTTGACTCCGGCGACATGTCACCTTCTAACCAACCTGACTTCAGGGTTCCACTGACATCTGCCCAGTCTGATGGTCCTGTGCAAGATGACCAGTTCCCCTTTAAGGGTCTAGGGGACCCTCCTCAGATTCCTGTTGATCCTCTCATGCCCTTGCTTATTCCTAGAGAGCCTTTGGTCCTCAATAGATCTTCTTGTCATCTCCCTACCTCGTTTTCGGTCTCTGAGGATAATCTTAAGTACGAGGTTAGACAAGTTCTGGATTCTCGGCTCTGCAGAGGCATTCTTCAGTACCTTGTGCATTGGAGAGGTTTTGGTCCTGAGGAGGCGTCTTGGATCGCTGCATCTGATGTCGCTGCACCTCATCTGTTGAGGAGGTTTCATCAGAGATTTCCCTTTAAGCCTGGGCCCAGGCGGGGGAGGGCCCATAAGAGGGAAGGTACTGTCATGGATATGCAGTAGTGTTTGTCTGTCAGCTTACCTTCCTTCCCATGTGTTCATCTTAGAGGCCAGAACCCTTTCACCTGGCTTCCTTTATAATCTCCTCCCAGCCTGACTCCACCCCAGGCCCTATCACAGAACACTATATTAACCTGTGCACTGCAAGCCTGCTTTGCTGATCAACGTGTTTGTTAGGCATTGTGTGTTTGGGTTCCTGCCTGCTGTGTGCTACGTCTGTCTCTCTGTTACGTTATTGGCTTGTCCCCGACTATCCCTGTCTGCTCGTGACCCTTGACCTTCGGCTTGTCTTTCGTTATCCTTGTCTGCTTGTGGCCCTTGACTTTTAGCTTGTTATTCGTTACTCTTATATCTCGTGCTGCTGCTTCCCCTCTTGTCCCCTTATCCTACGGGGCGTGAGCTAGGAGACTCTAGGGGCCGCGACCTGGACCCAGCCTGCAGCATAACATCCTCACCACTAGAGGCTCTGGAGAAGACCTGCTGGGTCTTAGACTCCGCGCCCTGGGGAATCTTGGCTCTAGCTTCCCATAGGATCCCGGTTGTGCTCCTCTGGTCCCGCTTTCCACAACCACCCAGTTTCCTATCCACAGCAGTCAGCCATAGGGTTCACTACCTTTCGGTGCACTCCTGTCCCCCTATGGTGTGCATCTGTCACCTGGCCACAGGTAACCTGACAGCCAAACAAAGCGGTTGCCCTGGGTGGCTTTTTTCAGGGGGGCAGAACCCACCCCACCCAGGCAAAAGGGACACTACAAGCAGTGGCATCGCTACGGGGGACAGGAGAGCAAAGCTGAAGCAGGAGGCAGCGGTGGCTGCAGCCTCCGATCCTGGAAGTAGCTCACTTGGCAGAGCAGGTCAGAGTCCTGGGTTTCGATTGAAAGGAGCTGGTGAGCTACGGGAAGCTGAGAGTCCGGTGTCGTTTTTTTGGGGGGATGGGAAAACCTCTTGGAGAAATATGGGGGGATAGGGGAGCCCCTGTCTCTCTAATCCCCCTCCCTCTCACCCCCTCTCTCTCTCACCCCTCTCTCTCTCAACCCCCTCTGTCACCCACCTCTCTCTCACCCCCTCTCTCTCCCCCCACCTCTCCCCCTCCCTCTCACTCTCACTCACTCACTCCCCTTCTCTCCCTCCTCTCTTTGACCCCCACCTCTCACCCCCCTTCTCCCCCTCTCTCTCATCCCTCTCTCTCTTTCTCACCTCTCTCTCTCTCTCACCCCTCTCTCTTTCTCACCCCCTCTCCCTCTCACTCCCCCCCTCTCTCTCTCACCTCCCTCTTTCTCACCCCCTATCTCTCTCACCCCCTATATCACCCCCTCTCTTTCACCCCCCCTCTCTCTCCCCCCACCTCTGAAGAAGTGGAGCTCTAATAGGAAGAGGAGAAGCCTAAAGAGGAAGGGGTGGAAAATTTACAGAGGAAGGGGTGGATCTTAAACAGAAAGGGTGGGACAAATTTAGATGGGGGAGCCCGATTTTGGTCTTGCCTAGGGCAGCTCAAAACCAAAGCCAAAACCACTGGTCCAGAGAAGAGAGACTCTACTGTAATCAAGAGCTTTTGAACTGCATTTCCTAGAGAGGATATTGCTGGAAGGAGTGGGAGGAGCTTTATTTTCTTAGGCTGTACAAGACACAGCTTCCTCTTGCAGTGAGGGAGATCAGAGAGTGCACATCGTTGTCCAGTCTGCACCACCACTGCTGTATATTGGCAGCCTGAGCGGGATCCAAAGTGCTGAGTTCGGGGGTGCCGACAGCCAGAGTCACCTGGGTGCAGAGCAGAGAGTGGACTAATCGCTGTGTGTGACTGGATGGTGAGCTGCAATATCGCTGCGACTGGTGAGCTGCTGCTGTGGGGATGTACTATCTGCTGAACAAGAGACTGAGCCCATTAGGAACTGACCACACAGCCATCTAGTAGCCTTATTGCTGCCTGCAGGCTTGACCGAGACTTTTGTCATATGCACCAACGGTACAGGTGGGCCCCAACACTAGCCGTCTGAACATTTAGGACTAAAGACTGTCCCTTTACAGCTGCTACACAGAGACCTTCACCTATTGCTTATGCCATGAGGTACCTCTCAGGGGACATTGCACCACATCCCAGCCATTCTCCTAGAGTGCACTCTAGACTAGTTTCCAGGTTTTATTGGCAAAGCTTAATTGAACAAGCTGAAGTTAGAAGCTAATTGGCCACCATGCACAGCTGCACCAGATTCTGAGTGCTCCAGTTTTCTCCCTCATTTACCACTAAACAGTCTTGTGCCTATTTCCTGGTACTAATTTACTATCAAGGTAAAGGATCTATACCCATGTTCTTATATATGCTTGCACTAACTTTCATTCAACGAGGTGTGCCAGGGGGGCTGAGGGTGTTCTTGTAGTCGAGAGCCCAAAATAGAGAACCCAAATTACTAAGCGGCTCCTGCAGGGGTAGCACTACAATTGCATGGAGGCAGCCAGATTTGCTCAATACACACATAGGACTTCCTTTCTGCTTTGCAGTGCTACACAGGGGTTGTGTCTTACTGATCCTCTTTTATTAGTGCAACTCAACCAGACAGGGTCTGCAGTAAGGCTAAGGTCACTTTATCGCATTATCACAAAACTGGGCATGCAGAGTAACACACTGCCATTTAGCAGACGCACAGTGGTTCCAATAATTGGTAACAGCTCCCCCCATGCATTTGAAAACGCGCAAGTTTCTGCACGTTCCAAAATCAGATGGTGCCATAGCACCATGCGGTTTAGTGCGGAGCGTATTCGGTAAAGAGTCAGGGACTTCTTTTCCGTGTTTCTCATGCATAGAGCAGCTCGTTGAAATAAAAAAGGCTGTTCTACACGCGACGTGCAGGAACTTGCCTGTGCTTGGTTGCACCTGTAGATGTGAACCAAGCCTAAGATAATCCATTCACCTGGTTTTAAACAACTCCGGGGTGTCCTTACCTGAGTCAAGCTGTTGATGGTATCAGCTGGAGACTCCACAACTCCAGGAAGGGGAGCGGATAGTGTGACGGCCATCTGGAGGCACATTAGAGAGGAGACCAGGAGGAAAGACATCTTCACCTGTCTGATATCCGTGTTCGTGTCCCGGCCGCTCAGCTCAGAATTGCATTAATCCTGTATAGTGTTACCTGTACAGTGACCTGCCATTTAGAGATATTGTGTTTGCTTTGTGTATTATGATAATTACAGCGTGTACCGAACAGAGAACGCGAGACACTCCCCTAAAGGATCACTTCCCATCACTGGCACGCTAAAGAGGAACTCTGGTGTGAATTACCATGCAAAGGATGCAAAACAGGGATATGTTTTTTAAACAACTTTCATTTAAATACATTCAACAGTATTCACAAAAGATATAAACATTGTCCACTGTCATACCCTCCACACTCCTCTCCTGTACATACTGCCCACTGTCATACCCTCCACACTCCTCTCCTGTACATACTGCCCACTGTCATACCCTCCACACTCCTCTCCTGTACATACTGCACACTGTCATACCCTCCACACTCCTCTCCTGTACATACTGCCCTCTGTCATACTCTCCACACTCCTCTCCTGTACATACTGCCCTCTGTCATACTCTCCACACTCCTCTCCTGTACATAGTGCCCACTGTCATACCCTCCACACTCCTCTCCTGTACATACTGCACACTGTCATACTCTCTGCACTCCTGTCCTGTAAATACTCCCCACTCTAATGCCCTCCACACTCCTCTCATGTACATACTGCCCACTGTCATACCCTCCACACTCCTCTCCTGTACATACTGCACACTGTCATACCCTCCACACTCCTCTCCTGTACATACTGCCCACTGCCATACCCTCCACACTCCTCTCCTGTACATACTGCCCACTGTCATACCCTCCACACTTCTCTCCTGTACATACTGCCCACTGTAATGCCCTCCACACTCCTTTCCTGTACATACTGCACACTGTCATACCTTTCACACTCCTCTCCTGTACATACTACCCACTGACACTGTCATACCCTCCACACTCCTCTCCTGTACATACTGCCCTCTGTCATATCCTCCACACTCGTCTCCTGTACATACTGCCCACTATCCTACCCTCCACACTTCTCTCCTGTACATACTGCCCACTGTAATGCCCTCCACACTCCTCTCCTGTACATACTGCCCACTGTCATACCCTCCACACTTCTCTCCTGTACATACTGCCCACTGTAATGCCCTCCACACTCCTCTCCTATACATACTGCCCACTGTCATACCCTCCACACTCCTCTCCTGTACATACTGCCCACTGTAATGCCCTCTGCACTCCTCTCCTGCACACACAGCTGAGATTGTTCCAATTATTGTTTGTAATATCCCCGATCTCTCCTATTCTGGGACAAGGAAAATTTTACTAGTAAACTTTAATCAGTTGCTCTCTGTATATAACTCAGAGATGTTATGGGGTCATCCTGGCTCTCGTCACTCTCATTTCCCAGAGTATTTGAAAGCAGAGACAACATGTGACACTCAGAGACACGGAGAGTGAAATGCGCCAAGTCCGATCCCTGGCCTCCGCGTCATCCTGGATCCCATCCGAGGGAATAATCTCATAATTGGGCAGCCCAATCCTTACTTCATGATTACCATGTTTACATTTGGTATTAAGAAATCACGCGGCGTATCCAGAATGTAAATCCGAGATTTAAGGAATTTAGTTCTGTATCGGTTACCAGTGCTAGCCTGGGGGTAATTGAGGGGGAGGGGGAAATACGGTGGGAGGGGCTTGGGGTAGAGGGGACAGCTGCTCATAGGCCTATCAAGTCTAAGATACATTCTATAAAAAATAAGAGAACATTTATATTTTATTCATGTTAACCTTCTCTCTGATGTTTAGGTCAGTTAGGCTTGTAATCTGAATTAAATAAAAAAAAAAAATAACTATAATAAGTATTATATATTTTCAGTGAGTTAAAACTTTTGTCCTATTTTTGGAGTGTTTACCCTTTTTTTTTATAAACCTGTTCATCCATAATTGTATTGCTGCATCAAATATAGAGATATGTAAATCAGCCACTAGGAGGAGCTCTTACCGAGTCAGTGCTGTTACTTTGTCTAAGTGCTTAAAGTGGAGGTAAAGACAATTGTGGAAGGAATAGAGCCCCTATGAAGTTTTTAATGCTTTCTTTACCCTCCACTGGAGCACTCCACTCTTCTATTTGTCTCAAAGACCATTGTCACTAAGAGAGAAAATACGTGGAAATCCTACATTTTGCAGTTTTTGTGGGAAATCTTCCAGTAAGAAGTAGGGTTGAAGTAGGGTTGCACCGATAACGGTATCAGTGCCGATACTAAGCATTTGCTCCGATACCTGAAACTGATACTTTCAGGCTCAGTGCTTTCAGCTGACAGCAGGATTCCTCCACTGACAGCTGATATGTAAAAAATAAATAAAAAATGATCCGTTGTTAACCACTTCAATACCAGTCACATACCCCCCTTCCTGCCCAGGCCAATTTTCAGCTTTCAGCGCTGTCACTTTTTAAAAGACAATTGCGCGGTCATGCTACACTGTACCCAAACAAATTTTTTATAATTTTGTTCCCACAAATAGAGCTTTCTCTTGGTGATATTTGATCACCTCTGCAGTTTTTATTATTTGCGAAAAAAAAAAAATGATGGGCACTGAAAGGCTGCACTGATGGGTACTTATGGGTGGCACTGATGGGCACTGATAGGCGGCACTGATGGGCACTGATGGCTGACACTGATAGATTGCACTGATAGGCATCTCTGTTGGCAATGGCAGGAATTTTTAATCAACACTGATTGGCAGCTGCCTGGGCACTGATTGGCAGCTGTCTGGGCACTGATTGGCATATCCCTGGTGGTCTAGGGTGGCATACCTGGTGGTCCTGTGTGGTGATAAACAATCAGCGCAGACCCCACCTGTCAGAAGAGCCGCCGATCTGCTGTCCTACTACGTTAAAAAAATTTTTTATCGGTGCATCTCTAATAAGAAGTGTCATCAGGGCTGCCATCAGGGGGGTACAGCCGTCACAATGGTAAGGGGCCCCAGGGCCTGGGGGGCCCGCACGGGCCAGAAGAAGGCAGGTGAAGGGGAGCCATGCTGTGCAGTACACAAACCATCTCCCAGCTTCTGCTGCTCTTGTCACTGAGCTCAGACATCGAGCTCTTTACTGCCACCTCTGGCTACTATGTGTATGTTCACTGTGTGATCTGTACTGTTCTTCTCAGCAACATGTTACCTTCATGAAAACAACCTGGGACCAGGTAGGAAGACCTTCTTTACAAGTAGGGGCTGTGAAGAAAAGGGAGGGGGGCTGTTTGTGTACAGAGAGGGGCCAGAGCCTTGTGTGTGTACAGATTTGCGTATGCAGTGGTGTATTTTGGTGTTGTGCTGCCCTAGGCAAGACTAAAATCAGGCGCCCCCCTCCATCTTAAATTGTCCCACCCCTTCCTTCTCAAGTGGCTATTCGGGGTCCCTGGTGGCTGCGTGGGGCCCCTGGTGGCTGTGCCGGTTCCCTGGTCCGGGTTCCTGTGCGGGGTCCCTGGTGGCTGTGCGGGGTCCCTGGTGGCTGTTTGGGATCCCTGGTGGTTGTGCGGTGTCCCTGGTGGCTGTGTGGGGTCCGGGTACCTGTACGGGTTCCCTGGTGGCTGTGCGGGGTCCCTGGTGGCTGTGCGGGGTCCCTGGTGGTTGTGCGGGGTCCCTGGTGATTGTGTGAGGTCCCGGGTCCCTGGTCGCTGTATAAGGTCCCTGGTGGCTGTGCGGGGTCCCTGGTCGCTGTGCGGGGTCCCTGGTGGCTGTGCAGGGTCCCTGGTGGCTGTTCGGGGTCCCTGGTGGCTGTGCGACGTCCCTGGTGGCTGTGCAGGGTCCCTGGTGGCTGTTCGGGGTCCCTGGTGGCTGTGCGGGGTCCCTGGTGGCTGTTTGGGATCCCTGGTGGTTGTGCGGTATCCCTGGTGGCTGTGTGGGGTCCGGGTACCTGTACGGGGTCCCTGGTGGCTGTGCGGGGTCCCTGGTGGCTGTGCGGGGTCCCTGGTGGTTGTGCGGGGTCCCTGGTGGTTGTGCGAGGTCCCGGGTCCCTGGTCACTGTATGAGGTCCCTGGTGGCTGTGCGGGGTCCCTGGTCGCTGTGCGGGGTCCCTGGTGGCTGTGCAGGGTCCCTGGTGGCTGTTCGGGGTCCCTGGTGGCTGTGCGACGTCCCTGGTGGCTGTGCGGGGTCCCTGGTGGCTGTGCGGGGTCCATTGTGGTTGTGCGGGGTCCCTGGTCGTTGTGCGGGGTCCCAGGTGGCTGTGCAAGGTCCCTGGTAGCTGTGTGGGGTCCCGTGTCCCTGGTGGCTGTGCGGAGTCCCTGGTAGCTGAGCGGGGTCACTGATGGTTGTGCGGGGTCCTTGGTGGCTGTGCGGGGTCCCTGGTGGCTGTGCAGGGTCCCAGGTCCCTGGTGGTAGTGCGCAGGCCTAAAGCTGTGTAAGGGGCCCAAAAATTTCTGATGGCTGCCCTGAGTGTCATAGATAAGGATTCATCTCACTTTGAGGAGATTACCTCTCACTTCTATCTGTCTATCTATCATATGCAATTAGTTTAGTTCCGAATTCGTTTTTTAATAAATTCGTTAATCCAGGGCTCGACAAATCCCGGGCGCCAGGTCGCCATGGCGACTAGAAATTGTGTCCTGGCGCGTGGGCTGTGGAGTCTTGGCTAGGAAGGTGGAGATGGCCCGGGCCTCGTAGGCCTTCCAGACACGGAGTACTGCCCCGGCGCTGTCATTAGGGAACGCGATTAGCGGCGTCAGCGGGGATGGAGCAGTAAGAGAGCAGCGCGGCAGCCACTGACATGGCTGGAGGAGCAAGCGGCCATCAGAGTGCAGTCCAGCTGGGGATCCCTGGCGGCTCGTCATCCCCGCTGCTGTCGCTCTCACCCAGGGTATTACTGGAGCAGGCCCGGCTGAGGGAGGCGGCGACCGAGCTCGGGGACATGGGGGCTCTGGAGTCGGTGGTTTCCCGGCACGAGTGCCCTTCTCCTCTGGGTGGAAGAGAAGCTGAGCCGGGAGCAATTCATTGAAATGCTGGAGAGCCGGGCCAGTGGCTGGGAGCAGTGCGAGAATTTTTTTTTTTAATCCCCTGCCTGCCGGCATGTCAGGCACACACTGCACACAGCAAAAGTTTTTTTTTTTCTTTCTTTTTTATCAATTAGATGGAGAATTTATAAATCTCAGTTTTTTATATATATTATTTCCTTTTTTTTTTTTTAAGTGCTTTATCATATTCTATATTTTCCTATAGTAGGCTTGCTGAGCCTAGTAGTCCTTAAAACTTTTTATTGCATATTTCATTTTCCTTGTGCATCATTGAAGTGGATTCAGTCAATGTAATATGAGCCCTGTGTATGAGAGCATGGCGCACAGCCCTCTGCAAAAATTGTCCAATACCTGATAAAAAAGGTGACACCCCTATGTGCAGCCTTCTTAACAAGGACAATATATGATGCAGACAATGAATCTGACAGTTCCCCCGAGCGGGCTCATTGCAGAGTAAGGCTGCTTTCACACTGGGGCGCTTTGCAGGCGCTATTGCGCTAAAAATAGCGCCTGCAAAGCGCCCTGAAAGAGCCGCTGCTGTCTCTCCAGTGTGAAAGCCCCGAGGGCTCTCACACTGGAGCGGTGCGCTGGCAGGAGTCTTTGATGCGCTGTAGGAGCGGTGAATACACCGCTCCTAAAGCGCCCCTGCCCATTGAAATCAATGGGGCAGCGCGGGCGTGGCGCTTTGCGAGCGGTTTTAACCCTTTTTCGGCCGCTAGCGGGGGTTTAAAGCACCCCGCTAGCGGCCGAAAACCACGGCAAAAACGACGGTAAAGCGCCGCTAAAAAAAAGCGTCACTTTACCGCCAACGCCCGTGACGCCCCAGTGTGAAAGTACCCTAATACCAAAAAAAAAAAAAAACTGGCTCCTAACTTTTTTAGCTGGCTCCTAGATTCAAACAAATTTTGTCAAACCCTGCGGTAATCCATAAATATCATAATTAACGAAAACCCGTTTAACTTATTTTTTCGAATATTCGTAAAGTGGAATATTTGTAAATTCATAAATTCGTAAATTCAAATATTCGAAAACTCTAAATGCGAAAATCCGAAATCTCAGAAATCCGAAAATCCGAACGAAAATTCAAAAGAACAAAAATCAGAAAATTTGAAAACCCCAAAATATGAAATAATAACTAATAATAACGAACTATTAAATTATGGGTATTGGAATTTCCAATATCTATCTATCTATCTATCTATCTATCTATCTATCTATCTATCTATCTATCTATCTATCTATCTATCTATCTATCTATCTATCTATCTATCTATCTATTGTATCTACATAGAACACTCAAGACATACATTTTTATACACTGTTTCAATAAAACAACCTTGCTTTGTTATTATACTGAAGGTGCAAATTTAGAAATGTTCTAATTTCCGAATTTTCAGATTTTAGAGTTTTTGGATTTTAGAATTTACACATTTTTAAATTCACGAATTTCGATTATAATCTGTCCGTCCGTCCGTCCGTCCGTCCATCTATCTCTCTCTCTCTCCACATCCATCCATCCCTCTCTCTCTCTCTCCCCATCCATCCATCCATCCATCCATCCATCCCTCTCTCTCTCTCTCTCTCTCTCTCTCTATCTATCTATCTATCTATCTATCTATCTATCCTACATAGAACACTCAAGACATATATTTTTATACACTGTTTCAGTAAAACAACTTTGCTCTGTTTAATATATATATATGTACTGTACACGTCTTTTCTGATTTTAAATTGCTTTAATATATATATTTTTTTATTACAATAAAATCTACATTTGATTCTGTAAAACATTATTTGTCCAGATGGGGGCGCCTCTGTGGAAGGTTTTTGTATCGGCATCGTTCTTGGAGACTTTCGTCCAGAAGGTAAGATACGGAATATATAGTGCAGATCGCTTTCCATCGCTGGCTTCACACCGACAATTCCTGAATTCTTCCCGTCTTCTTCTTCTTCATCCGTCATCTTCAGAGAGAGCAGAAGATGCAAAATTATAACTGTTCTCCAGACATGGAGTCTGTTTTCTTATGACATCAAAAAAAAAAATCATTTTTTTTTTGTTTTGGATAGAGTCGAGAAGGGTTAGAACCTCTTCTGCCATTTTTTGTGCTCCATTCCATTCCACTACTACAAAAACAGAAAATTAGATGAATTTGGATTTCCTATCATTTTCCGGTCACTGGGACCACTTAACGACTGGGCTATACTACAGGGGGGACGTTCTGCCCTGCACAGAATCACGTATATATATATATATATAGATGATTCTGCATTTCTAGGTAGGAAGCGTATGTGTAGTGCCGGGACAAGGTCATCTAGAGCCCAGGGTGAACATGTCAAACTGCACCCCCCAAGACGTATGAACATTATGGGTCAGCAAAAATCCCCCCCCCCAAAAAAAAGTGGGCTAATCTACATACTTGCCTCCTAAGCATTAATCCCCCCTCCTCCCAGTGAAAATCCACCCCCTGCTGGAATCCCCCCTCCCAGCACAAATCTTTGCCCCCCCCCGTCACCCAAATCCCCACCCCCCCAAAAAAAAAATCACCCCATCTAGCACAAATCCTTTACCCCTCAAATCTCCCCTATGAGTACACATCCTCTCCCCCCTCTCCAAATCCCCCCTCCTAGCACAAATCCTCCCCCCCCCCAATTTTCCCCTCCTAGCACAAATACCCCCAATCACCCCTAGCAAAACACCCCCCCAAAAAGTTTTCCTCCTAGCCTATTTTCCCTTCCCCCTCTACCATGTCAGCTCTTTTAGCACAACCCCCCCAAATTCCCCCATCTAACACAAATAATCTTCTCCCATCCCCCCTCCCAACACCCTCCCCCTCTACCATGTCAGCTCTTTTAGCACAACCCCCCCCAAATCCCCCCATCTAACACAAATAATCTTCTCCCATCCCCCCTCCCAACACCCTCCCCCTCTACCATGTCAGCTCTTTTAGCACAACCCCCCCCAAATCCCCCCATCTAACACAAATCATCTTCTCCCATCCCCGCTCCCAACACCGTCCCCCTCTACCATGTCAGCTCTTTCAGCACAACCCCCCCCAAATCCCCCCATCTAACACAAATCATCTTCTCCCATCCCCCCTCCCAACACCGTCCCCCTCTACCATGTCAGCTCTTTCAGCACAACCCCCCCAAATCCCCCCATCTAACACAAATCATCTTCTCCCATCCCCCCTCCCAACACCGTCCCCCTCTACCATGTCAGCTCTTTCAGCACAACCCCCCCCAAATCCCCCCATCTAACACAAATCATCTTCTCCCATCCCCCCTCCCAACACCGTCCCCCTCTACCATGTCAGCTCTTTCAGCACAACCCCCCCAAATCCCCCCATCTAACACAAATCATCTTCTCCCATCCCCCCTCCCAACACCGTCCCCCTCTACCATGTCAGCTCTTTCAGCACAACCCCCCCCAAATCCCCCCATCTAACACAAATCATCTTCTCCCATCCCCCCTCCCAACACCCTACCCCTCTACCATGTCAGCTCTTTTAGCACAACCCCCCCAAATCCCCCCTCCTAGCACAAATCATCTTCTCCCATCCCCCCTCCCAACACAACAAACCCCCTAAATCACCACTCCTAGCACCCCCCCCCCTCCTTATAACAATTCTTACCCCCCTGCCACCCTCAAAATTCTCCCTCCCAACACAAATCCCCCCCCACCAATCTCCTTGCAGCGCCCCCCCCCCCCAACCTCACAGGATACCGCAGTGCCCAGGGAAGCTGCCTCTCCTGCCCACCCCTTGTCTCAGCCCTGCGCATGTGTTTGCCGGCTGTGCTGTGATTAGATAAGGGATGACCGCCGGCACCCGATGTATGTAAACTAGGCAGAGCTCCGCCCTGTCAGCGGGGGATGTGCTGGATTTTATTTTCCCTGCAAAGCACTTCCCTTAGAAAAAAGCACCTCACAGTACACATAAACACCGGCAAGGCACACATTTAACCCTTTGGTCGCCCCCTGATGTTTAACCCCTTCTCAGCCAGTGTCATTAGTACAGTGACAGTGCATATTTTTAGCAATGATCGCTGTATTAGTGTGACCGGTTCGCATAAAAGTGTCAAAAGTATCAGTCAGTGTCAGATTGTCCACCGCAATAACGCAGCCCCGCTATAATTAGCTGATCACCGCCATTACTAGTATAAAAATAAATAAAAATTCCAGTATACATTATATATATATCCAGTATTACAGCAAACCAATCAATATACGCTTATTGTTTGTTTTTTTTTGCCAAAAATATGTAGCAAATTATTGGCCTAAGGCCCCTTTCACACTACTGCGACTTCAAAGTCGTGCGATTTTACCGCGTTTTCTCGGCCGCGATTTGCCACGATTTTGCCGCGATTCCGCAGCCGCGATTTTGCCACGATTTCAGGGAATGCCTGTGTAACTGGCATCAAAATCGGACCAAAGTAGTGCAGGGACTACTTTGAAGTCGGAACGACTTGAAGTCGTACTAATATATGAATGGTTGTCATTGGAGATCACGGGAAACGACTCGTCATGCTACTTTGTCATCACAAATCGTGGGACAAGTCATGTGAAAAGGGCCTAAATTGATGAAGAAATTAGATTTTTTTGAAATGTTATGGGATACGTTTTATAGCAGAAAGTAAAAAATATTGTTTTTTTTTTTTTTTTCAAAATTTCATTTTTTTGGGGTTTATAGTGAAAAAAAATTAAAACGCACAGGTGATCAAATACCACCTAAAAGAAAGCTTTATGGTGAAAAAAATGACATACGTTTTATTTAGGTACAGCGTCGCACAACTGCGCCATTGTCAGTTAAAATAACGCAGTGCCGTTACGCAAACAAATGATCACTGTCAGGGCCGCCATCAGGGGGTACAGGCAGTACACCTGTAAGGGGCCCAGAGGTCCCCAGGGGCCCGGATGGCAACCCCCCATTTCTTTTCTTTTTTTCTTTTTTTTTTAAGGGGCCCAGAGGTCCCCAGGGCCCCGGATGGTAACCCCCCTTTTCTATGTATTTTTTATAAAAAAAAAAAAAAAAAAAAAAAATATTACATTTTTTATTTATTTTTTGTAAGGGGCCCAGAGGTCCCCAGAGGCCTGGAGGTCCCCAGGGCCCCAGATGGCAACCCCCCCCTTTTTTTTAATAAAAATAATAAAAAAAAAATTTTTATAATTTTTTTTTTTTTTTGTAAGGGGCCCAGAGGTCCCCAGAGGCCCGGAGGTCCCCAGGGCCCCAGATGGCAACCCCCCTTTTTTATAAAAATAATTAATTTTTTTGTTTTTTTTAAATTATTTTTTTGTTTTTGTAAGGGGCCCAGAGGTCCCCAGAGGCCCGGAGGTCCCCAGGGCCCCAGATGGCAACCCCTCCTTTTTTATTTTTTTATAAATATAATTTTTTTTAAAACATTTTTTTATATTTTTATTTTTTGTAAGGGGCCCAGAGGCCCGGAGGTCCTCAGGGCCCCAGATGGCAACCCCCCCCTTTTTTATTTTTTTTATAAATATATTTTATTTTTATTTCTTTTTTTATAATTTTTTATTTTTTTGTAAGGGGCCCAGAGGTCCCCTGAGGCCCGGAGGTCCCCAGGGCCCTGGATGGCAACCCCCCTTTTTTTGTTCGTCAGCACCCAAAGCCCCCCCGACCTCAACGATTCCCGGCGACAGCACCCTTTTTTTGTTTGTGGCACCCCCCCCCCGCTTCTCAATTCACGGCTGCCCCCCCCTGCTTCTTAATTTGCAGCACCCCCGGTTCTCCTCTGCTCCAGGGGGCCAATGCCTGAAGCTGTGTAAGGGGCCCCAAAATTCCTGATGGCGGCCCTGACTCACTGTAATAGTGTCCCTGGTTCCCACAAAGTGTCAGTTAGTGTCAGATTGTCCGCCATACTATAGCAGTCCTGCTATAAGTCGCTGATTGCCGCCATTACTAATATAAAAAAATATATAAAATGAATAAAAATTCCATAAATATATATCCCAAAGTTTGTAGATGCTGTTTGTGTAAAACCAATCAATGTACACTTATTTGGATTTTATTTACCAAAAAATATGTAGCAGAATACATATCAGCCTACATTTATGAAGAAATCAGATTTTTTTTTAATTGGATGTGTTTTATAGCAGAAAGTAAAAAATATCTTTTTTTTTTTCTTCAAAATTTTCTGTCTTTTTATATTGCACAGTGGCTGCATTTTATGGGTACAGTGGCAGCATTTGTACAGTGGTAGCATTTTATGGGCACAGTGACAGCATTTGATGGGCACAGTGGCTGCATTTGATGGGCACAGTGGCTGCATTTGGTGGCACAGTGGCTGCATTTGATGAACACAGTGGCTGCATTTGGTGGCACAGTGGCTGCGTTTGATGGGCACAGTGGCTGCGTTTGATGGGTACAGTGACTGCGTTTGATGGGCACAGTGGCAGCGTTTGATGGGCACAGTGGCAGCGTTTGATGGGCACAGTGGCTGCGTTTGATGGGCACAGTGGCTGTGATTGATGGGTACAGTGGCAGCATTTGATGGGCACAGTGGCTGTGATTGATGGTTACAGTGGCAGCATTTGTACAGTGGCAGCATTTAATGGGCACAGTGGCAGCATTTGATAGCACAGTGGCAGCATTTGATGGGCACAGTGGCTGCATTTCGTGGCACAGTGGCTGCATTTGAGGGCACAGTGGCTGCGTTTGATGGGCACAGTGGCAGCGTTTGATGGGCACAGTGGCTGCTTTTCGTGGCACAGTGGCTGCGTTTGATGGCACAGTGGCAACGTTTGATGGGCACAGTGGCAACGTTTGATGGGCACAGTGGCAACGTTTGATGGGCACAGTGGCTGCATTTGATGGCACAGTGGCTGCATTTGGTGGCACAGTGGCTGCATTTGATAGGCACAGTGGCTGCAATTGATGTTTTTTTGTCAGTTTGTTTGCGCCCCCCAAAAAGAATTTGAGCACCAGTCGCCACTGACTAAAAGCAATTTTGTTGTTCGTTTTGGATGGATAGGGGAGGGATTAGAACCCCTGTCAGGTTTTTATTTCTGTCTGTGTCCCCATTAAGGGAGATTCACCCTCTCTATTTGTCCCGCTGACTGTTATCACTATCCCAAATTATGGGTTGTCACCAGAACAGAAACAGAGGGGAAATCCTCCAACGGGGGACACTAGTTCTGGCGACAACCAGGGATTCCCTCACTT
The DNA here is from genome assembly GCA_029206835.1 of Rana muscosa. Classification (NCBI taxonomy): domain Eukaryota; kingdom Metazoa; phylum Chordata; class Amphibia; order Anura; family Ranidae; genus Rana; species Rana muscosa. The sequence goes on from JARGYO010005626.1 coordinate 212,780,502, forward strand.
TTAGAGGGATTTCCTCTCACTTCCTGTTTAGGTTATGGGACAGGAAATGAAGGGAAATCATGACAGTGGGAAACAGATGGCAAAAAAATGACAGGGGTTATAACCCTCCCTAAAAATAATAACAATAAAGTTTCATCTTTAGTTCTGCTTTAATCCTTCCTAAACTATCCAAAAGTAAATAAAAAAAGTTTTGGCTTTTGATATACTTAGATTTTCTTCCTGTCCCTCCCCCCACCCTCCTAATCTGAGGTGCTATATAACCTTGGAAGGGGGGTAAGTAGACACTCTGATGAATTGTATGGATATCTTTTAACATGTAACTACTGGGGGGGGCCCATGAGGTCAGGGGTCCCAGAATAGATGCTCCCCCTTATTTACTGGGGGGGGTGGGCACTCACATTATACGAGTATTATATACACTCATTATATATATTTATTATACTTGTATTTGATACATGATAAGGATGAGTTTCCTTCCTATCACTTTCCATTTCTTTCGGGATAATAAACTTTATTGAGAAATGATAAGGTTCCGTAAACGTTGTAAACAGCGGAGTGGAATGGCGCTGCGGAAGATTCTTCATCAATTATAGAGGGACACGCTGTGCTCAGGTACTGGGGCCCCTCTGGCTTTTAGTTAGACCTCAGGGGGCCCATTGTACATGAATTGACAGGGGGGAAGAAATGTTATTTAACCTTCGGAAGCAAAAACATAAATGCCTGTATACCCCCCGGTCCTAGAAGGGACTTTCCAGCTTTTAGATAAATGACGTAAGAATTAGAGGTGTGCGATTCGTTTCGTACAAATCGAAAATTCGAACATTCGGAAGCATCCGAAAAACGAATTTCTATTTTCTTACGAATTTTATACGAAATTTCATTGATGAATTTGGTTTGGGGAGTGGGAGAGACGCTCAGACTGGTACTGGTAGTCGATGGGAGATTCAGAATCGGACAAAATAAGAATGTTCCTTAATATTGTTTTATTATTGTCATCATAATTCCCATTATTCATTATGATGAAGTTAAAAACCCAGGAAGTCATCACAGCACAGGGATGGTGGGAGCCCCTCATAATGAGCACAGCACAGGGATGGTGGGAGCCCCTCATAATGAGCACAGCACAGGGATGGGGGGAGCCCCTCATAATGAGCACAGCACAGGGATGGGGGGAGCCCCTCATAATGAGCACAGCACAGGGATGATGGGAGCCCCTCATAATGAGCACAGTACAGGGATGGTGGGAGCCCCTCATAATGAGCACAGCACAGGGATGGTGGGAACCCCTCATAATAAGCACAGCACAGGGATGGTGGGAGCCCCTCATAATGAGCACAGCACAGGGATGATGGGAACCCCTCATATTAAGCACAGCACAGGGATGGTGGGAGCCCCTCATAATGAGCACAGCACAGGGATGGTGGGGGCCCCTCATAATGAGCACAGGAATGGTGGGAGCACCTCATAATGAGCACAGCACAGGGATGGTGGGAGCTCCTCATAATGAGCACAGCACAGGGATGATGGGAGTCCCTCATAATGAGCACAGCACAGGGATGGGGGGAGCCCCTCATAATGAGCACAGCACATGGATGGTGGGAGCCCCTCATAATGAGCACAGCACAGGGATGGTGGGAGCCCCTCATAATGAGCACAGCACAGGGATGGTGGGAGCCCCTCATAATGAGCACAGCACAGGGATGATGGGAGTCCCTCATAATGAGCACAGCACAGGGATGGTGGGAGCCGCACATAATGAGCACAGCACAGGGATGATGGGAGTCCCTCATAATGAGCACAGCACAGGGATGGTGGGAGTCCCTCATAATGAGCACAGCACAGGGATGATGGGAGTCCCTCATAATGAGCACAGCACAGGGATGGTGGGAGCCCCTCATAATGAGCACAGCACAGGGATGGTGGGAGCCGCACATAATGAGCACAGCACAGGGATGGTGGGAGCCCCTCATAATGAGCACAGCACAGGGATGGTGGGAGTCCCTCATAATGAGCACAGCACAGGGATGATGGGAGTCCCTCATAATGAGCACAGCACAGGGATGGTGGGAGCCGCACATAATGAGCACAGCACAGGGATGATGGGAGTCCCTCATAATGAGCACAGCACAGGGATGGTGGGAGTCCCTCATAATGAGCACAGCACAGGGATGGTGGGAGCCCCTCATAATGAGCACAGCACAGGGATGGTGGGAGCCCCTCATAATGAGCACAGCACAGGGATGGTGGGAGCCCCTCATAATGAGCACAGCACAGGGATGGGGGGAGCCCCTCATATTGAGCACAGGGATGGTGGGAGTCCCTCATAATGAGCACAGCACAGGGATGGTGGGAGCCCCTCATAATGAGCACAGCACAGGGATGGTGGGAGCCCCTCATATTGAGCACAGCACAGGGATGGTGGGAGCCCCTCATAATGAGCACAGCACAGGGATGGGGGGAGCCCCTCATAATGAGCACAGCACAGGGATGATGGGAGCCCCTCATAATGAGCACAGCACAGGGATGGTGGGAGCCCCTCATAATGAGCACAGCACAGGGATGGTGGGAGCCCCTCATAATGAGCACAGCACAGGGATGGGGGGAGCCCCTCATATTGAGCACAGGGATGGTGGGAGTCCCTCATAATGAGCACAGCACAGGGATGGTGGGAGCCCCTCATAATGAACACAGCACAGGGATGGTGGGAGCCCCTCATATTGAGCACAGCACAGGGATGGTGGGAGCCCCTCATAATGAGCACAGCACAGGGATGGTGGGAGCCCCTCATAATGGGCACAGGGATGGTGGGAGCCCCTCATAATGAGCACAGCACAGGGATGGTGGGAGCCCCTCATAATGAGCACAGCACAGGGATGGTGGGAGACCCTCATAATGGGCACAGCACAGGGATGGTGGGGGCCCCTCATAATGAGCACAGCAGGGGTAAAGCCCCAGGAGGAAGTCAGCACAGCACAGGGATGGTGGGAGCCCCTCATAATGAGCATGATGAGTTGACGACTGCCATATTAAGAAAGGTATTTTTTTGCTTTTTAAATTCATCATAACGAATGTTCGTAATTGTTCTGAAAAGTTAACGAATCTAACGAAAATTCGTATTTCATACGAAACTAATCCACATTAAATTTCGGACACGAATTACGAAATCCGAATTTTCGTCTAATACGAAACGAAACGGAACGAAACAAAACTAATTTATTGACGGCACACATGTCTAGTAAGAATAGGGTTGCCACCTGTCCGGGATTCACCCGGACAGTCTGGGTTTTGAATCATGTGTCCGGGTTTCAGGTGGACTGAAACCTGGACACATTATTCAGACTGGGCTGTGGCTCCCCAAGTAACCAAGATAGACACGCACACATCTGTTGCCATCCGGGAGCTGCGGGCGGCTTTCTGGGAGCAGGTTCGGCATCACTGGGGGGGCAGGGTGATGATGTCAGCAAAAGCAATTTGGCCACACCCACATGTTGCTGCGGCACGCTACTATGCGCACCGCATTATTACTCTCCTTGGGGCACCCAAAGTGTTCGGGTTTGGCTTGAAGAAAAGGTGGCAACCCTATGTTAGAAGCTTTTCCCCCTTTTGTCTCAGTGTAAACTCCCCCCACCCGCCAATTATTTGGGGGTCTGTAGATTTCTACACTGGAAGCGGATCCCCCCGGCATAACTTTCTTTTTCAACCACTTGCCTACCGGACACTTTCACCCCCTTCCCGCCCTGGCAAATTTTTTTAAGCTTTCAGCGCTGTCACACTTTTGCTCCGCACACACGACCGGTTTTCCCGTCGGGAAAAAAGTTGGATGGTTTCCAACTTTTCCTCTCAAGCCGGCCTTGCATACACACGGTCACACAAAAGTCCGGTGAACTTTTGACTGCCAAGAACACGGTGACGTAAAAGATTACGACAAGCCGACAAAATTAAGTTCTATGCTTTCGAGTATGCGTCAAATTGTTTTCGAGCATGCGTGTTTTTTTTGCTGTCGGAAAAGCATACAGACAACGGAAAATTGAATACTCACCTTTCCGTAATTTTCCTTTCCTGGTGCTGACCCATGGCAGCATACTAATGGTTGATGGCTCCGCCCCCGATCAACCCCCAGGACCACGTAACTCTATAAAAGAAAGAGTTACTCCCCCCTTCAGACATTCTTTGTAACTAGACTTCAGAACTTTAAGGATTATAGCAGGGAGGGTGCATGCTGCCATGGGTCGGCACCAGGAAAGGAAAATTACGGAAAGGTGAGTATTCAATTTTCCGTTTTCCTGGTGCCTTCCATGGCAGCATACTAATGGTAAATAACTCGCTCATAGGGAGGGAACTGCGATAATAAATTTTTTAATGACTTTTTGAAAGTGATAGTTCCAGAGTCCTTTTCCCAAAATCTCGGGAGGTAAGGACCGCAGGATCCAAGCTATAATGCGACATAAAGGTATTGAACGATGACCAGCTAGCTGCTCTACAAATTGTCTCCGGGGAGACCCTAGCCATAGCCGCCCAGGATGATGCGATTCCTCTTGTTGAATGTGCATTCACCGCGTTTGGAACTGGAAGACCACTAGCCCGGTATGCCTTTTGGATTATTTTCACAATCCAACTGGCTAATGTTGTTTTAGAAGCTGCCAAGCCTCTTCTGGTGCCTTTGGGGATAACAAAGAGTCGTTGATCCCTTCTGAACTGCTGTGTCAGCTCCAAATAACGCTTTAGAGATCTGGCCACGTCCAGCTCATGTAGTTTTGAGGAGGATGGATCCTCTTCGAAAGCTGGGAGTACCCACTCCTGGTTGGAATGGTAGACTGAAGGCACTTTGGGGACAAACTGATGGATAGGCTGTAGGACTACCCTGTCCGGAAAAAAGGTGACGTAGGGCTCCTCTGCCCCTAGGGCTTGTATCTCTGATACTCTTCGACCCGAGGTGACAGCGATCAGGAAAACCGTTTTGCCGGTGATATCTTCCAAGGAGCACTCCTCTGTGGGTGTAAATGGAGAGTTTGCTAAGACGTTAAGAATGACCGTTAGGTCCCATTTGGGATACAGCGTTTTCCTGGGAGGACGTAATCTTAACACCGCCTTCAAGAAACGTTTCACCAAGGGGTTTAGTGCCCAGCGTGTGTCTGTAAAGGCTGACAGGGCTGAGATATGCACTTTTAGCATGCTGAGACCTAAGCCTAGGTCCAGACCATTTTGCAGGAAAAGTAAGATATCTTGGACCCCAGGATTCAGAGGGTTGAAACGATTCGTTTCGGCCAGTGTAGAGAATTTTTTCCATATTCTGCAGTAGGTGGCATTAGTGGATGCCTTTCTTGCTTGTAATAACGTTTGTACAACGTCCCGAGAGCAACCTAGGTCGCCCAACCTCCGCCTTTCAACTTCCAGACCCTCAAGTCTAGGATCTCTGGATGCGGGTGTAGAAAAGCGCCTTGAGATAGCAGCTTGCTCGTGGGTGGGAGGGGTAATGGGTTGCCCAGGGCCATCTCTACTAACAGCGGAAACCACGGTCTTCTCGGCCAGTAAGGAACAACCGCCAGGATGGTGACCCTCTCTAGAGTCAATCGCTGGAGAAACCTGAGGATTAAGGGTGTCGGAGGGAAGGCGTAGCCTATCTGGAATTCCCATGGTTGGACTAGAGCATCCGCCCCTGCCGACATCGGAGATGGTGACCTCGTGAAGAAGAGAGGTGCTTTCGCATTGTGCGGAGACGCAAAGAGATCTATCTGGGGATTCCCCAACTGTTGGCATATCCAGCTGAAAACCTGTGGATCCAAAGACCATTCGTTGTTGGATGTGAAGGATCTCGAGAGATGATCTGCTAGCTGATTCTCGGGGGCTGGAATGTAGGTAGCCTGGAGATCTAATAAATTCTTCTCGGCCCATGCAATAATTGGGGCTGCTTCGCTGGCTAGTGTATTGCTGTGTGTTCCCCCTTGATTTTGGACATAGGCTACTGCCGCTCTGTTGTCCATTTGTAGTAGCACGGATTTTCCCTTGAGGAGAGGAGCCAAATGCAGGATTGCCATCCATGCTGCCCTTAGTTCCAGGATGTTGGATACCATCCCTTCCGCATTGAAACTCCATCTGCCCTGAACAAGCTGATCTTGGAGGTGTGCCCCCCAACCCAGCTGGCTTGCGTCTGATGTGATAATGGTCCATGACATTGGGCCGAGAGGACAAGCAGCTAGTAGATTCGGAGACCTTGTCCACCACCAGAGGCTGGACTTCATCGAGGGAGTGATAGCTATCCTCTGACCGAGACGCTTTCTCCTCCACTGCTTCAGAAAACCTTGTTGAAAACCCTGTAAGTGGCTTCTGGCCCATTTTACCATCGGTATGCAGGCCGAGAGGGACCCTAGGAGGCTCAGGCAATCTGACGCTGGCATAGCGTGACTCCCCAATGTATGCTTCACCTTTTGCACCAACGCCGGAATTTTGGCTGGTGGAAAGGACACTGACTTCCTCGGCGTGTTGAATAAGGCACCTAGGTACATCATTTTTTGTGTAGGTACAAACTGACTCTTCGAGTGGTTGATTAGCCATCCGAATTGTGTCAAGGTGTTCAAGACCATCTGCAGGTGAGACTGTAGAACTTCTCTGTGCTGAGACAGAATTAATATGTCGTCCAGATAGTGTAGGACTTGTATGCCCTTCTCCCGAAGGGGGGCTAAGATGGCTACCAGAACTTTGGTGAAGGTTCTGGGTGCTGATGAAATCCCAAAGGGGAGACACTGGAACTGAAAATGTAGGTTGCCTATTTGAAACCGTAGAAAATGTTGAACGTTGTAGTGGATGGGGATGTGAAGATATGCGTCCTGGAGGTCTACAGACACCATCCAGTCCCCTGGCTGTAATGAAAGGATTACCGTGTTCAGAGACTCCATCTTGAAGTGTTCTACATAAAGGTACCTGTTTAGCCTTTTCAGGTCTAAAACCGGTCTCCAGCCCCCTGTTTTTTTGGGGACCAAGAAGACTGGGGAATAGAACCCTAAGTGCTTTTCCGATTCCGGAACCGGTAGGATTGCCCGTTGAGATAGAAGTATTTGCACGTATTGGACAAGTGTTTCCCTCTTTTGTCTTCCGGCTGGTATCTTGGTTGATTGGTAGGAGAAGGATGGAGGGCGGGATCTGAATTTCCAGAAATGTCCCTGAAGGACTGTGGATACCGCCCACTGGTCTGTACAATTTTCCACCCAAACCCGGGCAAAGGATCTGAGTCTTGCTCCCACTGGCCCGGCTTGGGTGGAGGGCGTGTCAAAAGGACTTCTGGTTTTCTATCGCCAGTGTAGGGGCCTTTGATTTTAGTTTGAGGAAAGAGGCCTGTGAGCCTTTCCAGTCCCTTCTGTATTGTTTACCCGGGCGATAAGCCCTGGAGTCTCTTGATCTCTGTTGGAAATTTGCCTGCGGAGTAAACTTCCTCCTTCTGCTCCTATCCTGGGGAATAAGACCGCTTTTCCCGCCTGTGACTGGATATTGCCGTATCCATTTTATCTCCAAATAAGGACTTCCCGTCATACGGGATGCGACACCATGACTGTTTTGACGACGGGCCTGCTGACCATGGCTTAAGCCATAACGCTCTCCTGGCTGTGATAGAGTAAAGCATTGCTCTGGAGGAGCACCTTAGAACGTCTATGGCTGCTTCCGCCATGAAATCAGAGGTCAGCTTCAATTCATCTAGAGCTTTAATGATTTCTTCAGTATCTAGGCCACGTCGGAGGGCCGTTTCAATATTATCTGTCCACACCCTGGTGGCTTTGGAGATTGAGGATAGGGCCACCGCCGGTTTGCAGGCTCCCCCCGATGCTTGGTATACTTTTTTCAGATCGGCGTCTATTCTGCGGTCTAGGGCGTCTCTAAAGGAGACTGCGTCTTCTAAAGGTAGTGTTGTATTCCTAGCCAGTCGCATGACAGATGCATCTACTGACGGGACGGCATCAAAAATCTGAGCATCTCCTTCCGTGAGTGGGTAGAGTTTGGAAAAGCGGTTCAAGGCAAAGGGTCGTTTATCTACTTTCTTCCACTCCTCCAATACCACCCCCTTAATCTCCTCTATTAGGGGAAAGGCTGATTTCTTCCTGGTCAAATGCGGGAAGTATTTTCCTGCTTTATGTGGAGGTTCAGGATCTTCCTCCCACTGAATTGCGTCGTTAACTGCGCCAATAAAGGGTTCAACTAACCCAAAGTCGAAGGTTGATGTGCCCTCTTCTGGTATATTTCCGTCATCTTCCGAATTGAGCTCAGAATCAGGCTGGAGACTAGCTGTCTCCGATACCCTTTGTTCAACAAGTGGGGTGGATTGATCCTGGGATGAGGCCAATTCCCTGATGGTGTCCTTGACTAATTCTTTGATTGAGCCTATGGACCCTTGTCTGTCAGCCGTAGCCTCCAAAAAACACTGGCCACAGGCTAGCTTGTCTGGTAAGGCTTGCTTGCCGCATACCCAGCAATCCTTCCTCCCTGGTTGCAAAGATTTGCGCTGGGAGTCGTGTCTACTTGAGGAGTGGCGGGGTGACCTTCGGTCACTACGGGAAGCATGGGTTGAGGGTGAGCGACCCGAGCTTCTATGTCCCCCCGAACGTCCGTCACGAGAACTTCGATGAGAAGAAGTGTGGGCTGCTTCACGGCGTGGGCTATAAAGAAACAAAACAACTGGTGTTTCTATATATCCTCTAAAGTAGTAGTGCTCTTTGAATGGAAAAAACTTACCTAACGTAGCAGCCCTTACCTAGTGGTATGTTGAGGATCTTTTTGATGCGGCAATACTGGGGCAGCTGAGTAAATTTTGTAAAAATTTTTTTTAGCTAGTCAATACAGCACCGTGCAATGTCAGCGAATGTACATTTATATGTTTAACATCATTACGCTGCAAAATAACATTTTAGCATTAACACACAGGTAATTACCTTGGCTGGGTTCCATCTGGCATGTAGAATAGTTAAAGCGGAGGTTCACCCAAATTACTGACTTAATGCTATACACTTCTGTGCATAGCATAGATGCGCAAATGACAAAAAATTATTTTATAAGTGTTGTATTTACCTTTATATATTCTGTTTCTTTATGTTACTTCCTGTCTTACTCCCGCGGGAGTGGGCGTGTGCATTCCTTTTCCCCGACTCCTGGGAGCTAAGTGTAAACATTCCCAGGAGTCAGTGCGGATCGCTGCTGCGTGCGAAATCTCGCAAGATCATCTGCTCTCCCTCCCCGTACTGACCTGTGTATTTTTGGTTGCCATCACAACGGGGCGGGAACTTCCGATGCCTCCGCCCGTTGTAATGGCAACCAGGAAGTGTTGACGGCGCTGCTCGCCGTCAACACTTATCACGTCAGATAGAGCGGTGAATGCCGGGAGACGCGCATTCACTGCTACCCGGAAGTCTGTGCTTGTGGGCTTCACAATGCCCACAAGCAAAATGGAAAACAGCAACCTTTTTTATAAACGTTTCTTTTTTTACCAAAACGGACGGGGGATGTAATAAAGCGCAGGGCAAGTGAGTACTAAACTAGTAATCTGTAACCACATTTAATGGACTGAAAAAAAAAATAACTATGGACCGCGGAACCTCCGCTTTAATACTCACAACAAGGTGTATTTTCTGACAATCTGCCATTTGATTGTGGTCCCAGGCTGTTTAAATATGATTTTTTGCTTGGGTGTACCAAGATGGCCGCCGCGCGACTTCCTCCGGCTATTGCGCATGCGCGATTGCGTCATGCTGTGACTCCGCCCCCGGAACGAGTAAAGCCAGGCTGTGTGGGGCGCGCGAAGCGTCCACACTAGCCAGAGACATTGCAGAAAGCAGACATTTAAATGCAGCAGTGCTACGCTGCTTTATAGAGATCATTACCCGGGTAAAGCAATATGTGACCCGAGGATTGTAACTGCCGCTGAGGAGAAAAAATATGCTCCTGTGTGCCCTTCATGCCCAAAAAAGATCCACAGAAAAAGGGGCTCCCACACTTATATGGCGCATTTAGCAGCCCAAGATGCGGGACTCCGTACTGCAGGAGAGCATGAACCTGCAACGGTAGCACCATGAGACGGTGAGGTAAGGCTGATTAGTGATCCTGTAGGGATTGAGGACAGGAAAAAGAATGTCTGAAGGGGGGAGTAACTCTTTCTTTTATAGAGTTACGTGGTCCTGGGGGTTGATCGGGGGCGGAGCCATCAACCATTAGTATGCTGCCATGGAAGGCACCAGGAAAAACGTTTTTTCCGCTAGGATTTTTTTCCGACGGGAAAATAGAGAACCTGTTCTCTATTTTTTTCCAGGAGTTTTCCTGTTGGAAAAAGTCTGATGGAGCGTACACACGGTCGGGATTCCGGACCAAAAGCTCTCATCAGACTTTTTCCAAGAATGACAATTGCGCGGTCATGCAACACTGTACACATATGAAATTTTTATCATTTTTTTTACACAAATACAGCTTTCTTTTGGTGGTATTTGATCACCACTGGGGTTTTTATTTTTTGCTAAATAAATAAAAAAAGATCGAACATTTAAAAAAAAACAAAAAAACAAACAAAAAAAAAACGTTTTTTATTGTTTGTTATAAAACTTTGCAAACAGGTATTTTTTCTCCTTCACTGATAGGTAGTGATGAGGCTGCAATGATGGGCACTGATAGCCTGCACTGATGGCCACTGATGGGAACTGATAGGCTGCACGGATGGGCATTGATAGGCTGCACTGATGGGCATTGATGTGGTAGCAATGATGGGCACTGATAGCCTGCACTGATGGGCACTGATGAGGCTGCATTGATGGGAACTGATAGGCTGCACGGATGGGCATTGATAGGCTGCACTGATGGGCAATGATGAGGCAGCAATGATGGGCACTGATAGCCTGCACTGATGGGCACTGATGAGGCTGCAGTGATGGGAACTGATAGGCTGCACGGATGGGCATTGATAGGCTGCACTGATGGGCGTTGATGAGGCAGCAATGATGGGCACTGATAGCCTGCACTTATTGACACTGATGAGGCTGCACTGATGGGCACTGATGGGCACTGATGGGAACTGATAGCCTGCACTATTAGGCACAGATGAGGCGGCACTGATGGACACTGATAGGTGGCACTGATAGGTAGCACTGATAGGTGACACTGATGAGGAGGCACTGATTGGCAGCATTGATGGGCACTGATTGGCAGCATTGATGGGCACTGATTGGCAGCACTGGGGGGCACCGAGTGGCAGCATTGAACGGCACTGATAGGCAGCAGTGATGGGAACTGCTGGGACTGCACTGATAATCAGTGTAGATGTCCCTTTCACACAAGCCGGTTATCGGCTCTCCTCTCCTCACGCTGACAGCATGAGGAAAGGCATGCCGATAACCGGCTTCTGTTTACATCGTGATCAGCTGTCATTGGACAGAGCTGATCAGATGGTAAAGGGCCGCTGTGATTGGGCACAGCGATCACAGAGTGCGCTGAGTGAGTAGCGGGCACGATCACGTGAGGACGTCATATGATGCCCTCCCAGAACTGGACGACCGCATCATTTGTCTATAGCATGGTCGGGAAGTGGTTAAGTCTATCTATCTATCTATCTATCTATCTATCTATCTATCTATCTATCTATCTATCTATCTATCTAAACTCCCCCATCCTCCAATTATTAGGGGTCTGTAGATTTCTTCACTGGAAGTGGATCCCCCAGATATTTTTCTCTTTTAAATGATAACAATGTATCTTTGATGTCTTCCTCATTAATCAGGTAAATGTTTATTGATGAGTTTTCACATTACACAAACAAGTAGGACCGACACTCTTCCCTCCACCAACAACAAACTCTCATAAATGTTAAACTGTTACTATAAAAAAAGTAACATTTATGTTGAATTTATTTGCTCCTGGGATTCCCTCCTATGTTCTGGAGTTCAGACGTGGTAACTTATCAGATCATAAAATCACCATGAGATTTGATCTGTGATAACAATACAGATTTGTATGAGATACTTCTGTTTAATTTGCACCAACAATTTGTTTTTTAGGACAATATTTCGGGAGATTTTTCCTCTTCTACTGACACACAGAGCTGATAATAAATAAAGTCAGTTACCTGATCACCGTCTGGTGTCTCGGCGTCTCCCGGAGGGTCAGAGGTCGGAGCGGACAATGTGACGGCCATGTGGACACACAGGGAGAGGACCAGAAAGAGACCCATCTGAGGATATCCTGATATACCTGCAGCAGGTGCAGCTCCGTCTGCCTGACGCTGTCTAATCCCGGATTTTATATTTACACTTTATATTACCGGGAGGACGGGAGATCCACCGCCACTCCTTTAAAAGAAAAACTCATATTTCCATTCTAAATTTTTATAAATGATTTACAATGATTATATAAATAATTAATATAAAGATATTCTCTCAGAAACACAGTAACTCAAAGATGTAATATTTGCCTAAAGTGGTTGTAAACCCACTTTTTAAACAAAGCCCTACAGGATGGCCTAGATTAAGGCTTACCTGTAGGTGCAAGAAATATCTCCTTAACCTACACGGTTAAGGAGATATTTGTATGTAAATGCGGCGACGCTGACGTCACCCCATTCACAAATTCGGCTAGGTCGCAACATTCGACGACATAGCCGAATTCGACAGCTCACGCGCGCATGCGCGGAGTCACGTCTTCTCCGCTCCGGCCAATCACAGCGCCGGAGCGGCGCTGTGATTGGCTGCAGCGGCGATACCTGGAAGTAACATTCCGGCTATCGCCGCAGCGATGGATGCGGCTAGAGGAGGGACACGGACGACTTCGGGGGCCCCGATCGAAGGTAAGTGGTACATAATGAGCTAGTATGCTAGTCATACTAGCTCATTATAGCTTTGTCTTGCAGGTTAGTCAAAAAAAAAAAAAAAAAGATAAAAGGGTTTACAACCACTTTAAGATTCATCTCAAAATGACCTCATACAGACTTCCACATTGTTATAGAAAATTACAAAATTACATACCGTCCACACTCCTCTCCTGTACATACTGCCCACTGTCATACCCTCCACACTCCTCTCCTGTACATACTGCCCACTGTCATACCCTCCACACTCCTCTCCTGTACATACTGCCCACTATCATACCCTCCACACTCCTCTCCTGTACATACTGCCCACTATCATACCCTCCACACTCCTCTCGTGTACATACTGCCCACGGTCATACCCTCCACCAGTGCCGGGACAAGGGCATCCAGCGCCCAGGGCAAGAATGCCAAACTGCTCCCCCCCTCCCTTCCCTTAGGGGTAGGGTTAGGGTCAGGGCACCCCCCCATCCCTGCAATAAACCATTGCGCCCAGGGCAGCCACCCCTCCTGCCCACCCCTTGTCCCGGCCCTGCCCTCCACACTCCTCTCGTGTACATACTGCCCACTGTCATACCCTCCACACTCCTCTCCTGTACATACTGCCCACTGTCATACCCTCCACACTCCTCTCCTATACATACTTCCCTCTGTCATACCCTCCACACTCCTCTCCTGTACATACTGCCCACTGTCATACCCTCCACACTCCTCTCATGTACATACTGCCCACTATCATACCCTCGACACTCCTCTCCTGTACATACTGCCCACTGTCATACCCTCCACACTCCTCTCCTATACATACTTCCCTCTGTCATACCCTCCACACTCCTCTCCTGTACATACTGCCCACTGTTATACCCTCCACACTCCTCTCCTGTACATACTGCCCACTGTCATACCCTCCACATTCCTCTCGTGTACATACTGCCCACTATCATACCCTCCACACTCCTCTCCTGTACATACTGCCCACTGTCATACCCTCCGCACTCCTCTCCTGTACATACTGCCCTCTGTCATACACTCCACACTCCTCTGCTGTAGATACTGCCCACTGTCATACCCTCCACACCCCTCTCCTGTACATACTGTCCACTGTCATACCCTCCACACTCCTCTCCTATACCTACTGCCCACTGTCATACCCTCCACACTCCTCTCCTGTACATACTGCCCACTGTCATACCCTCCACACTCCTCTCCTATACATAGTGCCCACTGTCATACCCTCCACACTTCTCTCCTGTACATACTGCCCACTGTCATACCCTCCACACTCCTCTCCTATACATACTGCCCACTGTCATACCCTCCACACTCCTCTCTTGTTCATACTGCCCACTGTCATACCCTCCACACTTCTCTCCTGTACATACTGCCCACTGTCATACCCTCCACACTCCTCTCCTGTACATACTGCCCACTGTCATACCCTCCACACTCCTCTCTTGTACATACTGCCCACTGTCATACCCTCCACACTTCTCTCCTGTACATACTGCCCACTGTCATACCCTCCACACTCCTCTCCTGTACATACTTCCCTCTGTCATACCCTCCACACTCCTCTCCTGTACATACTGCCCACTGTCAAACCCTCCACACTCCTCTCCTGTACATACTGCCCACTGTCATACCCTCCACACTCCTCTCCTGTACATACTGCCCATTGTCAAACCCTTTACACTCCTCTCTTGTACATACTGCCCACTGTCATACCCTTTACACTCCTCTCTTGTACATACTGCCCACTGTCATACCCTCCACACTTCTCTCCTGTACATACTGCCCACTGTCATACCCTCCACACTCCTCTCCTGTACATACTTCCCTCTGTCATACCCTCCACACTCTTCTCCTGTACATACTGCCCACTGTCAAACCCTCCACACTCCTCTCCTGTACATACTGCCCTCTGTCATAACCTCCACTCTCCTCTCCTGTACATACTGCCCATTGTCATACCCTCCACCACTCCTCTCCTGTACATACTGCCCATTGTCATACCCTCCACCACTCCTCTCCTGTACATACCGCCCTCTGTCATACCCTCCGAACTCCTCTCCTGTACATACTGCCCACTGTCAAACCCTCCGCACTCCTCTCCTGTACATACTGCCCATTGTCATACCCTCCACACTCCTCTCCTGTACATACTGCCCACTGTCAAACCCTCCACACTCCTCTCCTGTACATACTGCCCATTGTCATACCCTCCACACTCCTCTCCTGTACATACTGCCCTCTGTCATACCCTCCACACTCCTCTCCTGTACATACTGCCCACTGTCATACCCTCCACACTCCTCTCCTGTACATACTGCCCACTGTCATACCCTCCCCACTCCTCTCCTGTACATACTGCCCACTATCATACCCTCCACACTCCTCTCCTGTACATACTGCCCACTGTCATACCCTCCACACTCCTCTCCTGTACATAGTGCCCACTGTCATACCCTCCACACTCCTCTCCTGTACATAGTGCCCACTGTCATACCCTCCACACTCCTCTCCTGTACATACCGCCCACTGTCATACCCTCCACACTCCTCTCCTGTACATACTGCCCACTGTCATACCCTCCACACTCCTCTCCTGTACATACTGCCCACTGTCATACACTCCACACTCCTCTCCTGTACATACTGCCCACTGTCAAACCCTCCACTTTCCTCCCCTGTACATACTGCCCACTGTCATACCCTCCACACTCCTCTCCTGTACATAGTGCCCATTATCATACACTCCACACTCCTCTCCTGTACTAGTTACATACCACTAGCTTAGACCCTTCCATTAATTATTTGTAATATCCCTAATTTTTTTTATTCTGGGGTCGGCACACTGTTGCTAGTAAACTTTAATCAGACATTCACTTCGTGAGATGTTATTGGGTCATCCTGACTCTCGTCTCCCTCATTTCCTGGAGTATTACAGAGCAGAGACATCATGAGACACGGAGAGTGAATTGTGCCAAGTCCAATCCCCGACCTCCACGTCATCTTGGATCTCATCCGAGGGAATAATCTCATAATTGGACAGCGCAATCCTTACTTCATCATTACCATGTTTACATTCGGTATCAAGAAATCACACGGCGTGTCCAGAATGTAAATCCGAGATTTCACAATTATGGAATTAGTTCTGTTTTGGTTACCAGTGCTAGCCTGGGAGTAATTGAAGGGGGAGGGGTAGGTATAGGTGGAAGCGGCTCAGGGTAGGTGGATCAGCTATTCATAGGCCAATCAAATCTGAGATACAGTCTGTAAAGAATAAAGGAACATTTTTTTATTTCCTTTTGTCCTTTTCTGCACTGATGTTTGGGCTGTGATAGACTTTTAAATTATATGAAATAAAAATATACTATAATAATTATTATATATGTCCAGTTCATATTTTGACTTATTTTCTGCAATCTTTACCCTACAGATAGTTTTCCTTTTTTTTTTTAAGCTTGCTCACCCATAATTTTGGTACAGTGGAACCTTGGTTTACGAGTAACGCGGTTTACGAGCGTTTTGAAAGACGAGCAACTTTTTTTTAAAATCCTGACTCGGTTTGCAAGTGTTGTCTCGCAAAACAAGCAGGATTCAAGCCTCTGTGGCGTGCAGTACCACATTTGGCCAGAGGGTGATCCTCTGAGCCGTTCGGAGCTGTTCGGAAATACTAGGAAATACTCGGAAATACTCAGTACCCGAGTGTTTCCGAGCCTTTGCAAGGGTTTCCGAGTTCAGCCGAGGTGTCTTCGAGTATTTCTGTCAGAAAAGGCTACTCACCGAGGCTGAGATGCAGAGAGCGGCTCACTTTTGCGACTAATCGCACTCCACCCCCTGGAGATGGGACAGAGGGTGGATGGCACAAAGAGGCACCAGCTCCCGATAGGCTGAGCAGGACTTGCGAGAAGGTCTCAGAAGACAGGTGCAGGAACTGGTGGAGAACAGAACTCAGCTGGTATGGTGGTGCAAAAGTCCAGGACAGGCCGAGGTTCAAACACCCAAAAGGAGGAAAGTCCAAAGGCAAGCAGAGGGTCAAGTACTGGAGACTGGAGATATTCCGGGTCACAGGCTGGAAGGCATAGGTGTGCGCAGTCTATTGCATTAGGGTGTGCACCCCAAAGCTCAAACACACACTACTGATCACTCACGATGTTCATTCAGAAAGGTAAGGGGATGGTCAATTACATATTTACCGGCCCCTTCCTCCACTCATCCTAAGAAATTCTTGCAGCAACAGCTGGCGGGAGAGGAGGGAAGCTTGTGGCACTGCAGAGGGAAGGAGGGAGCCAGGGAAGTAGGGGGAACCTGATGTAAAGGGTGATTAGGGTGTGCCTGGGCACACCTGGCACACCCTGTGCGCACGCCTATGCTGGAAGGTCAGGTGCAGGAGGCTGGCAGCAAAGTCCGGGTCACAAGCAGGGGGTCAAACACAGGAGATATCAACCAAGTCCAATAAGCAAAGCCAAGGGTCAGGTTAGGAGAGATCAGAGTAGTCCAAAGGCAATCCGGGTCACAGCAATAGATCAGGCAGGCAGGAAACAGGAACTCAGAATCACAGGAAGCTGAAGACAAAACAGCAATTTGCTTGGAGATTTGCTCAGCTTACATAGGCATCCAGGATGTCATGTGACACGCTGAACAGATAGAATCGGTTTATTTCCCTGACAATTTCCGAGTCTCTCCGGCGCCCCCCTCACCTCTGGCCCCATGCGGTATTTCATGCAATAGAAGTCAATGCGGAACAAATTATCTTTGTTTCCATTGACTTCTATGGGGCAACTCGCTTGGATATGCGAGTGCTGTGGATTACAAGCATTCTCCTGGAACGGATTATGCTCGTAATCCAAGGTTCCACTGTATTTCATTAAATATAGAGATTTGAAGATCAGCCACTAGGAGGAGCTCTACTGAGTGCAATTACTTTGTCTATGTGCTTAAAAAGAATGTAAAGGCATTTTTTTTTGGATGGATTGGGGTAGAGTCAGATCCTCTGCCAAGTTTTTATTGCTGCCTGTCCCCCCACTGGAGAGATTCACCCCTCCATTTGTTCTGGAGACCATTGTCACTAAGATAAGAACGTAAGCAGAAATCCTAAGTTTTAGCATTTTAATCACAGCAAGAGGTGAGAATGAAAATCTTTCATTGGGGACACTTGTTACAGTGACAATTTTCCCAGATAAGGATTCTCTTCACTTTTGGGGAGATTACCTCTCACTTCCTGTTGAGTCGAGAAGACAGAAAGTGAGTGGAAATCTCCCCAGCAGAAAACTGACAAAGAAAATATTCCTAGAGGGGTTTTATCGTTCCATAATGTATGAAAATACACAAAGAAAGGTTTGGACTGTACAAACCCAATAACAACTGCTGAGATAAGAATTAAGGCACATGAGGGGGGTCTATTGTTTTCAGCGAGTTGGCCCGACTCATAGGGGTGCATTTATTAAAAAGAAAATCACTTGGCTATGTAAGACCCCTTTCACACTAGAAATAGCACCTGTAAAGCACCTGTAAACTGCCTCCCCAGTGTGAGAGCCCGAGTGCATTCACACTGGGGCGGTGCGCTTGTAGGACGGAAAAAAAAAGGTCCGGCAAGCAGCTTCTTTGGGGCGCTGCGGGAGCGGTGTATACAGCGCTCCTAAAGCGCCCCTGCCATTGAAATCAATTGAAATCAATGGGCAGCGCTGCTGAAGTGCCTGCAAAGCGCTTTGGCAGCTGCGTTTTTCGGGTGCTTTCAACCCCTTGTTAACTTTTTCTTTGGGGTTAAAAGCGCCCCGCTCCCACGCGCATAGCGCCGGTAAAGCTAGCTAGCATGGAGCAGTCTTCAGTGTGAAAGGGGTAGACATGTGCAGAACAAAAAATAATTATTTACATAAACTTGTTTAGTTCGTTTCATTCGTTTTAATCCTTTTTGGGATTCATTTCATTTATTCGTTTTCGAATCGATTTGAAAAGTTTTCGGATCAATTTCGAATAGTTTTCGAAATTTAGAAAAGTTTTCAAATCAATTTTGAATATTTTATAGATTTAGAAAAGTTTTCGTATCAATTTAGAAAAGTTTTCGAATTTAGAAAAGTTTTAAATCAATTTTGAATAGTTTTCGAATTTAGAAAGGTTTTCGTATCAATTTAGAATTTCGAATAGTTTTCGAAATTTAGAAAAGTTTTCAAATCAATTTTGAATATTTTATAGATTTAGAAAAGTTTTCGTATCAATTTAGAAAAGTTTTCGAATTTAGAAAAGTTTTAAATCAATTTTGAATAGTTTTCGAATTTAGAAAGGTTTTCGTATCAATTTAGAAAAGTTTTCGAATTTAGAAAAGTTTCAAATCAATTTGGAATATTTTTTTTAAGTTAGAAAAGTTTTCAAATGAATTTTGAATAGTTTTCACATTTAGAAAAGTTTTAGAATCAATTTGAAACAGTTTTCGAATTTAGAAAGGTTTTCGTATCAATTTCTAATAGTTTTCGAAATTTAGAAAAGTTTTCAAATCACTTTTGAATATTTTTCAGATTTAGAAAAGTTTTCGTATTAATTTAGAAAAGTTTGAGTTTAGAATAGTTTTCGTATCAATTTAGAAAAGTTTTTGAATTTAGAAAAGTTTCAAATAAATTTTGAATAGTTTTTGAATTTAAAGAAAAGTTTTCAAATCAATTTCGAATAGTTTTCGAATTTAGAAAAGTTTTTGAATCAATTTTGAATAGTTTTCAAATTTAGAAATGTTTTCAAATCCATTTAGAATAGTTTTCGAATATTAAAGAAAAGTTTTCAAATCAATTTTGAATGGTTTTCGAATTCAAATAGTTTTCCAATTTCCAAAAATAATAAAATAGAATAGAAAATAAAAGGAATAGAATAGAATTTTTTTTTTAAATTTTGTTTCTATTCTATTCGTTTCTCTTCTATGTTATTCTCTTTGGAAATTGTAAAACTTTTCGAATTTGAAAACTATTCGTTTTCAAAAATTATTCGAAAACGATTTGAATTTCGTCCGAATTCGAATTTCGTTATTTCGGATTTGTTTAAATTCGGCATTATTCTAATAATGAAAATTGTCCGAATTTAAATTTGGAACAAAACGAACCGCACGTGTCTAGAAAAGGGGTCTAACTGCTGGTACATTAGTTCTGTATGACCTGGGAATACCATCCTCTACAGCATGGCTGCTCAACCTGTGGCCCTCCAGCTGTTGCTGAACTACAATTTCCATCATGCCTCTGCCTTTAGGAGAGACATGTTTGTAACCATCAGCCTTGCAATGCCTCATGGGACTTGTAGTTCCCCAACAGCTGGAGGGCCACTGGTTGAGCACCCATGCTCCACAGGTTTAACAGGTTTTTAATGTCATTCACCAAAGAAAAAAGTGATTTGGGAAAATACTGCCTTATGTCCACTAGATGGAGCTGATGAACATACTCATTTCCAATGATCCAAAGCTTCATCTAGTGGCCATAATGCAGTATTTTCCCTGAATGACTGTATTCTTTATGAATGAATAACATTTAATCTTGTTGAGGTTTGCTCCATTCACAGAGAACGAATTTACTAGCAGTTTTTTTCTGGAGAAGTAACTATGTGATCTTTTTATAAATACCCCCCCCATAGACTTGTATTGCAAGAACAAGCAGTAAAGCACAACAGATTCCTAATGTTGCAAATGAGAAAGCACATTGATGTAATAGCAAATATGGTTGCTCTCATGCACAAAGAGAACTTATATTTTTATTACAATGTAAAAAAAAAAATATATATATATATATATATATATATAATAATCAATACTCACTTTTGTTGCCAGTGGTTTAGACATTAATGGCTGTGTGAGTAATTTTGAGGGGACAGCTAATTTTTTTACACCGTTATACAAGCTGTACACTCACTACTTTACATTGTAGCAAAGTGTCATTTCTTCAGTGTTGTCACATGAAAAGATAGAAGAAAAGATTTACACAAATGTGACTGAGGGGTGTACTTACTTTTGTGAGATTATATATATATATATATATATATATATATAATTTTTTTTTTTGTTTTGTTTTTTAATTCATATTTGAAGGACAGTCAGGGTATTTATTTTTATATACTGTTTTTAATAAAACAACCTTTCTCTCTCTTTTTTACATACTGTAGGTTTACAAAAATGGCAAAAACATACATTTTGTTTCTTTTTTAATCTATTTTATTATAATTTCTTTTTTACAGTAAAAACGACTTGTGATTCTGTAAAATGTTATTTGTACAGATACAGTATACACGGGGACCCCTTTGTGATGGAGTTGTCAGCCTGAAGGTAACATGTTGAATATCGTGCCCAGAGAGCTGAGAAAATGGGCAGCATCCGAATTCTTCCCGTCTTCTTCTTCAGTCATCTTTAAAAAGAGGAGAAGAAACAAAATGATACAATTTTTTCCCAGACACGGTGTCTGTGTTATTAAGAAAGACGGGTGCGCTCACCCTTTAAAACAACCATATAAATAAATAAAAATCAAGAAATGGCAACAACATGATATAAACATCACTCAAAAAAGTACAAAAATGTATAAAGTGCAGAAGAGTTCTAAATATATATATATATAACAATCCAAAACAATGCAAAAAATAAATAAATATCTATATCTATATATAGATATATATATCTATAGATATATCCATAGATATAGATATATATACCTGTATATATATATATATATATATATATATATATGTAGCGGCCTCACTCTCTCTCCATCTTTATCGGTTACACACCAACTCATGTCTAGGGGTTCCTGGGTTGTGAGAGTGAGATGCGCCACGGCCCATGTCCTCCCCATTGTAGTAGGGAGGTGAAGGCCACTTCCTGATGTTTCCTCGGGCCGGTGTGTTCTGTGAATGCACTGAGTCTGTAATTGCAAGCTCACCAGCCTCCCCTTTGCTTCCAGTAACTGGAGTTCACACACCGGAGAAAGGTCCAACACTTGTTTATTTGACACTCCAATAAGCAAAGCACAATAAACAGTTCTTTTGCAGCAAACTGGTTGGGACCTATAACCTTGCCAACGGTGGGGCGAGCAGATCGAGGCACTTCCTAAAGTTTAAGTTCTATGCCACTGTACTATGACCAGCGGCGCCTAAGCCAATCCGGCTGTTACAGAACAGGAAAGATGGGGTCTCTTCCAGCAACCCCTATGAACAGCAATGGAGCCCTCTTCGATACGCTGTGGCCCCTATCAGGGGGATGTGTCCTCCCAAGAGAGTTCCCAGAGGCCCACTGTCACCGGGTTGGTGCTGCTCCGGGTCTCCAGTGGGTAACCTCTCTGGCCTCCTCACCTCAGATATGAGTCCCTCCGCTCAGGGACCCTCGGACAGTCCACCCTAGCGGGACCCAGTCGAAGGTACTGGGCCCCAGGCCTCCTCGATAGTACCTCACCCCAGGCTAAAGGTGCCTGGGATGGACGCCAACATGACTCCGGACCAGGCCATGGGCACCTGGACCAGACTCCTGGATCTCCAGCACCCAGGCCTGAGGGGCCTGGGTGCGGACCGCAACCCTCCTCCTCCGAGGACCTCCTTCTCCGCAAGACCTCGTGGTAAGGGCGTCTCCCCCTTTTATCTCCTCCCATCAACGGCCCGGCGGGTTCCCCGCCCCAGCCATACCATCTCCGGGAAGGGACAAAACAGGGAGCACTGCAGGAGATGATTCTACCTGAAGCCTGTGGGTACCTCGCCACCCACAGGCAAAGGAGAATACTACATCCTCCAATCCTCCACGAAACAAAAAGGGGTCTGAACCCTAACACAATTATACACCTGGGTCACACTATTCCCCAGGTGTATCCCATCAATTTGAGGACCCCGCTACACATATATATATATATATATATGTAGCAAAGTATCCAATAAGAAAGTGCAAAACATAAGTTACTTAATCACAAAAATAAAAAAATGAATAAGCTGATATGTAACACAGTCCCACATAATAAAGTACAAAAAAAGTCTGAGTCTGTGTTCTCTGCATCTGTAGTTTTGAATGGAATAGGGAAGGGTTAAAGATATTTTAAAAGTGAAGGGAAATGCCTTTCACTTCAGCCCCGGAGGATTTGGCTGCCAAATGACCGGGCCACTTTTTGCGATTCGGCACTGCGTCGCTTTAACTGACAATTGCGCGGTCGTGCGACGTGGCTCCCAAACAAAATTGACGTCTTTTTTTTTCCACAAATAGAGCTTTCTTTTGGTGGTATTTGATCACCTCTGCGGTTTTTATTTTTTTGCGCTATAAACAAAAATAGAGCGACATTTTTGAAAAAAAAAGCAATATTTTTTACTTTTTGCTATAAGACCCCTTTCACACTGGGGCGGTTTGCAGGCGCTATTTTGCTAAAAATAGCGCCTGCAAACCGACCCGAGGGCTTTCACACTGGAGCGGTGCGCTAGCAGGACCGCTCCAAAAGTCCTGCTAGCCGCATTTTTGGAGCGGTGAAGGAGCGGTGTGTTTACCGCTCCTCCACCACTCCTGCCCATGGAAATCATTGGGACAGCGTGGCTATACCGCTGGCAATGTGCCTCTGTAGAGGCGCTTTGTGGTGGTTTTAACCCTTTTTCAGCCGCTAGTGGAGGTTAAAACCGCACTAAAAATAGCGGCGCTTTACCGCCACCGCACCTCCAACCCCAGTGTGAAAGGGGCCTAATAAATATCCACAAAAAATATATAAAAAAACGAATTTTTTCCTCACTTTAGGCCGATACGTATTCTTCTACATATTTTTGGTAAAAAAAAAAATCACAATAAGCGCGTATTGATTGGTTTGCGCAAAAGTTATAGCGTCTACAAAATAGGGGATAGTTTTATGCCATTTTTATTAATAATTTTTTTTTTTGCTAGTAATGGCGGCGATCTGCGATTTTTATCGTGACTGCGACATTATGGCGGACACATCGGACACTTTTGACACTATTTTGGAACCATTGTCATTTTTACAGCGATCAGTGCTATAAAAATGCACTGGTTACTGTGAAAATGACACTGGCAGTGAAGGGGGTTAACCACTAGGTGGCGCTGTAGGGGCTACGTGTGCCCTGATGAGTGCTTCTAACTGTAGGGGGGGGGGGGATGGGCTGTGTGTGACCATTCCCAAAAATGCACCGATTACTGTATAACTGTGACTGGCAGTGAAGGGGTTAACCACTAGGGGGGCGAGGAAGGGGTTTAAGTGTGTCCTAGGGAGTGATTCTAACTGTGTGGGGGCTGGGCTTACTGTGACACGACACTGATCGCTGCTCCCGATTACAGGGAGCAGACGATCGGTGTCCTGTCACAAGGCAGAACAGGGAGATGCCTTGTTTACACAAGCATCCCCCCCATTCTACAGCTCCGTGACACGATCGCGGGACACCGGCGGACATCGAGTCCGTGGGTCCCGCAGGCACGGTCTCGAAACTCGCGGCAGGGGGGCGCACGCGCCGCCGGCTGTGCGCGCCCACACTGCAGCAAATTTAAAGGGACGTACCTGTACGCCCATTTGCCTGTAAGTGAAATTCTGCCGACGTAAAGGTGCGTGCGGCGGTCGGCAAGTGGTTAAGACAGGTGTCACTATATGGGCGCTGAAAGATTATTCCAGTGGAATTAGAACAATGTGGATTTCCCATCGTTTTCTGATCACCGGGACAAATTAACAGATTGAATCTCAGTGAGGGCACAGAAAAAAGTAAATAAAAAAAAAAAAAAAAAAATCTATATACACTTTAACTGACAATTGCGCAGTCGTGTGACTCTGTATCCAAATAAAATTGACGTCCTTTTTTTCCCACAAATAGAGCTTTCTTTTGGTGGTATTTAATCACCTCTGCAGTTTTTATTTTTTGCGCTGTAACCAAAAAATGACCGGCAACTTTGAAAAAAAAAACACAATATTTTTAACTTTTTGCTATAATACATATCCAAAAAAAAATTTAATAATAAAAAATAAAAAAATTCTTCATCAGTTTAGGCCAATACATATTTTTGGTAAAGCGTTTATTGATTGGTTTGCGCAAAAGTTATCGCGTCTACAAACTATGGGATAGATTTTATATTTTTTAAATTTTTTTTTATTATTTTTACTGGCAATGGCGGCTATCAGCGTTTTTTTTTTTTTTTTTTTGCGGGACTGCAACATTGCGGCGGACAAATCTGACCCTAAGTGACACTTTTTGGGGACCAGCGATACCAATACAGAGATCAGTGCTAAAAAACATGCACTGTCACTGTACTAATGACACTGGCAGGGAAGGGGTTAACATCAGGGGTGATCAAAGGGTTAAAGCGGGATTCCACCCGCGATTTTTTTGTTTTTTTTTAAAGTCAGCAGCTACTAACACTGTAGCTGCTGACTTTTAATAAGGACACTTACCTGTCCTACTCGCCCGCGATGTCGGGCCCGCGACGGCGATCGATCGCTGCTGGCAGGTCCCGGCTCCTCCATCCTGACTAAGGGAAACAGGCAGTGAAGCTTTATGGCTTCACTGCCCGTTTCCTACTGTGCATGCACGACTCGCTGGCCAGCCATCAGGAATTTTGGGGCCTCTTAAACAGCTTCAGGCATGGGCCCCCTGGAGCCGAGGAGAACCGGGGGGGGGGGGGCTGCCGCAAATTCAGAAGCGGGGGGGTGCCACAAATTGAGAAGCAGGGGGTTTGGGTGCTGACGAACACAAAAAAACAGAAGAACAAAAAAAGAAAAAAAAAGAAAAATAAATAAATAAAAAAATTAAATAAAAAATAATAATATTTTTTTTTTTTTTAAATAAATTAAAAAAGGGAGGTTTCCATCTGGGGACCTGCGGGCATCTGTGGACCTCTGGGCCCCTTACAAAAAAAAAAAATGAAATAAAAAAAAAAAAAAAAAAATTAATAAAAAAATGAATAATAAAAAAAAATTATAATTTTTTTTAAAAAAAAGGGGGGTTGACATTCGGGGCCCTGGGGAACTCCGGGCCCCTGGGGACCTCTGGGCCCCTTACAAAAAAAATATATATATATAAAAAAAATATATATATATAAAAAAAAAAGGGGGGTCCATCCGGCCCCCTGGGGACCTCTGGGCCCCTTACAGGTGTACTGCCTGTACCCCCCTGATGGCGGCCCTGGCGACTCACACGGCGCTTTGTGAATGGGCGGCTGCCTCCTGGGATACACACAGTTCCCAGAAGGCAGCGCGCCCCATTCACAAGAAGAGGAAGTGGAAGGACATACACCGAAGCAAAGGAAGAGGCAGATTAGGGGACTTCCGCATAGCAACGGGCATTTCGGGTGAGTATAATTTTTTTTTTCCTATTAATTTTTTTATTTTTTTTATAGGAATTTTAGTGTTAAAAAAATTTCTGGGTGGACCTCCGCTTTAAGTGTGTTTTCTAACTGTGTGGGGGATGGAATGACTGGAAGAACACAGAGATCGCTGTTCCTGCCGCCGCGGCCGCCCCCTATTCATGCGTCCGGCCCCTTTCGGGGCACGGGGCGCATGAATTACAGCAGCTGGGGATTTCTTTTTTAAAGCACCTGATTAGAGTCAGAGGCTCTAATAGGCTTCAAAATAGGGTGGGATCGGGCCGCAGAGCATGCGACCGGAGCCCACCCAAGTGTGTTACAACAGCGAATGCAAATTCGCCGTTGAAACACCGATCCTCGATCCGGCCAATCAGAAGCGGGTGTGAGACCCGTTTTCCGACTGGCCAAAAAGATAAGACTCACGATTGGCCACCGAGGAGAAGGGAGGAAACGGAAGGCGCCGCCATGGAGAGCAGGAGAACGGGAAGCCGCCGCCACTGAGCAGGGTGAAGCCACCGGTGATGGGGTAAGTGCTACCGACTGACCGACCGACCGACCGATTGACGTAGGGTGACCACATTTCCAAACTACCATTCAGGGACACCCTCCCTTCCCAAAAATCAGCTTGTGCTGTAACGAATCACAGCACAGTGATTGGACACAAGAGGCGGGATTTATGATTTCTCCAATCACAAGCAGGGGGCGGGGGATTGTGCTCCTCCAGGCATTTCCGGCCAGGACAAGTACTGTCAGTGAGTAAAGCGGTGATGTTGTGGCGTCCTTTTTTGGGGGCATCAGATTGGGCTGGGGGGTGGCTGTGTCAGTTTCATTCCGGGACACTGTACTGTCCTGGAATGAATGTGTCCCCGGGACAGACCTGCAAAATGCGGGACTGCCCCGGGCAATCCGGGACATGTGGTCACCCTAGGGGGCGGCATTCGCACAATAGACCTGCCAGGCCACAGTATATATATATGGTGGGCGATCAGTAAATGGTTAATTCCCTCCTTTGTTTCAGAGCTGAAACACTGTAACATACAAGACTATAAAAACCTCCATAAGATCTGATCTGTGAGAACGGCAGAGATTTGTATGTCTGACTTTCTTTTTTTCTTGCACCAATTCATTGTTTAGGACAATATTTCGGGAGCTTATTGTCAAATATTTTGGGAGGTGATAATAAATAAAGTCAGTTACCTGATCACCGTCTGGTGTCTCGGCGTCTCCCGGAGGGTCAGAGGTCGGAGCGGACAATGTGACGGCCATGTGGACACACAGGGAGAGGACCAGAAAGAGACCCATCTGAGGATATCCTGATATACCTGCAGCAGGTGCAGCTCCGTCTGCCTGACGCTGTCTAATCCCAGATTTTATATTTACACTTTATATTACCGGGAGGACGGGAGATCCACCGCCACTCCTTTTAAAGGAAAACTCATATTTCCAGTCTATATTTTGATATATTATTTGAAACGCTTAAATAAATTAAAAAAATCTAAATTTTTCCCAAAAAATCCCAGTAGCACAACAATAGGTATTAACCCCCTCAATACCGGGCACTTTTACCCCCTCGTGCCCAGGCCAATTTTCAGCTTTCAGCGCGGTCGCACTTTGAATGACAATGGTGCGGTCATCTGACTCTCTACCCATATGACATTTTTTATCATTTAATTGTTTAACAATATTTTTATTGATATATTTATATTTATTGATATATTATATTTATATATATTTATATTGATAATTTTTGTTAATCATTTTGTTCACACAAATAGAGCTTTTTAACCACTTAACGACCGCCCACCGCCGATTTACGTCAGCAGAATGGCACAGACAGGCAGAATCACGTAGATCTACGTGATCGCCTTTGTGCAGTTGGGGGCTCCATCCGGACCCCCCTTCACTGCAGTGAGCGGCCGTTAAGTGTTCGGGAGCGATCAGGCATGAGGGGGCGGCCGCTCGATTCCGCCCCCCCCCCTCGCGATCGCTCCCGGCCAATGAAAATGCTTCCTCCTGCCTGAAATGTAAACACAGGCTGGAGGAAGTGATGTCATCTCCCTCGCCGCGGTCTTTTCGTTCCCGGCGCCGAGGACAGAAGAAGCAGGTTAGTGCACCAACAGTCCACTGACACGTAGGTACACATAGGCACACAAATCACCCCCCAGTCACCCCCAGGTCACCCCAAAGCCCCCAATCACAGTGTCACTGATTGCAGTGATCATTTATTTTACTGATCACTGCATTTAGTGTCATCTGTGATTGTAAAAAGTTGCAGGGCAGTTAGGATTAGGCCCCTTTAGGTCCAGGGTAGCCCCCTAACCCCCCCCTAATAAAGGTTTAACCCCTTGATCGCCCCCCAGGTAACCCTTTCACCCCCTAACTTCAGCGTCACTAAGCGATTGTTTTTCCGATCGCTGTATTCGTGTCGCTGGTGTTTTAGATAGGCAGTTATTTTTTTTTAGGTTCGCCGCAGGTTTTTATTAGTGTCAGGTACCCCCATATATTATTTTAACCCCCTGATTGCCCCTAGAGTTAACCCTTTCACCAGTGATCGCCGTATAAGCGTCACTGGTGTCACTGGTTAGCCAGTAAGTTATTTAGTTATTTAGGTTACCCGTCAGGTTTTTATATAGTGTCAGGTACCCCCATAATTAACCTAATAAAGGTTTTAATCCCCTGATTGCCCCTAGTTAACCCTTTCACCAGTGATCACCATATAAAGGTTACGGGTGACGCTGGTTGATTAGTTTGCTTTTTAGAGCATCAGGGCACCCGCCGTATATAACCCAATAAAGGTTTAACCCCCCTGATCGCCCGGCGGGTGAGATCAATTAGGTTTTAGCGCCAGAGAGGGTCTGCGTCGCCCCAGGCAGTGTTAGGTTAGTGCCAGTAACGCTAACACCCACGCGCAAAGCATACACCCCCCTTAGTGGTATAGTATCTGATCAGATCTATACTAGCATCCCCAGCGGTTTAGGGTTCCCAAAAACGCAGTGTTAGCGGGATCAGCCCAGATACCTGCTAGCGCCTGCGTTTAGCCCCTCCGCCCAGCCCAGCCCAGCCCACCCAAGTGCAGTATCGATCGATCACTGTCACTTACCAAACACAACACACATAACTGCAGCGTTCGCAGAGACAGGCCTGATCCCTGCGATCGCTAACAGTTTTTTTGTAGCGTTTGATATATTTGCTGACGACAGTCAGGTGCTTTTTTTCCTGTGAATCTTACTAGTGTACCGCTAAATTTAGAGCCCAAAATGGCAAGACGAAGGTACACTAGTAAAGAGGCCTACGAGATTCTGAGCATGACAGATAGTGAAGAGGAGGTCACGTATCTGTCAGATTCAGGCTCAGAATATCTTCCCGTAGAAGACAGTGACGTCAGCGGCCCCACGTCAGATAGCTCTGACGACGAAGTTGAGGTCCCTGCTAAGGTCAGGTGTACCCGATCCCGATCTTCTGAGGTTGTTGAGGAGCAAGAACCGCAGGTCTCTCGTATCATGGAGCAGAGTAGTACTAGCGCCGCTATTCCTTCTGGTGAACTGGCAAGCACCAGCGGCCTAGTACAGCCTGGGCGTACATCCAGCACTGCAGTAACACTTGGTGACGTGGCGAGTCCCATAAGTGCAGTTCAAGCTGGCGAGGTGGCAAGCACAAGTAGTGTCCCGCTGCCACCAAGAAGACAAAGGCAGGCCCGTCGTGCCCATACTGCCCTTCCTGCAGAATTCGCCTATCCTGATTGGGTCCCCACCACTTCTGCAGAACCCGTACTTCCCCCATTCACTGCCCAACCCGGTATTCAGGTGGAAACAGCTGATTTTATTCCAATTGATTTTTATTCGCTGTTTTTCACGGAAGATCTCTATAGATCTATTGTGGACCAGAGTAATTTATATGCTGGTCAATTTATCGCCGCTAACCCCCAGTTGCCTAAAATTGCCAGAAATTGGAAACCAATTACGGTTTCCGAATTTAAGACCTTTCTGGGCCTTTCCCTCAACATGGGCACACATAAATTCCCGTCATTGCGTGCTTATTGGTCCACGCACCCAATTGACCACATGCCCGTGTTCTCTGCCTCCATGTCCAGGGCACGATACGAGCAGATTTTGCGGTTCATGCACTTCAACGACAATGAACTTTGTAGTCCACGTGGGGACCCTGAATACGACCGGCTCTATAAAATTCGGCCCCTCATAAACCACTTCAACGAACGTTTTGCAGCCTTGTTTACTCCCGATCAAGTTGTCTGCGTTGATGAGTCCCTGATTAAATTTTCTGGCCGCTTGTCTTTCAAGCAGTACCTTCCCAGCAAGCGTGCCAGATACGGGGTCAAGCTCTACAAGTTCTGTGACAGGGCAACAGGCTATGTAGTGAACTTTACGGTTTATGAGGGAAAAGACAGTCAGATTGAGTCGGTCAACTGCCCGGATTACATAGGGAGCGCTGGCAAGATAGTGTGGAACTTGATGTCACCCTTATTCGGAAAGGGGTACCACTTGTATGTGGACAATTATTACACGAGCGTGCCACTGTTTAGTCACTTGTTTGATCATAAGATTGGAGCATGTGGCACCGTGCGACCTAATCGCCGGGGCTTTCCCCAGCGGCTTGTAGATGCCCGTCTTAGGCTGGGGGAGAGAGCCTGCTTGAAGTGTAATAACTTGCTCGCTATGAAGTGGAGGGACAATAAGAATGTTTTCCTTCTTACCTCCCTTCATGCAGACACGACAGTCCAAATTCGTACGGCGACTGGTGTTGTGGAGAAACCCCTCTGTGTCCACGAATATAACCAAAATATGGGAGGGGTGGACCTCAACGACCAGTTGATGGCGCCGTATCTAATTGACCGTAAGGCGAGACGCTGGTACAAAAAAGTGTCTCTATCATTATTCCAATTGGCTTTGCTGAACGCTCATGTGCTATACAGAGCTTCAGGCGGGACGTTATCTCTTCTAAAATTCCAGAATGAGATAGTCACAGAACTCCTGTATCCAGGCGGTTCTGCACCTCACCATCCCCTACTAAATGCAGTAAGCCGGCTGCATGAGAGGCAATATTCGTATGTCCTCCCGAGTACCCCTACCCAAAGCCACCCCCAAAAAAGATGTCGTGTCTGTAGCAAGCGCGGATTTAGGCGTGACACCCGTAGTTTTTGTCCACTCTGTCCTGACAAGCCTGGTCTTTGCCAAGGTGAATGTTTTGAACGCTACCACTCAAAAGTGAAGTTTTAGCGTAGGGTACAGCATTTCACAGACAAGGACACACTTACACAGGGTCTCCCAAGATGCCATTACATTTTGAGAGACCCGAACCATTACAGTTGTAAAGTTACAAAAAAAAGTGTAAAAAAGAAAAAAAAAAAACGTAAAAAACAAAACACAAAAAAAATATAAAATAAAAAACCCAAAAATAGTTGTCGTTTTATTGTTCTCTCTCTCTCTATTTTCTCTCTATTGTTCTGCTCTTTTTTACTGTATTCTATTCTGCAATGTTTTATCATGCTTGCTTTTCAGGTATGTAATTTTTTGTTTTCAGGTGCGCCATTCAACTGCAGCGCTGAATTATTTATCTTGACAGCAACAGCGTTTGCTCCCACGATACATAAAGCCGTGACTCCAGTGCTGTAGGAGGTGATTTCACCACCACAGTTAAAAAAAAGAGCATATATGCCGAAGCATGGGGGCAGCAGGGGCGGAGGAGCGATTTTGCTCCTAATGCCGCGTACATACGGTCGAAATTCCGACGGAGGCCTGCTCGTGGAAAATTCCGACCGTGTGTACGCGGCATAACTTTTTTGCGGGAGGATGCCCCCATGCTTCGGCATATATATATTTTAGGCACAGGTTGCGTTAAAACATTTTTTTATTTTTTACTAGGTTTTGTTTTGGTATTTGCTTTGCAGGTATGGCATGGTAAGGTCTTACTGTTGTACTGTAATGTTACTTTGTTTTAATGTTAACCACCATTTGCTTAGCAGGTACGCCATTCAGTTGCAGCGTGGATCTATTTATCTTGACAGCAACAGCGTTTGCTCCCACGATACATAAAGCCGTGACTCCAACGCTGTAGGAGGTGATTTCACCACCACAGTTAAAAAAAAGAGCATATATGCCGAAGCATGGGGGCAGCAGGGGCGGAGGAGCGATTTTGCTCCTAATGCCGCGTATATACGGTCGAAATTCCAACGGAGGCTTGCCCGTGGAAAAGTCCGACCGTGTGTACGCGGCATAACCTTTTATGCCGCGTACATACGGTCGAAATTCCGACGAAGGCTTGACCGTGTGTACGCGGCATAACTTTTTTGCGGGAGGATGCCCCCATGCTTCGGCATATATGCCCATCATTAGAAGTGGGTGGATGAAGGGAGGTATTCTAATGGTGGGCATACCCACCAATCAATCTCTTTTTTTCGTTCAGCCAATAGGCTGTATGAAAAAAAAGATTACAATACATGTCCAACAAGGACCAGCAACGTACTGGTATGTTGCTGGACTTTGAATGTTTATACCAGAATGATGCCTGCGGGTTTAGGTATCATCTTGGTATCATTCTTTTCAGCCAGCAGCCGGCTTTCATGTAAAAGCAATTCTAGCAGATAATTAGCCTCTAGACTGCTTTTACAAGCAAAGCAGTGGGAGGGAATGCCCCCCCCCCGGATATAAAAAGCGCCATTGGGAAATTGGGAAAGCATTTTATCACACCGATCTTGGTGTGGTCAGATGCTTTGAGGGCAGAGGAAAGATCTAGGGTCTAATCCCCCAATTTTTTTCAAAAAAAGAGTACCTGTCACTACTTATTGCTATCATAGGGGATATTTACATTCCCTGAGATAACGATAAAAATGGTAAAAAAATAAAATATGGAAGGCACAGTTTAAAAAAAAAATAAAAAAGCCAAATAAATAATAAAAAAAAAAAAAAAAAAAAAAAAGCACCGCTGTCCCCCCCTGCTCTTGCGCAAAGGCGAACGCAAGCGTCGGTCTAGCGTCATATGTAAACAGCAATTGCATCATGCATGTGAGGTATCACCGCGAAGGTCAGATCGAGGGCAGTCATTTTAGCAGTAGACCTCCTCTGTAAATCTAACGTGGTAACCTGTAAAGGCTTTTAAATGCTTTTAAAAATGAATGTAGTTTGTCGCCGCTGCGCGTTTGTGCGCAATTTTAAAGCATGTCGTGTTTGGTATCCATGTACTCGGCCTATGATCATCTTTTTTATTTCATCAAACATTTGGGCAATATAGTGTTTTTTAGTGCATTAAAAATAAAAAAAGTGTGTTTTTCCCCCAAAAAATGCGTTTTAAAAATCGCTGCGCAAATACTGTGTGGAAAAAAAAAATGCAACACCCACTATTTTAATCTGTAGGGCCTTTGCTTTAAAAAAATATATAATGTTTGGGGGTTCAACATAATTTTCTTGCAAAAAAAAAAATTTTTTCATGTAAACAAAAAGTGTCAGAAAGGGCTTTGTCTTCAAGTGGTTAGAAGAGTGGATGATGTGTGACATAAGCTTCCTAATGTTGTGCATAAAATGCCAGGACCATTCAAAACCCCCCCAAATGACCCCATTTTGTAAAGTAGACACCTCAAGCTATTTGCTGAGAGGCATGTTGAGCCCATTGAATATTTTTTTTTTGTCCCAAGTGATTGAATAATGACCAAAAAAAAAAAAATGTACAAAAAGTTGTCACTAAATTATATATTGCTCAAACATGCCATGGGCATATGTGGAATTACACCCCAAAATACATTCTGTTGCTTCTCCTGAGTACGGGGATACCACATGTGTGGGACTTTTTGGGAGCCTAGTCGCGTACGGGACCCCAAAAACCAAGCACCGCCTTCAGGATTTCTATGGGTGTAAATTTTTGATTTCACTCCTCACTGCCTATCACAGTTTCGGAGGCCATGGAATGCCCAGATGGCACAAACCCCCCCAAATGACCCCATTTTGGAAAGTAGACACCCCAAGCTATTTGCTGAGAGGTATGTTGAGTATTTTGCAGATCTCGCTTTTTGTCACAAAGTTTTGAAAATGTAAAAAAAGAAAAAAAAAAAGAAAAAAAAATGTCTTTCTTAATTTTCAAAAACAAATGAGAGCTGTAAAATACTCACCATGCCTCTCAGCAAATAGCTTGGGGTGTCTACTTTCCAAAATGGGGTCATTTGTGGGGGTTTTGGGCTATTTTGACATTTTATGGCCTTCAAAACTGTGATAGGTAGTGAGGAGTGAAATCAAAAATTTATGCCCTTAGAAACCTTGAAGGCGGTGCTTGGTTTTTGGGGTCCCGTACGCGGCTAGGCTCCCAAAAAGTCCCACACATGTGGTATCCCCGTACTCAGGAGAAGCAGCAGAATGTATTTTGGGGTGTAATTTCACATATAACCATGGCATGTGTGAGCAATATATCATTTAGTGACAACTTTTTGTACATTTTTTTTTTCTTTTTGTCATTATTCAATCATTTGGGACAAAAAAATAAAAATATTCAATGGGCTCAACATGCCTCTCAGCAAATAGCTTGGGGTGTCTACTTTCCAAAATGGGGTCATTTGGGGGGGTTTTGTGCCATCTTGGCATTTTATGGCCTTCAAAACTGTGATAGGTAGTGAGGAGCGAAATCAAAAATTTATGCCCTTAGAAACCTTGAAGGCGGTGCTTGGTTTTTGGGGTCCCGTACGCGGCTAGGCTCCCAAAAAGTCCCACACATGTGGTATCCCCGTACTCAGGAGAAGCAGCAGAATGTATTTTGGGGTGTAATTTCACATATGCCCATGGCATGTGTGAGCAATATATCATTTAGTGACAACTTTGTGCAAAAAAAAAAAAAGTTTGTCATATTCCCGCAACCTGTGGCAAAATATAAAATATTCCATGGACTCAACATGCCTCTCAGTAAATAGCTTGGGGTGTCTACTTTCCAAAATGGGGTAATTTGGGGGGGGTTTGTGCTATTTTGGCATTTTATGGCCTTCAAAACTGTGATAGGTAGTGAGGAGTGAAATCAAAAATTTACGCCCTTAGAAATCCTGAAGGCGGTGCTTGGTTTTTGGGGCCCTGTACGCGGCTAGGCTCCCAAAAAGTCCCACACATGTGGTATCCCCGTACTCAGGAAAAGCAGCAGAATGTATTTTGGGGTGCAATTCCACATATAACCATGGCATGTGTGAGCAATATATCATTTAGTGACAACTTTTTGTACATTTTTTTTTCTTTTTGTCATTATTCAATCATTTGGGACAAAAAAAAAATATTCAATGGGGTCAACATGCCTCTCAGCAAATAGCTTGGGGTGTCTACTTTCCAAAATGGGGTCATTTGGGGGGGTTTTGTGCCATCTTGGCATTTTATGGCCTTCAAAACTGTGATAGGTAGTGAGGAGTGAAATCAAAAATTTATGCCCTTAGAAACCTTGAAGGCGGTGCTTGGTTTTTGGGGTCCCGTACGCGGCTAGGCTCCCAAAAAGTCCCACACATGTGGTATCCCCATACTCAGGAGAAGCAGCAGAATGTATTTTGGGGTGTAATTTCACATATGCCCATGGCATGTGTGAGCAATATATCATTTAGTGACAACTTTGTGCAAAAAAAAAAAAAGTTTGTCATATTCCCGCAACTTGTGGCAAAATATAAAATATTCCATGGACTGAACATGCCTCTCAGTAAATAGCTTGGGGTGTCTACTTTCCAAAATGGGGTCATTTGGGGGGGTTTTGTGCTATTTTGGCATTTTATGGCCTTCAAAACTGTGATAGGTAGTGAGGAGTGAAATCAAAAATTTGCGCCCTTAGAAATCCTGAAGGCGGTGCTTGGTTTCCGGGTCCCGTACGTGGCTGGGCTCCTAAAAAGTCCCACACATGTGGTATCCCCGTACTCAGGAGAAGCAGCAGAATGTATTTTGGGGTGCAATTCCACATATAACCATGGCATGTGTGAGCAATATATCATTTAGTGACAACTTTTTGTAATTTTTTTTTTTTTTTTGTCATTATTCAATCACTTGGGACAAAAAAAAAAATATTCAATGGGCTCAACATGCCTCTCAGCAATTTCCTTGGGGTGTCTACTTTCCAAAATGGGGTCATTTGGGGGGGGGGTTTGTACTGCCCTGCCATTTTAGCACCTCAAGAAATGAGATAGGCAGTCATAAATTTAAAGCTGTGTAAATTTCAGAAAATGTACCCTAGTTTGTAAACGCTATAACTTTTGCGCAAACCAATAAATATACGCTTATTGACATTTTTTTTACTAAAGACATGTGGCTGAATACATTTTGGCCTAAATGTATGACTAAAATTGAGTTTATTCGATTTTTCTTATAACAAAAAGTAGAAAATATCATTTTTTTTCAAAATTTTCGGTCTTTTTCTGTTTATATCGCAAAAAATAAAAATCGCAGAGGCAATCAAATACCATTAAAAGAAAGCTCTATTTGTGGGAAGAAAAGGACGCAAATTTCATTTGGGTACAACATTGCATGTCCGCACAATTTACAGTTAAAGCAGCGCAGTGCCGAATCCCAAAAACAGGCCTGGTCCTAATGGCCCGAAATGGTCCGGGGCTTAAGTGGTTAATCACCACTGGGTTTTTTTTTTTGCTAAATAAATGAAAAAAAAAAAAAAGGTTTTCTTTGTTTCTGTTATAAAATTTTGCAAATAAATAATCTTTCTTTATAAATTAATATCAAAATGTATTCTACTACATTTCTTTGGTAAAAAATACCCCAAATCAGTGTACCGTATATACTCGAGTATAAGCCGAGTTTTTCAGCACATTTTTTTGTGTTGAAAATGCCCCCCTCGGCTTATACTCGAGTCACCTTTTTGCGCCTGATCTCCCGGACTTTGGGGACCCCACACTTCTTCTACATGTGTCCAAAGTTTGTTGTACGGGGGACAGTATATATCAGTGTGTTAGTGCACGTTTAATGCAGTATATTTCAGTGCTTTACTGCAAGTTTAGCGCAGTATATTTCAGTGTGTTCCTGCACGTTTAACACTTGAGTCACCTTTTTGCGCCTGATCTCCCGGACTTTGGGGACCCCACTCTTCCTCTACATGTGTGCAAAGTTTGTTGTCCGGGGGACCTACAGCCGGGAAGCACTGATTTTTCAAAGCCGGGCACCCCTTCCATAGACTCCCATGTTAAACGGTCATTTCTCTGGTGAATTTTGGGACCCAGTACCGGCCGGTCGTAGGTCCTCTGAACCCGGAACTTGGCACACGTGCAGCCCCATTTCTCCTCTATAAGTGTGCAACGTTTTTTGTCTGGGGGACCTACGGCCGGGGAGAACCAATTTTTCAAAGCCTGGCACCCCTTCCATAGACTCCCATGTTAAACGTCAGTCTAGTCATGGGCACAGTGAGGCATGGACACAGTGAGGCATGGGCACAGTGAGGCATGCTAATAGACACAATGAGGCATAGGCACAGTGAGGCATGCTAATGGACACAGTGAGGCATGCAGATGAACACCCTAGGCTTATACTCGAGTCAATAAGTTTTCCCATTTTTTTGCGGTAAAATTAGGTGCCTCGGCTTATATTCGGGTCAGCTTAAGCCCCGTACACACGGTCGGACTTTAGCCCAACAAACTTCATTTTAAGCAAGTTGGACCAACAATCCGACCGTGTGTACGCTCCATCGGACAAACTTTTTTCGTTTGGTTTTGGATTTCATCGGACAAAAGTTGGGTCTGCAAACGGACAAACTTTTGCCCAACAAAAGTCCGATGGAGCAAAGTCCGACCGTGTGTACAGATAACCATCGGACTTCAGTCCGATGGACAAAACAACTAATGTTAAAATCAACCAACAATAGCAGAAGTTGACCAAAGGGTGGCAGTAAAGAGCAGAAAAGAGCAGAAAAAACACGCAATGTTGTAAGAAGTTTTAAGAAAGTTTGCAGAAAAGTCCTGTGGTGTGTATGCTATGGGTGTTCCCAACCAACTCCATTCGGACAAAAAACCACGGAAAAGTCCGATGGAAGTCCGACCGTGTGTACGAGGCTTATACTCGAGTATATAGGTATATTATTTAGTCTGTAGGAAAGTACTTGAGTCCACAAACATAGTTACGTAGTCTCATAGTCAGTCAGGTTGAAAAAAGACACAAGTCCATCTCGTTGAACAGTAAAAAATAAAAAAATAAATAAAAAATAATATCATACAATCATGGATACACAATCCATCACCCACAGTTTATCCAGAGGAAGGTGATAATAAACCCCAGCAGAGCATGATTCAATTTGCTACAGCAGGGGAAAAAATTCCTTCCTGATCTCCCGAGAGGCAATCGGATATTCCCCGGATCAACTTTACCTATAAATGTCAGTACCCAGTTATATTCTGTATGTAGCTCCTTCTCCCTAGGCCAGCTACCACACACCATTGCAGTTCCCAATTTATTAATGGGATCTACTGGTTTCGTTGTTTTGGGTCTGCAGCGAGTTACCTCCCCCCGAGTGGATCCTTTAGCTCCGTTGTCTAGGTACACAAATATCTTCCAGGAATAAGGCCAATGTCCACACATGAGCAAAACCTAATCAGCAAGGCTTTAATTATTTTTCTTCTTTGAGTCAATTCTTGAACAGAGGAAAAGCAGGAGGTTGAAAGAAGTAGGGGGAAGGTTCAGGCACGCAACACTTAAGTTCAGTATCTACACTCGTCGCCACTCAAGCCTGAGTGGGTTTTGCTCACCCAGGTAGTCCCTATGAGAGCGGTCCTAGCAGCCGGGATAGAGCACGGATGTCAGAGACGATGGATCCCCTCTAGGTAAGTCTCCAGGCCTCTCCCCGAGATAGCAATACCGTCGCTAATCTCCGCCGGGACTGATCCTCCCCTGGTTTCCTTTTCATCCAACGCTCGTCACATTCAATGCCATCGCCGCCATCTTGCTACACCCTACACTACCCTTGTATGCTACCGAGCATGTGTCGATATCTCATCGAGCATGCGCGGGCTTACCTGGGGCAGGTAAGCATACTCACAAACGTTTTTTTCTGCAGGAAACACTCTGCCGAGAATCCAGACGAGAAAAATAGAGAACAGGTTCTCTACTTTTCTTGTTGAGATTCCTGGCAGTTTTCCTGCCGAGAAACCATACACACGAACGGTTTTCTCGGCAAAAAGCTCTCCCAGCAGTTTTCTTGCCGAGAAAACCGTTCGTGTGTACGAGACTTTACTGTGAAGAAACCTTTCCGTATTTGGAGATTAAATCTTTTTTCCTCTAGATGTAAAGAGTGCCCCCTTGTCCTCTGTGATGACCGTAAAGTGAATAACTCAACACCAAGTTCACTATATGGACCCCTTATATATTTGTACATGTTGATCATATCCCCCCTTAATCTCCTCTTCACAAGAGTGAATAAATTCAGTTCCTCTAATCTTTCCTCATAGCTGAGCTCCTCCATGCCTCTTATCAGTTTGGTTGCCCTTCTCTGCACTTTCTCCAGTTCCCGATATCCTTTTTGAGAATTGGGGCCCAAAATTGAACTGCATATTCCAGATGAGGTCTTACTAATGATTTGTACAGATGATGTCTCTCTCTCTGGAGTCCATACCTCTCTTATACAAGAAAGAATTTTGCTCGCTTTGGAAACCGCAGCTTGGCATTGCATGTTATTATTGAGCTTATGATCTACTAAAACCCCCAGATCCTTCACTACGGATCCCCCCAGTTGTACTCCCCCTAGTATGTATGATGCATTCATATTCTTAGCCCCCAAGTGCATAACTTTACATTTATCAACATTAAACCTCATCTGCCACATAATCGCCCAATTAGACAGAGCATCGAGGTCGGCTTGTAAATTGGAGACATCCTGTAAGGACGTTATTCCACTGCATAGCTTGGTGTCATCTGCAAAGACAGAAATGTTACTTTTGATCCCAGACCCAATATCATTTATAAAGATATTAAAAAGTAAGGGTCCCAACACTGAACCTTGGGGTACACCACTGATGACCATTCAGAGTAAGAATCATTAACCACTACTCTCTGAATTCTGTCTTTTAGACAGTTTTCTATCCATTTACAAACTGATATTTCCAATCCTGTAGACTTTACCTTACACATGAGCCGTGTGTGGGGAACTGTATCCAACGCTTTTGCAAAATCCAAGTATACCACATCCACCGCCACCCCTCTGTCCAAGTATACCACGTCCACCGCCACCCCTCTGTCCAAGTATACCACGTCCACTGCCACCCCTCTGTCCAAGTATACCATCTATGTGGTTTTTTATTAAACTCTCCAGTATCTTCCTGACTATAGAAGTTAAACTAACAGGTCTATAGTTACTTGGTAAAGACTTTGTTCCCTTTTTAATTATAGGCACCACATTGGCCCTACGCCAATCCAGTGGTACTATTCCTGTCATTAACGAGTCCCTAAATATTAGAATATTAGAAACAATGGCTTTGAAATGACAGAGCTCAGTTCTTTTAGGATCCGTGGGTGGATGCCAAACTATGGGATATACTGTATATATCTGAAAATCTGATCAATCCTGATGTACTGACGGCCAATCTCATTTCTTGAGGCCCAAAAATGCCAGAACAGTACAATTCTTTTTACATTGCTGAGGTTATCAAGAACGATAAAGGCATACGGTAGTATCAAAATCAAGAGATACCGGTATAGTCCCATGTCTCAATCAGGTTGCATTCGTAACCGTTAGGCTACTAGACGCAAGGGACTAGCCCAAGGGTGTAAACCCAAAGTAAACCCATCACAAATTTCAACAATATCAATTTGAAGATATAACAGGTTCCATACTGTAATAAACCTTCGCTAGAACCAGAAGTTGGGGTACAAGACCCGGCATTATTATCAAAAACATTTAGGAAGAGAGTCTCAAAAGAGCAAAAGAAGGAAGAGAAAAGAGAAGGGGAAGGAGGGGAACAAGGGATGTTCATCCAGAGATCCTTTAATCCAATGCCATCTCACCAAGGAGACCACCTCTAAGTATCCAGTACCTGTAGATAAGAGTTCCATATTTTATCAAATAGTGGTTGTTTATTCCTTAAGACACTCACCATCTTTTCGTGAAGCATAATCCAGGTAAGCTTACGCTTCAGTAAGGCGATATCAACCACACCACGATATCAACCACGCAGTGGCTATTGCGATTTTGGCTTTGAAAAAGATAAAATAAATCAGAGTTTGTGTGTGTCAAGGGAAATTTTCAACCTGCTATCTGGGCATCTTTAACGATATTGACCATGGTGACAGAATAAACGAATTAATGGACGTGTATCCAGACGCGCCTGACTTTAGGACAGGTCCATCAAATGTGAAGCGTTGTCCCCACTTGACCACAACCCCGGAAACAGGAAGTTGAGGTGACCGGGGGTACATTTAAGCAAGTTGTTCAGGTACCAAGTACCATCTAGCGTATACTTTGTACCCTGCTTCCACCAAGGCAATATTCATAACTTGTATATACTAGCGTTGCAGGCCCACCAGTCCTCCGGCTCAGGGGCTATGTTCAAGTCCCTTTCCCATGCAATCTGGATTGGCTGCCAAACATGGACTCTTGCCCTGTGAAGGAGTGCTATATGAAGTTTTCTGCTAACTCGGGTATGACTACCTCATGGGGCACTTAGGGAACTCTGCACAAGAATGTGTGTGGAAGCTGCCTTTGAGAACAATGTCTTTGTTGCCTATAACTACTTTAGTAAAAGATCTGTGTTGTTAATCTAAATGGCCTGGCTTAAAGTCTCTCTAAATAGGGTTCATGTATAGCGTATCAAAGAACAGGGCTGTCATGTACCTGGGTGTATTTGAACCGGGATCTTCCTGGTCCCACAGCTGCAGCCTTACCTGTTGTACTATGGAGGAGATCTGGACTTTTGGAAATGTCTTCTCAGTATTAAGCATTACCTTGGACTCACTAGCCCCACCTGCTGCCAGCTGTGGACAATTTTCAATCAAAGCAGCCCATAAAAAGGAAGTGATGCTATCTCTCAGCGCCCGTTTGTGTGGAATAGCTCCCTGGGTGTTGTGACTGCTTTTTGAGCTTGACTTTCGTGTTGAACTTCTGCCTGAATTCCTGACTACTCTCTAGCCTACTGATTTTGTACTTCACCGCCAGCTCGTGTATGACCTTTGCCTGCCTGACCACTCTCTGGATTTCGATCGTGTACCGTTTTGCCTGATCTGTTGCCAACCTAATCTGCCTGACTACGTTTTCGCTTGAATCCTCAGCACACAAGTTCCACTTCGGACACTACCTATCACAGGTACCTTACATTACAAATGGGCCACAATGACAGTGGACCCTGCTGAGATTGTTAAGGCGATTTCACGTCAGGGACAATTGATTGGAGCTCATGAACAGCATCTTTCTTACCTGGACATCAAGCTAGATGAACTTTGTACTATGCTTGAATCTTGTTTGCCTGGTTCCTCTGCAACGGTCCAGACTACGGATCCTACTTCTGCTACGATCCAACCCGCCTCTTCTGTACCACCCAAACTTCCCTTGCCTGACAAATTTGGTGGTGATACTGAGGACTGCAGAGGCTTTTTAAATGTTTGCCGTTTGCATTTCCGCAACAACCCTGGGACTTTTAGCACTTTGTCTGCCAAAGTGACTTTTGTAATTTCCTTGTTAAAGGGGAAGGCCCTGGCCTGGGTCTCTCCTTATCTGGAACGCAATGATCCTGTGCTGCAAGACGCTGACAAATTTCTGGCTTCTCTCCAGACTGTATTTGACAAGCCAGATAGAGCTTCTGCAGCTGAGTATTCACTC
Source organism: Rana muscosa (assembly GCA_029206835.1). NCBI lineage: Eukaryota > Metazoa > Chordata > Amphibia > Anura > Ranidae > Rana > Rana muscosa. Next base: position 212,823,358 of record JARGYO010005626.1, read on the forward strand.
TTGGACATGCAACAAGGCACCAGGTCTGTGGCATTGAGTTTCGTACCCTTGCTGCTGAGACTAATTGGGACTCAAGGGCATTACATGCAGCCTTCCGAAAAGGTCTTGCAGATCGCATCAAAGACGAATTAGTCTATAAGGATTCCCCAGAAGACCAAAAGAAATTCATAGAGCTCAGTGTTCGTCTGGATGTCCGGTATCATGATAGGTGCCAAGAGAGACTTAGAACTCGCAAGTTTCCTAGGCCAGTTTACCATTTGGCCCCTAACTTCCAAGCACCACCTTAGCCAGAACCTGAAATCTCAGTTGAACCCCAGGCACCTGTGGAACCCATGGATGTAAGCCGTCTCCACCTAACTGAGTCGAAGAAACAAAAGAGGCGTGCATTGGGCCTATGCCTGTACTGTGGACTTAAAGGACATTTTTTAGCTGTCTGCCCTTCCCGTCCAGTAAAAGGCAGGGTCTAACCAGTGTTGGAGGAGCTGGCTTAGACCTTACAGGTATATCCTCCAAGACCAAGATTACCGTTCCTGCAATTATCCATTTACCCTCTAAACTTGTCTTCTGTGAGGCTTTTGTGGATTCTGGAGCTGCTGGCATATTCTTGGACTACACCTTTGCTAAAGAAAATAATATCCCATTTGTTCCAAAGTCTAGACCCCTGAACATTACCACCGTGAATGGACAACCCTTGGGAGATGGCATTGTAAAATTTGAGACTATGACAATCACCCTTCAGGTAGGCGTACTCCATAAAGAGGAAGTTGTCTTGTCTCTTATTGATTCTATACTTCTGCCCGTTATCCTTGGTTACCCATGGTTACAACAACATAACCCTTCTTTTGATTGGGAAAATGGAGAACTAACCTCTTGGGGGTCGTTCTGTCATTCAAACTGTTTGTCTCAACCCAAAAGACTTTCTGCTTTTATGTTGGCTTCCGTGGCTGTCCCACCTACCTTGCCTCATGAATACCATGAGTTTGCAGACGTATTTTGCAAGCAAAAGGCAGAGGTTTTACCTCCACATCGTTCTTTTGACTGTGCAATTAAATTGATTCCTGTAGCGCCTCTTCCCAAAGGAAGGACCTATCCCCTTTCTTGGCCTGAACAAAAATACATGAAGGAATACGTAAAAGACAACTTGGAAAGAGCTTTTATCTGACCCTCTTCTTCTCCAGTAGGGGCAGGTTTTTTCTTTGTTGAAAAAAAAGATGGGGGTCTTCGACCATGCATAGACTATCGAGGGTTAAATCAGATCACCGTAAAAGACTACCCTTTGCCTCTCATTCTTGAACTGTTTGATGTACTTAAGGGGGCTGTTATCTTCTCCAAGCTAGACCTACGAGGGGCTTATAATCTGATTCGAATTAAATACGGGGACGAGTGGAAGACAGCATTCAACACTCGTAATGGACATTTCGAATATCTGGTTATGCCATTTGGGTTGTGTAACTTCCCTGCTGTCTTCCAACTTTTCATGAATTACATTTTTCATGATTTCAGCAACAGTTTTGTGATCATCTACTTGGACGACATTTTAATCTTTTCCAAGACTCATCTAGAGCACATCGCACATGTAAAGCAGGTATTACAACGACTGAGAGAAAAACATCTTTACGCGAAGATTGAGAAATGCAGTTTCCATCAAAGTCGTATTCCTTTCCTTGGATACATTATAAGTGCTGTCGGTTTCCAAATGGACCCTCAAAAACTTTCCGCTGTCTTGCAATGGCCCCAACCGACCACTTTAAGAGGGCTCCAAAGCTTTCTAGGGTTCGCAAATTACTACAGACGCTTCATCAAAGGTTTTGCCTCCATTGCGGCCCCCCTTACTGTTATGACTAAGACAGGTACAAAATGCAAGGTATGGTCCTCAGAAGCAGAATCGGCTTTCCAGCAATTAAAAGACATGTTCAGCAAAGCTCCAATTCTTCAGCATCCAAATCCCGATCTCCAGTACATAGTTGAGGTTGATGCCTCTGAGGTAGGAGCAGGTGCCGTGCTCCCCCAGAGACAGCCCAAGTCCGGTAGAATCCATCCAGTAGTATTTTTTTCTAGAAAGTTTTCTCCAGCGGAGATGACTTACGATGTTGGGAATCGAGAACTACTGGCCATCAAATTGGCATTGTCTGAATGGTGACATCTTCTGGAAGGGGTTCCCAAGCCTTTTTCTATCCTCACTGACCATAAAAACCTACTGTATCTTCAGACTGCAAGACGTTTGAACTCACGTCAGGCTCGATGGGCTCTGTTTTTCTCCCGTTTTAATTTTGTTCTTTCTTATATTCCTGGGCATAAAAACAAGAAAGCTGATGCTCTTTCCAGACAGTTCGCTACCTCTGAAGAAGACCAACCTACCGAGCAGTATATAATCCCACCTCACAAAATTGTCGCACAGATCTCTACGGCTCTTTCCCAACAGTTACAAGAAACCCAGAATCGTGTTCCCCAAGGCTTGAAGATACCACCAGGTCGCCTGATCGTAGCCCCTAGCCTCAGAAAACCTGTACTCCTCTGGGCACATGATGGTGTGTTATCTGGTCATCCTGGTGTCACCATCACTCTTAAGACCTTGCAGCGTCATGTCTGGTGGCCTCATATGAAAAGGGATGTTACTGGCTATGTGGCTGCCTGTCCAACTTGTGCTGCTAATAAAGTACCCCGTACATTGCCTACTGGTACAACCACTTTCGGCACCTCGTCAGCCTTGGACCCATTTGACTATGGACTTCATTACAGACTTACCCAAGTCCGAGGGCATGACTGCTATATGGGTCATAGTGGATCGCTTTTCCAAAATGTCTCATTTTGTGCCGCTCCCGGGATTACCTACAGCGGAAGCACTGTCTACTCTCTTCCTTTCCCATATTGTGAGATATCATGGCATACCTACCAATGTCGTCTCAGACCGCGGATCCCAGTTTGTTTCCCGATTCTGGAGAGCATTCTGCAAGAAACTGGGAGTAACGCTTTCACTCTCTACCTCACATCACCCTCAAACAGATGGTCAAACCAAACGCATGAACCAGACCCTAGAAAACTATCTTCGACATTATGTCAATGCCTTACACTCCAACTGGTCTGAGTATTTGCCTTTAGTTGAGTTCGCCATTAATTCCCGTTGGCACAATGCTCTTCATACCACACCATTCTACGCAGCTCTAGGCTATCACCCTTAGACTTTTTCCCTACTTCAGCCTTCTTCTGGTGTGCCAGCAGCAGATCAGCGGGTGAAAAATATTCTGCTACATTGGAAAAAAATGTGCTTATTACTACGGAAGTCAGCAGGCAAGTATGTGTTTTTTTCCAACAAACGAAAACGCCATATACCTCCATATGTGGTGGGGGACAGAGTTTGGCTATCAACAAAATATGTGAGACCGAAACAACCTTCTACCAAATTGGGCCCTCGATTCATTGGACCTTACAGAATTATTGCTCGAGTCGGGCCAGTCTCCTATCGGTTGAAATTACCCTCCTCTCTCCAGATTCATCCTGTGTTCCACGTTTCCCTCCTCAAAAAAGCAATTTCCAATCGCTACTGTAGAACGCAACAGCTACCTCCTCCTGTTCTTGTTGATGGACAAAATGAGTTTGAAGTCTCCAAGATTCTTGATTCTAGAAGACAGGGTCGTGGCCTTCGGTATCTGGTTCATTGGAGTGGATATCCCGTCACAGACCGTTCCTGGGTTCCAGCCAAAGATCTTCATGCCCCTTCTCTTATTCGAGACTTCCATGCCTCCTTTCCCACTAAGCCCTGCTAGGCCCCCGGAGGGGTCCACTGGGGAGGGCCCTATCATGTACCTGGGTGTATTTGAACCGGGATCTTCCTGGTCCCACAGCTGCAGCCTTACCTGTTGTGCTACGGAGGAGATCTGGACTTTTGGAAAGTATTAAGCATTAACTTGGACTCACTAGCCCCTTCTGCTGCCAGCTGTGGACAATTTTCAATCAAAGCAGCCCATAAAAAGGAAGTGATGCTATCTCTCAGCGCCCGTTTGTGTGGAATAGCTCCCTGGGTGTTGTGACTGCTTTTTTGATCTTGATTTCCGTGTTGAACTTCTGCCTGAATTCTTGACTACTCTCTAGCCTGCTGATTTTGTACTTCACTGCCAGCTCGTGTATGACCTTTGCCTGTCTGACCACTCTCTGGATTTTGATCGTGTACCATTTTGCCTGATCTGTTGCCAACCTAATCTGCCTGACTATGTTTTCGCTTGAATCCTCAGCACACAAGTTCCACTTCGGACACTACCTATCACAGGTACCTTACAAGGGCTTACACCAGGGGCTGAGAGTTAGAGAAAATACAGTACAATGACTAACAAGCAGAATGCTGTCCAGAGGAGGCTCTACTGCCATTGCTAAGGACTATCCTATTTGTGTTACTTGCTAAAGCAACCAACCAGCCAGTAGACAGGTGATATGGCAAGGGTGATGGACACTCTGCTAGTAAAGGTATATCATGTTTGGCCCCTTCACTAGCAACTGGCTCCCCACATACTGGCACTGACCTTGTGGTGCAGAGTGCCTAGGGACCTAGCCTGGGAGTCAGGGAAGAGAGAGATGTAGATCGGCCCCAGGAAAGAGAACAAGCATGGCATTATGAAAGAAAAGTGTTTCCCATCTCCAATAGCAACACTGGAACCAGTCACTGGGAGTTAGTTGACCGGATTGCCGAGTTGGAGACCGGTACATGCTCCTTGGTACCGGCTCATAACTGCTGCAAATCTGGGGAAGTGGTGTTCTCTAACAGTAGTTGTTCTAAACTGCTTAGTGTGTGAGAAGTATGGCTACAAATAACAAAGTGTTAACTGTGCAAGTTTCTGCTCGCTTCTGAGTCTGGAGTAATGCCTTAATGTTGATTTCACATGACCGCAAGCTCCTGCTTAAGAATTGGGCATTAGCGAGTGCAGTTTCACAGTATCACCACTAGGGTGCCTTATGCTCCATCCACATGTAGAGGGACAGTGCTTGGGTCAATGGGACTGCAGAGTTTGAGTCAAAAACTGTAACAGAATCCAACACTATTGGGAAAGATGAACTCATAACTGATTATCACTCCGAGGTGGATTGACCCTTTAAAAAGATACCATCTGTACAATGCAATCAGCTGTCTGCAGTCAGCACAGCAATGGTTGTGCAGCCAGTGCCAGCAATAGCTGGGGGGCCACAGACACTCTCGGGAGGTTTGGACCCCCTTATCCTCCCCTTATCTATGCCCTTGCTTGTAGAAAATTACCATCCCTGCTCCAACCATGAGCCACCACAGGCTATTCCTCCTCAACAGGCTGCATGGCCATTGGCACAGAGGACAATGAGGGCGGACCCTGCACAGAAATTTTATTTATACCTGTCAGGCACCGCTCATCTCATAAAAAAGTGGCTACTACTGTGTAATAAAAAAATTTGATCCTCCTGCTGAGGCCAGGAGCTAGGGTTGCCACCTTATCCCTTTAAACCCGAACACATATGAATTACACAGGTTCTGTGGCTGATTAAGGTGGTAATTAAACTCACTCTGTGCCTTATCTGCATTACATTAGCCTCAGAACCCGTGTAATTCATATGTGTTCGGGCTTAAAGGGATGAAGTGGCAACCCTACCAGGAGCAGGTCTTTCAAACAACTTCATCAAGTAATGTGGGTGGGGTAAGAAGATGGGGTCTTCCCACTGTGCAGGAGAGGAGCGATGCTGGGAGGTGGGATTAGGTGGGGTGTAAAGGGACAACGCTCAGGTCCACGGGACTGCGGGATTCGATTAAAAAACTCAGGACAGTCCCACAGAATCCTACACTGTTGGGAGCGATGAACTCATAACTGATTATCTCTCTGAGGTGGATTGACCCTTTAAAAAGATACCATCTGTACAATGCAATCAGCTGTCTGCAGTCAGGAAAACATGGTGCACAGCAATGGTTGTGCAGCCAGTGCCAACAATAGCTGGGGAGCCACAGACACTCTCGGGAGGTTTGAAACCATGGGCATCCGCTCCATAGGGCAAGGGGGGTCAATTGCCCCCCCTGGAATCATAAGAGTGTTGAAGTCAGAGGGAAGACACTTGCCCCCTGTGTTGCAATGGCCGCCGCGGCCGCCTCCGCAGCAGCCGTGGACTTTTTTTTCTAAGTCTGCTGCTGGCCTGGGGTCTGGGGCTGCTCTCAGTCTTTTCCAACTACACATCTGTCCCTCCCTCCTCACCCCCGGCCCGAGCATCGGATTGGCTCTGCCGCTCAGGCCTCTGCTTAACATCACCGTGACCCGGCTGTTCCGTAATTGGCTGCTGCCTCAGGCTGCCTTTGCCTGTGTAAAAAATGTATGTTTTGCCTATGTCGATCCGGCTGGCGTGGCGCCGGACCCTTATCCCACAGGAGCGTGGCATGCAGTGGCCAAGACAAGAGAGAATACGCTGCCAGTGCCTGCCCTGGGCCTATCGCTGAAGAACTACAGGTAACAGCAGTGCCTGTGCCACTACACCACTGTGTACATCTTTTTGTATTGCAATACATCTGTGTTGTGGGCGACCATATTTTGATCTTGATGAAAACAACCTATACAGTATAGGCTGTTTTCATAAAGATCAAAATATGGCCACAAGCCCCTCCTCTTCATGACATTGTCAAAAAGGGACCAAGTATGGATGACCTAATGATGCCCCCCCCTGAAAAAAGTTCAGCGGACGCCCATGTTTGGAACCCCTTATTCCCCCCCTTATCTACGCCCTTGCTTGGAGAAAATTGCCATCCCTGCTCCAACCATGAGCCACCGCAGGCTATTCCCGCTCAACAGGCTGCATGGCCATTGGCACAGAAGGCAATGAGGGTGGACCCTGCACAGTCATTTCATTTATACCTGTTGGGCACCGCTCATGTCATAAAAAAGTGCCTGCTACTGTGTAATAAAACATTTTGTTCCCCTGCACAGGGATCACCCCCTTGTGCAGGAGAGGTGCGATGCTGGGAGGTGGGATTAGGTGGGGTGCAGAGGGACAACGCTAGGGTCCATGGGACTGCGGGATTCGATTAAAAAAATTGGGACAGTCCCACAGAATCCAACACTGTTGGGATTGATGAACTCATAACTGATTATCACTCCGAGATGGATGAACCCTTTAAAAAGATCTCATCTGTACAATGCAGCGAGCTGTCTGCAGTCAGGAGAACGTGGTAAAGTTCACCGGTATAATGCACAGTTGGTGTTTGGCTTGGCAGTACCAGGCCCAGATTTACAGGCATTACTCCAGAGTACATCTGCTTTCATTATTTCACAAAGAGCTCATTTAGATCAGGCTTTTGTTGGATATAATCCGGTACGTGGAATGAAAATGGTTTGTTGACTCAAACAGAACTTTTGCAAGTAAACATGTGAGTGGAAAAGCCAGAGGACAGTGGGGGTGAGTCCATTGAAAAAACTGTAACATGCAACTACAGTATCAGAGCACTGAGCCCCCAACACCTAACAAATTTGAATTTTTTATTTTTTATTTTGGGAGTGGGTACCTTTTTCTGACAGAGGACTGACCCCACTTCCACAATTCTTGCCTTGGCAAGCTTGGCCACCCTGGCCTCTCCCCACTTGCAACCTCTTAGGACAGTGGTGCCCAACCAGTGGCCCGGGGGCCACATGTGGCTCGCGAAGCCCTCTGATGTGGCCCGCGACCTCCTGTTCTGGGATGGTTTAGAATAGAATAGAATACTGTTATTAAAGGTCATTTTATTACTAAAATTACAGTGTATATATGGGCATAACTCTTCTGCATTGGTTACTGGGCTGCTTTCAAACTGATCCGTAGGTGCAGAGCAGTGCACCTGCAGGTTACCTGCACTGAGCCATAGACTTCTGTTGGTCAAAGGGGTATGGCAGGGATCAGTAAGTAATATTTTAAGCTAAATATGGCACCAACATCCCTATATTACTAGAGGCAAAAGAGAAATGGAGATGTGGGACTTTATGCGGTGCATCATACCGTATTTATCGGCGTAAAACACGCACTTTTTCCCCCTTAAAATCAGGCGAAAATCGTGGGTGCGTGTTATACGCCAATACTCACAGATCCCGGCGATCTCCGCTGACTGAGCAGAGCGCAGCGATCGCCGCCGAGATACACATAGCCGAGTGTACTCGGCTTTTCTCGGCTCCGCTCACAGTCACGCCCAGTCCCGCCATTGGACCTGTGTTATGTCCATCATAGAGTGGGACTCGGCGTGACTGTGAGCGGAGCTGAGAAGAGCCGACTAGAGCCGAGTACACTCGGCTATGTGTATCTCGGCTCCGCCCAGTCCCTGCGTTCTCGGCGGCGTTCGCCCCGCTCCGCCCAGTCTAAGTGGCAATCTCGGCGGCGCCAATTTTGAAATTCGGGCAAGGCTGCAATGAAAACTGGGAGCAAGGCTGCACTGGGGCAAGGCTGCAATGGACACTGCTGGCAAGGCTGCACTGGACACTGGGGCAAGGCTGCACTGGACACTGGGGAAAGGCTGCACTGGACACTGGGGAAAGGCTGCACTGGACACTGCTGGCAAGGCTGCACTGAAAAGGCTGCAATCGACACTGGGGAAAGGCTGCACTGGACACTGGGGAAAGGCTGCAATGGACACTGCTGGCAAGGCTGCACTGAAAAGGCTGCAATGGACACTGCTGGCAAGGCTGCACTGAAAAGGCTGCAATCGACACTGGGGAAAGGCTGCACTGGACACTGGGGAAAGGCTGCAATGGACACTGCTGGCAAGGCTGCACTGAAAAGGCTGCAATGGACACTGCTGGCAAGGCTGCACTGAAAAGGCTGCAATCGACACTGGGGCAAGGCTGCACTGGACACTGGGGCAAGGCTGCACTGGACACTGGGGCAAGGCTGCAATGGACACTGCTGGCAGGGCTGCACTGAAAAGGCTGCAATGGACACTGGGACAAGGCTGCAATGGACACTGGGGAAAGGCTGCAATGGACACTGCTGGCAAGGCTGCACTGAAAAGGCTGCAATGGACACTGCTGGCAAGGCTGCACTGAAAAGGCTGCAATCGACACTGGGGCAAGGCTGCACTGGACACTGGGGCAAGGCTGCACTGGACACTGGGGCAAGGCTGCAATGGACACTGCTGGCAGGGCTGCACTGAAAAGGCTGCAATGGACACTGGGACAAGGCTGCAATGGACACTGGGGAAAGGCTGCAATGGACACTGCTGGCAAGGCTGCACTGAAAAGGCTGCAATGGACACTGCTGGCAAGGCTGCACTGAAAAGGCTGCAATCGACACTGGGGCAAGGCTGCACTGGACACTGGGGAAAGGCTGCACTGGACACTGGGGAAAGGCTGCAATAGACACTGCTGGCAGGGCTGCACTGAAAAGGCTGCAATGGACACTGGTAAGGCTGCATTTAAATGTAAGTTTTTTTTCCTTAAACTTCCCTCCTAAAAGTTTTTTTCCCTAAAATTCCCTCCTAAACTTGGGGTGCGTGTTATACGCCGATAAATACGGTATATAAAGAGAGCATTGGGATGCCCCGGATGCACGCCCACACTGAGGTGCCTCTGTGTCAGAGCTTCCTGAACACACAACGCATGGTGGCCACATTGCGGGTGCACGCGGGGGGTGTGGTCATACAATCTTTTCCGCCCCTGTGTGCGCACCTTCTATCTCTCCATCTGGCTTTTCCCTGCATTCCGGAAGTTCCCACGAACTTCCGGTTTTCGGGTCTCAGTCCTTGACACAGGGACCCTCCTTTCTCTGGCATCCCCTTTGCGTCATTGCGCTGTGACGTCACACGCCATGCAATTTGACGCAATGGGGAGGGGTATAAAAAGGTCCGCATGGCGGAAGCCATTTTGGGACCATTTGGGAGCCTGAGAGGATCTTGGACACAATAACAGGTGATCTTCCCTTGGATTAGATGGACTTACACTCTCCCCTTATTTTCTATTTGCTATATAGAGACTTATATTGCATCTGTCTCTTTTTCATATGGACAGGTGCGGAGTGCGGACTCTGCAGTTCTAGGGATTCTGACTTTCATTTGTCATCATATATATTTTCCCCTGCATCCTTCATTATTCCCTGCTATTGCCCTTGACGTGCAAGATGTAGGGATTACACCAGCAACAATATCATGCTAGTGCAAGATCAGATGCAGGTGAGAACTTTTCTGCAATGGGAAAATTCTGCACACTTGCATCATTGGACATTATTTTCTTCTACACTTTTACTTTAAATAATTTTATTTTTTTTCAAACAAAATGTATTTGCAATATTACAGACTTTGACGTTTTTTTTCCCCCTCTCGTCCTATCACACCAGACCAGCAAGTCACCTTTTTTGTGTCCAAGGCTCTCATTATTTCCAACTCCTTAGTAGCAGGGATTTAGGTGAGTGGGGTTCACTATAGATATTTACCTGAACTCACATACTCTTCCTATTTCCCTTCACTCTCTGATGACAATTTATAAAATAATATATTGCAGGATATACTGGAAGTGATTCAAATGATATATACATCACATCCCTCCCTACGGGTGATCTGGCAATTTTGGACTGGGTCCATCTGTATATTCACAGCATTTTAGAGTAGCCCTCATGTGGACTGCATTCCCATGCTCAATTGGAGAGGTAGGGAGTTCTATTACATATGGAGGCATCCTTTTTGCTTTCTCTGCGCATAGCCCTGTATGCTATATTAAATATTCTTCTATATTAAGTTGCATAACTAATATGTTTTTCTTTGTTTTGTGCATTTAAAGCTGACTGAACAATGATCCTTTCTATGTAAATGAAACTATATGTCGTTTCCTGATGAAGTCATCCTGGCGAAACATGTCGATGTAAATGGACAAGAACATGTATGAAATCACAGGAATTCATTGATATTGATAGGATGTTTTGTGTACACCTATATCCTTGAATATACTGTCTTTTGCGTACTTTTATGTTATTTTCTAAATTAACTATATTTGTATATTTTTATACCAAAACGCTCTTGAAGTAACTTTTATATATGATGCACCGCATACAGTCCCACATCTCCATTTCTCTTTTGCCCATAGACTTCTGTTATTACCTGCGAGTTTGGTGAGCTTTCTGAAAGTGCACCACACCTGCAGAATATAATAGAAGTCTATTGCAAAGTGCAGGAAAGCCAAAGGTACACTGCGTTGCACCCGCAGTGCCGGAAAAACTGCAGCTCATCAGTGTGAAAGCAGCCTTGGGTCCCTTTCACACGGTCAGTCTGACCCAAGTCGACCCTCCGTGCACCTCCAAGGAGTGGCAGATGTAAACCGACTTGTGTCCTACCTCCAATCTGATAAAAAAAAAAAAGAGTATAGTGGGATGTGTACGTGTCCCGTCCACCCGCTCTGCTCATTGTGGCCCGCGACCAGTTACCAAGTCGCTTAAGTGGCCCTTACTCTTCAAAAGGTTGGGCACCCCTGTCCTAGGACATATCACACATCCCAGAAGGCTGTGGGATCAGTCCAACAGCGCTGCTGTGCCTCATGCATGCATTGAGGTGAAAAACCTTGAAGGTTTACAACCACTTTAAGGCATCAGCATACCAAGGCATTTTGGATAATTTCATGCTCCCAACTTTGTGGGAACAGTTTGGGGACGGCCCCTTCCTGTTCCAACATGACTGCTCACCAGTGCACAAAGCAAGGTCCATAAAGACATGGATGAGCGAGTTTGGGGTGGAGGAACTTGACTGGCCTGCACAGAGTCCTGACCTCAACCCGATAGAACACCTTTGGGATGAATTAGAGCGGAGACTGCAAACCAGGCCTTCTCATCCAACACCAGTGCCTGACCTCACAAATATTGAACCCTACGGACGAAGACTGGGATGCCATTAAAGTTCATGTGCGTGTAAAGGCAGGCGTCCCAATACTTTTGGTAATATAGTTGTAGCGGGTATTTGAATTTAGGGGAGGCATCTGGGTGGTAGTGTAACCCAGATGCACTGATTGTTAGGGAATCTGAGACCCTTTTGTGGTTCTTGGAGGACTCTGGTGGTGTGGGGTTCCCTGCGGCCTGCTGGTGGCGCAGTCGCCCTGGGCTGGAGCTGAACACTCACCGCAAGACTGCATCCCTTTTTGTCCTTTCCTGGCGCTGGTACGGCGTGGCGGGGAACCTGCTGTGACGCAAAGGGAGAGGAGATAAAAGGGGCGGATGCCCTGACCTTGGGTTCAGAGTCGGAGGACGCAGCCGTGCCCAGGCACCTTCAGCCTCGGTGCTGGTGTTCTGGAGTTCCGGGCCCAGGTGTCCTTGACCTGGCCGGAGCGGGAGATGGAGTCCATCCCAGGCACCTTTAGCCTGGGGTGAGGTACTAATGCGGAAGCCTGGGACTCAGTACCTTCGACTGGGTTCCGCGAGGGTGGAGGAATCCGAGGGGGCCCTAACGCCTTGGGTGCCCGTGTCTGAGATTGAGGAGGCCGGTGAGCGGAACTTCTCCGGAAAGTCTGGCGCAGCATTTGCCGGTGACGGAGAGGCCTCCGGTAACTCTTGGATGGATGTCTTCCCTCTGACAGGGGCTGTGATAGCGAAGGTAATTCATGCTCTTGTTCTATATAGTCGGTGGCAGTGACTATACATCATAACCATTGGTGACACCACAGTGGTTAGCTCTACTAAAAGAATTATGCCTTGACCTACTCCCCACAAATACTGAAGTGTTCTATGGGTCTCAACCTGTCTGTGCTGTATGACTATTTATTGCTGGAAGAGAATAAATACGAGTTGGACCTTTTCAGTGTGTGGAACTCTGGTTACTGGGAGCAAAGGGAGTCATTTCGAAGAAAGGATTTGACTCTGGGACACACACACAAAACCCGATAGTTCTGGCTTTCACCTCCAGTCTCTCTGGAGGACATGGGCCGTGGTGTATCGCATCCCTCCCCCCAGTACTAAACCCCTAGACAAGACCAACAAGCCGAGAATGAGAAGGGGTGAGAGGGGTGAGGTCGCTACACGTGGGGGCATCGTGTCCGGGATGTGTATTGTGTCTGAATTTGAACTTTGCTGCCCGGAGGAGTTCCGAGTAGGTCGGCCATATTGGCCAACGCACCACGAGGCACACCTTAGCTGCGCAGTTCACGGGCGGAAAGAAGAGAACGAACAAATGCAGAGTATGGGAGGAGTCTGGCCATGTGGAAGGACACACGTGGGGATTCCAGGGCGAAGGGGTCAGTGCGCATTGGAGCAGCAGCCAGTCAGGATGACCTCAAATTCTCTGTGGATTTCTGTTCCTTCTACAGCGGAGATGACTTCCTTTGCTGCTCCGATCACGGATACAGGAATAAGACTAAGGCCCCAGGGGCGGTTGGCTCTGTATACCTGCAGAGACATAGAGGCCCCCGGTGTGATCTGTCCCGGCTGTTCGGGACTGGTGGTGCAGTTGAAGCCGTTCAGGCGATGTGAGGTCTGCAAAGAATTTCTCTTCGAGGTGGAGCCATCCACAGAAAAGCCTCGCGCCTTCCACCTCAACTACCTCACAGGTACTGCCACTCCGGAGGGAGAGATCGATGCCTATGCGGACATTCCTGCGTGCATTGACCAGGGCGAAGGGACTGCCCCAAAGGAGATTGAGAGAGAAAAACCAGAGGATGCTGCCTCGGTCACCACAAGCTCCCTGCTCCCACCGCCGAAGAGGAAAGTTGGCCTGGTGATGGCATCCTGTGGTCATGGAAGAGCTTCGCCCCGTCGCTTGCCTGGCCTGGATGGATCCGGAGGGAAGAGCCCTGGACATCCCTGTTCTAAAGGCCCAGGTGAGCCAGGGGTTGGGACTGTGTGTGTGGTATGAGGTGTCGGGAGCCCACGGTCGGTGGAACCCATCGAGGGGGGTGATTCCGTGTCTACGGGGAATTACCTGCCCGCAGAGTGTTATGACACCTCCGACCTAGAGTCACTATCTGATGCCGGTGATGATGGGGAGATAGATGAAATCTTCCACAAGAAGGGATGGGACAAGATGAAGTTACCCTCGTCCCGTGTCACAAGGGACCCACCTATGTCCATTGGGGATAGTACACCCTGGGTGGAGGCCTCGGAGCCTAGGGAAGGATCTGGTCCCCTGCCTACACCCTCGCTTCTTGAATCATTGAGTGTTTCACCTGCTCCTGTTGCGGGAGTGCAACGCGCATTACTGCAAGCTCCTAGGCCCAAATCCACCGAGGTGGTTGGAGTACCTCGTCATCCTGAATCAATCGTTCTGCCTGGAGAAGGAGACCGTGCCACAATGCCACCCTTGGCAAGGCTGCAGCGTCTCTTTTGTCAGAAGGTTGCCCGAGAATATGGGTGGGAATACCCATATCTACCCCGAGAATTGTTCTATGAAGTGGAAGTTTTGCGGCAGCGGTGGTACGACAAGTTTGTCTGGACAAAGCTTTAGGTACCTCATGCACGCCGATACCTCTCGTGTTCCCCTACAGTTACCAGAAAATTCAAGGACTGTAAGGCGGAGTGGATGTTGGGAAGGCACATCCATGCTGACAGGGTGGTTATCTGTCGGAAGGATGGAGGGAACATTGAGTACAACGTGGAGGCTTTTGACAAGCATTTGAAGCCTTTGTTCCTGCCGCATCCAAAGTTCTATTTATAGGAGAAAAAGGCTCCTTTTATATTTCCTTTTTTGTTGCTGAACTTTCCAGAGTATTTGCTGGAACACAGGGACTGTGCCCTATATTTTTTTTTGGGTGTTTTTGCTCTTTGGAGAGATGGGAGCTGTTATGGTTGTTTTGTTCTCTTTCTTTCTCCATTCATCAAGAAAAGAAATCAGTGACTTTGGGGCATAGCTAGTATAGGGTCACAGTACAGAGAAAAAAAAAAAAGAAGAGAGAAAAGTTCATCTGGATTTGATAAGTGTCTTGACCGGGGCATTGCCACCAGGTGGCGGTGTTGCGCAACAATTGTGTTTTTTTTTTCTGTACACTATACTCCATGATCATTGGAGCGAGTGGGTTTCTCCCTATATAGACCCATTCTTTCCAAGAAAACATATACATTGTGTCAGGAATGATGTGTGTTTTCTTTTCTTTTCCCTCTGCAGGAGATTTGTCTATCAAGGCTGCTGAGAGTGGGGTGGTCCTTAGATAGCGAGGGTGGGAAATTTCAGTGTGTAGAATCATTTAAAGTTTTTGTGTACCAAGTTCATTGTTTTATATTCCTGTTTCCCTTTCCCGTTTTAGGTCCTGGCACAATTCATGACTAAATTGTGAGGTTGGATTCTATGTGTAGTTTGGTCTCTGGGTCGAACTTATGTTACCACTCTTTGGGAGACATGGGTCTGCTCCAGACACTGAGGACCAGTGTCAAATCACCAGGGGGAGAGTGTAGTGGGTATTTGAATATACAGGAGGCATCTGGGTGGTAGTGTAACCCAGATGCACTGATTGTTAGGGAATCTGAGACCCTTTTGTGGTTCTTGGAGGACTCTGGTGGTGTGGGGTTCCCTGCGGCCTGCAGGTGGCGCAGTCGCCCTGGGCTGGAGCTGAACACTCACCGCAAGACTGCATCCCTTTTTGTCCCTTCCTGGCGCTGGTACGGTGGGGTGGGGAACCTGCTGTGACGCAAAGGGAGAGGAGATAAAAGGGCGGACGTCCTGACCTTGGGTTCAGAGTCGGAGGACGCAGCCCTGCCCAGGCACCTTCAGCCTGGGTGCTGGCGTTCCTGAGTTCCGGGCCCAGGTGCCCTTGACCTGGCCGGAGCGGGAGATGGAGTCCATCCCAGGCACCTTTAGCCTGGGGTGAGGTATTAATGCGGAAGCCTGGGACTCAGTACCTTCGACTGGGTTCCGCGAGGGTGGAGGAATCCGAGGGGGCCCTAACGCCTTGGGTGCCCGTGTCTGAGATTGAGGAGGCCGGTGAGCGGAACTTCTCCGGAAAGTCTGGCGCAGCATTTGCCGGTGACGGAGAGGCCTCCGGTAACTCTTGGATGGATGTCTTCCCTCTGACAGGGGCTGTGATAGCGAAGGTAATTCATGCTCTTGTTCTATATAGTCGGTGGCAGTGACTATACATCATAACCATTGGTGACACCACAGTGGTTAGCGCTACTAAAAGAATTGTGCCTTGACCTACTCCCCACAAATACTGAAGTGTTCTATGGGTCTCAACCTGTCTGTGCTGTATGACTATTTATTGCTGGAAGAGAATAAATACGAGTTGGACCTTTTCAGTGTGTGGAACTCTGGTTACTAGGAGCAAAGGGAGTCATTTCGGGGGAAAAGGATTTGACTCTGGGACACACACACAAAACCCGATAGTTCTGGCTTTCACCTCCAGTCTCTCTGGAGGACATGGGCTGTGGCAAGCATGTACTGGCCATTGGGACTACAGGGAGTTTCCCGGTGGGCCGATTGCTCAGTGGGCCGGTTTCAGTGACAGCCTGTCAAAGTAATGGCTGCGTGACTCGCCCTCCACTTCATGCAGTGATGTGGGAAGGATGAGAATAATACAGAGGAGAATAAGTGAAATAATAAGAGAGGTTAGTGAGGACTTTACGTTATGCTACTTAATGTTTTTTTGCACAATTGCGTTTAGTTTATATACAGTTTTTGTGCTTGTTTGCAAAATTAAAGTGGGCCGCTCTGGATGAAGTCCAGGGCCAAATTTTTGTCTCAGTCCAGCCCTGGGCCGTGGTGTATCGCATCCTTCCCCCCAGTACTAAACCCCTAGACAAGACCAACAAGCCAAGAATGAGAAGGGGTGAGAGGGGTGAGGTCGCTAAATAGTGTATCTTAAATTACATTTACACTAAAATTACTCTTTAGATAAAGTAAGTTACGGTCATAACCCCAGTCAGTTTATTTTGTCAGTTTGTGTCCCATTGCGGAGATTTCCCTTTACTTCTTGTCCCATAGCCAAAACAGGAGGTGAGAGGAAATCCCTGCAAATTAAGGGAATCCCTTGGGGACCCCTAGGTCACCAGAACTAGTGTCCCCATTGCAGTGGCGGCACCCATTAGGGGTGCCGGAGCGCTACCCCCTCTATCCACAGCCGCCACCCCCATACTCTATCCACAGCTCCTGGGGAGGGGCCAGCAGCGGAGGGGCCAGGACGGTACGACAGGCAGTCTGCCTAGGAGGAAGCATACACCATTCAAACACCAGCCGCTGTAATATTTCATGCCATACACAGAGTGGTGCACTGACGCACCTGGTACATGTGAGTACCCCATTGGGGGGGGTTGTTCTTATTTGTTTAATAAAACATTTAAAGCGATATTACACTATCGCAGCTTTTTATTCCCGAGATACTGCGTGGGAAGCCCAGGATCCTGTTACCATTATAGAACCCGGGGGTGGTTCACAAGCGTGTATAGTCTGAGCGTAATCGCTAAGTCACACGCTCCAAGGTGAGCATTTAATACCTAGGGGGGGTCACTGGAATAAGAGCACCAATGCATGATCTGCAACACCCGTCAATCATTTTCAGACGCATGGATTTATAAGCATGTCAGCAGTGCTAGTTACTGGATACCACGCATATGCACTTTTTTCAACAAGACTGTCACAGCATTGTTTTATAAAAAGACTTGTTTTTGCACAATAGCACTTTTTGCTATTTAACCACTTAAGCCCCGAAACAATTTTGTTGCTAAAGGACCAGGCCCCTTTTTGGCGATTCGGCACTGCGTCGCTTTAACTGACAATTGCGCGGTCGTGCGATGTGGCTCCCAAACAAAATTGACGTCCTTTTTTTCCCACAAATAGAGCTTTCTTTTGGTGGTATTTGATCACCTCTGCGGTTTTTATTTTTTGCACTATAAACAAAAATAGAGCGACAATTTTGAAAAAAAAAATCAATATTTTTTACTTTTTGCTATAATAAATATCCCCAAAAAATATATAAAACATTTTTTTTCCCTCAGTTTCTTCTACATATTTTTGGTAAAAAAAAAAAAAAAATCGCAATAAGCGTTTATTGATTGGTTTGCGCAAAAGTTATAGCGTCTACAAAATAGGGGATAGTTTTATGGCATTTTTATTAATATTTTTTTTTTACTAGTCATGGCGGCGATCGACGATTTTTATCGCGACTGCATCGGACACTTGACACATTTTTGGGACCATTGTCATTTTTACAGCGATCAGTGCTATAAATATTGTGAAGGACTAGCATCAAGTGTAGAGCTTGAAGGACACCGCCACTCGCTGGTTCTTCTTTTTAAGGGTTGTTTGCCCATTTTTATTAAAAGAAGTTCAAAACAAAATCAAAAGGTTTTCCCTCGCAGGGGTTTCAGTACTCCTTTTCATCAACAAAATGACATTCAGCCTCCTGGCTTATACATACAGCAGTGCTGCTCAGGCCTTCCACTTCAGGCTCTTGTCTGTCTCCTATAGACTATTCCATCTGCAACACCATCCATTTGGATAGCAGCCCCTTGCTGCTCTGACCCTCAGACCTGGGTCTCTGGCTTCCACTGTGCACACAAGCACTCTATGGCTTCCCCAGTGCACACTTGCACTCTATGGCTTCCCCAGTGCACACTTGCACTCTATGGCTTCCCCAGTGCACACTTGCACTCTGTGGCTTCTCCAGTGCACACCTGCACTCGTCGGGAGGGTGGGGCCCAGAATGCTGGTCCTGATTCTACTATCAGGCCCACACACACCTGAACAATCAGTGTGCAGTTGAGTCTCAAAACCCGGATCCAGGACTGGGGATTTCATCCCACCCGGATCTCTAAGAAATCCCCAAGCTCCGGGTCCCAAAGTGGACTTTAGTAAATCATGAGGAAACTGAAAAGCCAGTTTCCTCCCAAACAAGCAAATACCCTGGAGCCCCTCAACCTGCCTGGTTGAGAATCCTGCCTCCATACACTGGTGGGGTACCACACTACCACATACCCTCCCCCTTTGTTTCGATCCGGAGGGAGGAACACCAGCACTCGTCATCATGGTTGGGACACCTCTGTGCTGGCTGTCAGCCACGTAGGCCCAACCTTTTTTTCCGGGTGCGCTTCCAGGTACGTCCAACCCTGGATCTTAACAAGGTCCTATATTTCCCTATACTCAACCTTCTCCCTCTTCTTTTGGGGTTCCATAAGCACTGCCTCTCCTGAAATTTTAACAGGGCACTCCTGGTCTTTCCAATACCTTTGGGCACCACACTGTCATGTACCTTTAACAAATTATTTGGTTCATCATTGACAGACATATTCAAACCAACATTACACCTCTCTACGTTGCACAGATCACCAATGCCTTTTTTTTCAGCATTTGCTAGGGCAGCGTCTGCAGAGGGCACACATACTGGAGGGCTGCCATTACCCACGGGAACCTCACAAGACATCACCTCCCCGGGGTTCACCCACTCTGCAGGCAGCTGTCCTACCACTTGACCTGTTCTGATGCCATCTGTATTTTTATCCACCTGCACAGACAAGCTCTTGTCTGATCCACATACAATTTTTACCGCACTTCTTATCCGTTTCCCTGTCTCGGGGACCTTATTAGGTTTGTCACCTAAACCAAACATTGGACTTGGGACCCCAGTCTTTTTAACCACCTTCGGTTGAGCCGCTGTCAGGATTTCTGCTGCTTTCTGGGCCACACTTGGCCCTTCCATCTCATGCGATTCTTCCACTGGTACAGCACACACGCCCTTCACCAACAGCTGACCAGTACTACCTTGGACCATAGCAGCAGAAATGCCTTCCACCTGGCTGTTAGGGTGTGAAACCTCAGACACTTTCTTTTCGCCAAAGCCTCTCCCATATACCTCTTGTACAGGAACTAACCCATCAACATACCTAGTGTCAATTTTTAAGACTAGTAATACGGTCATAAATAAACCATTTCTGTCTTGTCTTCCTTTGTGCTGTACCACCTGCCACTCAGGGGTCCACCTAATGGTACTCCGCAGTACCAGACTGTCTGACTGTGGTGGAGACACCCCAGTATAGACTTGCTGTACATCCCAAAGTTTAAGCATCTCTTTTAACACTTTTGTTAGAAACCATACCCTTGGCTCCAGACCCAAGTCCTTCCTGGGGACTTTCCTGACACTGGGGATGCAGACAGCTTCACTTGCTGAGACGTGAGAGGTTGCAAGGTTTAACGGAACTTTCTCCCAGCTGGAGACAACCACAGCCTGGTGCTCTACCAGAGCGCTGCCAGGTGCTTGACTCATACCCAACTTCTCAGGTTCAGCACCAATGAACTGCTTCACATTACCAGTGACAACGTCACTTTGACACGCCATGTCAGCATCATTTTTGTAGGTTACTGACAAAGTGTCTGCTGTGTGCTCGCCCTTATATGGTCCATATTTCTCACGAGGGTTAAACCCTGCAGCAGCCACCGCGCCCTCAGGTATAAGCTGTTCTGCCGTCCCTCCTACTGGCACAGCAGAAACTTTGTCCACCTTATTTTTGTGCATGAAAGCCTCATCTATCAGGGACATTAGATTTTTACCCCAACTATCCCAATCCGTTGTAGCTGTGCTCCATTCACTGGCGTTCCTCAGCCCTGATCCATCCGCCCAAGGAGACACATTAGAACAGATGGGTTTAGTTTCAGATTCATCACCCAAATTACGAATCATGGCAGACTTCAGTAACACATGTTTTAGCACCGCAGGTTGCAATACACCACAACCACCACCTTGCTCAGGCGGCGCTTCATAAGCCTCACACACCTTTGCATTTTTCACAGGTTGTGTTAACCCATTATTTACCGGCACATTTTTAGTACTAGCAGCTTGCACTAACACATTACCATTACACGGTACAGTTCCACTCTGTCCCAGCAGAGTGACATCGCAGTTGTCCATGGCAACCTCCGACTCCAATACATGAAGTTCCCTGGAGATTTCTGGGGACAACTGTGCTGTCTTACCACCAATTGCTACAGGCAATGACCCATTAGTGACAACAGCTTTTGCTCTGGAAGAACCTGGGGTTTTCCCAACAGCAGCAAACTTTTCATTAACAGTAATACTTATAGCATTTTTAGTTTTTGCAGGCTGTCCTAGCCCACTGCCAACTTGAGGCTGGCAGACATTAGACACAACACTTTTAGTCATCAACACAGGTTCTGTTTGGACTTTAACCCCTGCATTCCCACTGGGTATGAAAAAGTCATTCTCAAGCGCACATTCTGTGGCCCCACTAACTGGGGTCACTCTCACATCATCATGGACAGTCTCGTAGCCAGTTCTTTTATACCTGAAATCAGCAGTTCCAGGCATCATTTCATTAAAGATAGTCTTACCCACCACAGTAGTTGGGGTCTCCATCTTCATTTGAGTAAGTTGTCTTAAGAACCAGTCCTCAGCCGCACATTTACTGGCCAACTCCCCCTGGTGGCCATGGGATGAAATCACAGCAGGCATCTCCCACTGTTTAGCACCCCCTGCAGACACCACAGAAAACTCCTCCTTGTTGCCAGGGGTGACTGCAAACATATTTGCAAAGGGATCTTGGCCCACAGATAAAGAGTTCTGTTTAGCAACATTACCTCTAGGTGCACCCCAGAATATAGGGCAAGACAATATTTCGTGCCCCAGCTGGCCACATTCCAGGCATGGTACTGGATGACTTTTCCCCAGTGCGTTTCTCTCCTGATGATTCCTTCCAGGCATAACTTCCACTCTCGTTGCCATGGGAGATCGCAGTCTCCCAGCAGAGCTTTGCTGGCTCTCTCCAACATGCTGTATTGGCTCCTCCGGAAGCCACTTGTCACGACCCATGGGAGGCACACCCCTTGGTCCACAGACAGCCCGACTGGCCTCCTCTGTGTTGCTATGGGCAACCACTCTCTGTCCTGGCCTTTGATCAGCCTCTCTTCTGGCATATAACACAGGCTTCTCAGACCTTTGTTTTGCTAGGTAGCTTTGCACTGGAGCCAGGGACAAAAAGGCACTTGGAGACTGCATGCCCCCACTCACTGAACCGCAAACAGCGCACTTGGTTCCATGTCTTGTCAGGGTTTCCCACCCTGCATCTGCTGGACCCTGTCTCAAGCTGTGTCACTTTCACACTTTTCACAACAGCTGCTGGTTTAACTGCAGCAGTGTTGCCAGGGACAACAACACCCCTCTCCCATGCATGGACATTCGGCAGCTCTCTTTTTGTATGGAAGGTTGGCTTGCCTTCCACTTTAGCTTGGTCCAATCCTGCCAGGTGTCGCTTGCACCAATCCACTGCAGATTCAAACGCTGGTGGACTCTCCACACTAGCAGTCATCTGTGCATTCATTGCACCAGGGTTGCTAGGGACAACAGCAGCCCTCTTTTCCCTTGGAAAACTCTGTTTAGGCATGTATGGGGTTCGATCAGGCGGTAACAACCCCTCCAGCCACAGAGCTCTATCTATCATCTCAGCCATCCTTGCTTCTTTTAGGCGTTTTGATCGCCCCATCCTTGCGGTCTTGCACACAGCAACTTGTAACAGTTCTTGGCAGAGAAAAGGAAAAAAAAAAAATCTGTTTGTTTCTCCTTTCACAGGTACACAACCTGCATGCAACAGTCCATCAAATAAACTTCTGCGCAATGCAGTTTGCCTGGCTGCCACACACAGCTAGCAGCAGTTCACTGCAGAGAAAAAAAACAAAACTTTTTGTTCACAGGTACACCACCTGCAACAAATTGGAGCACTGTCTCTTCAAGGCTAGTTACCTTTCGCTTGCAGGTTCTCCTCACCTGCACACACACAGATTATGCAGTCTCATGCACCAAAAACACAGTTCATATAACAGATGAACTTACTTGATTGTAGGGATCTCAGATTGTGCCAAAATTCTCCACCACTTGTGAAGGACTAGCATCAAGTGTAGAGCTTGAAGGACACCGCCACTCGCTGGTTCTTCTTTTTAAGGGTTGTTTGCCCATTTTTATTAAAAGAAGTTCAAAACAAAATCAAAAGGTTTTCCCTCGCAGAGGTTTCAGTACTCCTTTTCAACAACAAAATGACATTCAGCCTCCTGGCTTATACATACATGACCAGTGTACTCGAGATACCTCCCCACACCTTACCCCTACCAGTTTACCCCTCTTAACCACTATCTTAACTTATCCAATCTATAGTAATTTAGACCACACCAGAGTTGGAGTATAAAATGGCCACAACAGCCTTTTTATTAAAACCATATCATGTAAAGAACTCCAATATAAAATATATATTTTCAATAACTTTATTAACACAATTTTACCATTATAACTCCCAGTCTGTTGGTCTCTGACGGCACCCCAAAACTTTTGAACCCCTTTTTACACCAATACACTGCGGTACAAAATTTTTGAACCATACCAGGCCTCCAGCCGTATAACAGCTCGGAGACAACCCCTTCCCGCAGTGCAACCATACCCGTACTCCAGCGGACACCATTCCACTGGAATACACCAGAGGGGCACATACCATCGATGAGCCCCCACCACGTTAATACCATCTGTTTTCTGCCACCGTCAAAGACCAAAGACACCGCCACAGCCTGCAAAGGGTAACCCCTTACCCTTAAGGGCCCCTCCACACCCGCAGGGCACACTGGATCCCATCCTGACTCCCCAATGCCCACAAATCCATCCCACGTCAGAAAGATGCACACCATCCCTCCGTAAATACATGCCCACATTAACCTCCAACTCCATGTGCCTACAACCAGCCCCCCGTTATTGGCAACCAACCTAACCACCAGTTCGTTAAACTTGATTCCCGCCTTGTTAATCTGCGCCACTGATCTCGCCCTCCGCCACGAGGTGTACTTCATAACGTCGGACTATACTACCAACGTCCCCAGGAAGACCTCTCTAAGAAATCCAACGTTATTGCCGAGAACAGAGCCCCAATGGCTCTGATCCCCAAGTCATCCTCCCCCCACATGTAGTACCCAAACGACCTGTTGTCTATCCAACCGGGCGTACCGATCCACTCCTGGCACCACCCTACTCCACTCTATGTCCGTGAAGCCTATTCCTCCCAACGCAAGCCTCCATCCTGGGTATCCCCAACAGCCTGCCCGCCTGTCATGTATCTGCCCTCCTTTTTCCCCCAAAAGACATATGAATGCCCTACCGTCCAGATGAGGCATGTAGAACCTCCATCTGAACTGAAAATACCACAACACAATTCAAAAACCCCAGAAAATTACCCCATCATTGCCAATAACCTCACTTGCGCACCCCTTCACTTCCCACATATTTCCACTCACATCCGCTAATAAATGGGGGGCGTACCTAAGAACGAAACCACCTGGACTCCCATCTCACGATCCATTTTACCGCCCCAAATCCAACCCGCCCCGGGCAGCCCCAGTGGCCGCCCCGATGCGGAAGGAGTGTGAAGCGATATGCTTGCAGTTGTTCCCAACCGCCCACAGGCCTTTCCTGAAACCCAGCCATGCATTAAAAACGTACTAGAAAACGATCCATCCTCATGCACCAAAAAAGCCCACCCCCCGGCCGTCCTAACTTCCAGAACTTCTTACACCACCCTCACTGAACAGTCCTGATCCCCGGGCAATGAAGACAGCTGTACCATCACCCCACACACAGGGAGGGTGGCCCATTTGATCCATCTGTAACCTCCTGAACCGCAAACTCACCCTTCCGCCCGATAACTCCACGTCCTGTACCAGTAACCCCTCCGTCCTCTGTTTTTGACAGGCCCACAAACTCCCCCACCCTAAATGCAACAAAAAACGCTGTATAGAACAACTTAACCCCTTAACAGATGAACACACCCCGGCCAATGCCCCTCAAATCACTTGAGAAAGAGAAACAGAAAAACAGGCCTACCTGCATTCCTATGAGGGTGATCCTTTTGACACCCCTTTACCGCCTCCCTTACCCAGAAAACCGTAGTGAAATCTGCATGCCCTGGAGTTCGAATAGAAAACGCCAAGCCTGCCCGCTTCTTCTCGATCCCTGCTACCGAACCCCTTGCCTCCATGCACCAAGTTACTAAGTAAACTACCAGCAACTCCGTCTCAGACACATCCCGCTAAGCATCCACTAGCCGTCTGAATGCAGCCCATTCCCTCCAGATTATTTGTATATGCCACCCATGTCGACCCACTTCCTTACTTCCCAATCCGGAAAACGGGGACAGTGAAACAGCTAAAGTGTAGTCTAACCCCGGGATACGCCTAGCATAGAGAAAACGTTCACTTGTAAGCACTCCAGTCGATGACTTGCACCACCCCCAAATCGTCACCGTGCAATCTAAACTTCATGTCCTTACTCATTGCCTCCCACAGTTCTGTAGCCAATACCGCCGGAAACAGGTCCAGCAATACCAGGTGATGACTGAGCCCCTCTTCCCCCAAAGACTTAGTCCATGCCTCTGCACTCCATTACCCTTGGCAAATGCCCCAAAAAACCCAGTGAACTTTGCATCATCAGTGCCCCATCCTAAATCAAAAATTGGTCACCGGGTCCCACATCCACCCCCATTGCCCGTTGTAAGTTTCCAAGAACGTGTGCCCCACCTTCAAAACATCCCTAAGCTCCTCATAGAGTCAAATAAAATGCGTATTGGCCCGCACCCCCACTGCCGCAGCCGACCATCCTTTAACAAAAAACCCACCCATGGGAACAATTTCCCAGGAATTGGATCGCCTGCCCCGTCACGGACCACCCTTTAACAAAAGGAAGCTAAATTGTCAGACATGGCGCCTGAGAAGGAGCTTACCATGGGCAGACACAGATTCACATAAAATTCCCCCCCAGCAGCACCCCAACCGCCAAAACTGTCCGGATGAAACGGCAGCCGCCGGAATGCCGACTCAACGTCCGCCTTTGCATGAGTGCCCCCCACTGTGCCCACTTCAGGACCTATCAAGGAATTAACTCACCCCCTGTTTGAGAACAAGAGATAGTGAATAAGCAGAAGCTTGATCGATTCCTTCTTAACCACCACCCCCATCGGTGACACCACCAGATACACGATTGGGCTCTCCCGAAATGGCCCCCCATACGATCTAAAGCCACCTTTTTAGCCAATGTTTTCTGAAACCACCCCCGGACTAACCAGTGAGGACCCCAAAATTTGCGCCAAGGGCGGCACGACCTCTTTAGCGAACGCACTTTTAAAAAACCTTCCTAGAAACCCGCTCTCAGCAACTCTGCCGACGCCCTAAACAAATATCTACTTCGAAAAAAAAAACGCATCCTTACCTCCTGCACCGGTGTCATCCTTCTTGAAGCAAAATCCCGCTTTCCGTCTTTTGAAGCACCGAGACAAGGGGTGCGTCCCCCCGCATCCAGCATTCCTGTTAAAACGACAGGACCCCACCCAACTTGCCAGATACCTTGTTAAACTGACAGTACACCCCCACCATGTTTCTTGTTCAGTGGTACAGAGTCATTTGTCCCCCCCGACCGACCCCCTTGAAAATTGGCTTGGTGTCCCAGCCGAGGACATCAAACGCAGCCAAAGGCTGATATCCTTATGCACCCAACAAAGCGTCTGACGAACTGCCCCCCGCTGCCGACTGTTCGTAATAACGCAGTAAAGCAGTCCCAACATAACCCCCTAGGCCTCTCCCAGCGCATCCATATAACAGCACAGTGCCGACCAATGTTCCCGGGTTTACTCACCTAACACGCTGGCCAAGCTGGCGAATGGCTGCAGCCTCTTGCCAAACCTCCTTGGGACCAATCGACACCTCCTCATCCCCTCATCTTCCTTTCCGGAATCGTCCGGCTTACCTTTTTTCCAAATACATTTTTTCTAGGGGCAGTAATAAGAAAATCTCGACATACTCACCTTTCCAATTTTGTCTCTCACCCCTTGGTCAGGTGAGCCCCCCAAGGGGCCCTTCAAAGCAAACGCAAACCTCACACTTAGCGGCATCGGCGATACGTACTATAACCGCTATGGCCACCACAGCAGGATCCCCTGCGTTCACCCCCACGGCCATACTCACCTGATCACCTCCAACAATGTTCCGTCACGGGCCCCGTAGTGAACACGGGTGCCACCACCTTAACTGACCCCTTTACCTGCCCGCCTACCCACAGCGCCACCTGCGGGGGACCCCCTTCACCCACGAACATCGCTGCACCAAATCCCTCAATAATCTGCAATAGGGCCACTGCCCCGGGAGAGGCAGGCTGGTTGCCCGCCACAGCATCCCTGACCCCCGGCCTGGCCCCCACACCGTTGGCAACGCCCCCCAACCCCACACCCAACAAC
Source organism: Rana muscosa (assembly GCA_029206835.1). Lineage (NCBI taxonomy): Eukaryota > Metazoa > Chordata > Amphibia > Anura > Ranidae > Rana > Rana muscosa. The sequence continues at coordinate 212,850,466 of JARGYO010005626.1, forward strand.
TCACACAGTGCATTCGTCAAATCAACAGGAGAAATGATAGTGGTAGACTTACCGGGCTGACAGGGCACGTCCCCCCCCCCCACAGCCGCAGATCTCGCCTCCCCTGGTGCTGCGACCCCTCTGCGATCCTCCTCTACCGATCCGAACAGCTCCCCTTCCGACCTCCACTCCCAGGCTGGAAGCATGGCGTGATGAGCCCCCCAGGCGAAACTTACCTGGAGGCCGCGACTCCCCTTGGCGCCGAATTGAAGTCCCCTCCTGGGGATCCACCACCACCTCCCTGCAGCGCCTGCGCCCTCTTGACGAGCCCCGGGTAGGCCGCGACACCTGATCACTGCCGTTCTGCACGTCCCTCAGCCCACTGCTTCACCCGATACCGCCAGCCTCGTCTGGTAGAGGCCCTGCGGACGTGGCACCGCTTCTCCCCCGCTGAACCTCCCCTTCCCTGCCGCCTGCACAGAAGGGGGGGGTCCCACTTTCTGAGGTCCTCCGCCGCGAGGGCGAAGCACGGGCGCCATTACAGTCCGTAGCCCCGCCCCTGCCGTTGCCGCGTGTACCGTCCGGCTCACCCTATGGCTGAAGCAGGCGCACGCTTTTCCAGGGGTGGGCCGACGAGTCAGCCTGTGGGCTCCTGGTGTGGCAAATTTTTTATTTATTTTTTGGGGGGGGGGGTGCCGCGAATCGCGGGAGGGGGGTGCCGCGAATCGCGGGGGGGGTCGCGGGGGGGGGGTGCCGCGAATCGCGGGAGGGGGGGTGTGCCGCGAATCGCGGGGGGGGGGGGGTGCCGCGAAACGCGGGAGGGGGGGGCGCGTCTGCTGAGGCCCCAGGCCAAATCGGGCCCCAAACAGACGTCCTGTTATGATGGCCCTGAATGAGGGCACTAACCTGGTCTCCCAGACAGTCTGGCCCCTTCGTCGCCGCAGCCGCCCGCAACCGAGCGAGGATCAAAGCCACGTCCGCCATTTTGTCTAAGGAGAGAAGTGAAAAAACTTCCTCTCCTTTCTGTCCCCACACAAAATGATGCCGAGTGCACCCGCCTCCAGCTATTTAAAGTGCCCCTCCCCTCACATTAAAATTCACCTCTGCCTCCACCCACTCACTTCTTCACCAAATGTTAACCCCGTCCTGTCTGTACTCTCCACCTCGTCATGCATGGCCCTTCATTATATTCTTTTTTGTCTCTTCATTCCGGGCCTCCCTGCAGTGCTGCTCAGGCCTTCCACTTCAGGCTCTTGTCTGTCTCCTATAGACTATTCCATCTGCAACACCATCCATTTGGATAGCATCCCCTTGCTGCTCTGACCCTCAGACCTGGGTCTCTGGCTTCCACTGTGCACACAAGCACTCTCTGGCTTCTCCAGTGCACACTTGCACTCTATGGCTTCCCCAGTGCACACCTGCACTCGTAGGGAGGGTGGGGCCCAGAATGCTGGTCCTGACTCTACTATATGGCCCACACACACCTGAACAATCAGTGTGCAGTTGAGTCTCAAAACCCGGATCCAGGACTGGGGATTTCATCCCACCTGGATCTCTAAGAAATCCCCAAGCTCCGGGTCCCAAAGTGGACTTTAGTAAATCATGAGGAAACTGAAAAGCCAGTTTCCTCCCAAACAAGCAAATACCCTGGAGCCCCTCAACCTGCCTGGTTGAGAATCCTGCATCCATACACTGGTGGGGTACCACACTACCACAATATGCACAGATTACTGTGAAAATGACACTGGCAGTGAAGGTATACCTCCCAACTGGCACGGATTGTGCGGGTTTTACCCGCAGAGGCTCCTCCTTCCCGCACTCCCGCGAGACTATCATGTTTCCCGCACAGCAGGAAACATGAAGAGAAGAAGAGGAGCAGCAGCAGCAGGTAAGAGCCCCCCCCCCCCCGCGATCGGCGCACTAGTATGCCCCCCCGATTGGCGGCCCCCCGCCGCGCCCCAACCCCCCCCCCCCCGCTTAAAAATTATTATATATTTTTTTTTTTTGCAAGTCCTTTTTTCTTTTAAATGTTCCGGCGGCAACCATCACCCCCCCTTCCCCCCACTCAACAACTTCTGTGGCAATTCCCGTTTTTTTTGCCAATGTCCCGCACCCCCCCCCCGCTCAACACAACTCTGGTTGGCAGGGGAGAGGGGACATTAGAATGTCCCGCGAAGGGACTTTACAAAGTTGGGAGGTATGGTGAAGGCGTTAACCACTAGGTGACGATGTAGGGGTTAAGTGTGTCCTGATGAGTGATTCTAACTGTAGGGGGGGTGGGCTGTGTGAGACAAGACAGTGATCACCGCTTCCGATTACAGGAAGCGGTGATCACTGTCATTGTCACTAGGCAGAGCCGGGAGATGCTTGTTTACATAAGCATCTCCCCGCTCTGTCTCTCCGTGAGACGATCGCGGGTGTCCCCGCAGCGATCGAGTCCGCGGGACCCACGGCCGGGCTCACGGAGAAAGCGCCAGGGTCGCGAGCATGCCGCCGGCGGCGGCGCGAGCGACCACATGGTGGCATCTTAAATGGGACGTACCTGTACGTGATTGTGCCTGTCCGTGCCATTCTGCCGACGTATATATACAGGAGGCGGTCCTTAAGCGGTTAAAAGTGGGACAATTGTTGTTCACTATATACCACCGGACACTTATATCTGTGTTACAAAGCACTTGGATGCACATGAGCACTTTATTATTAATGTTTTAATTGACATATTTATTGTTTTTGTTTTTATTTTTGGTCATATCACATTTTTGTCACATAAGTGCCGGTGTTCTGCCAAGATCTCCCCCCCCCCCTGCAGATTCTGCCAGCCCTGGACTGCGCAGGTGCAACACTCTAGCTCCGAGAATTGCCGAACATTAAGAGCTGTAGACTGCGACTGCGCAATCAACAGGGTATAGTGACAGTCGTTGCCGCACGCTCCCGATGCTCGCTCCACTCTGCAAGGGGGGCGGGTGTATTACTATTATAATGGGCGGATGCATGTTTAAAGAAATGAATTGATGGACAGAGATAAGGGCGGGCCGATTTGAATGCTTGTCAGAGAATTGTTAAAAAAAATCTTATGTCTTTTTTTTAACAGTTCTCTGACAAGCATTCAAATCGGCCCGCCCTTCTCTCTGTCCATCAATTCATTTCTTTAAACATGCATCCGCCCATTATAATAGTAATACACCCGCCCCCCTTGCAGAGTGGAGCGAGCATCGGGAGTGTGCGTGAGCGTGTGGCACAATATTGTGCTCATAGCGCATGCGCCGTGTATGGGTTATAATCCATTCGGCTATTTTCGGAGGTCTGCCGTGAGCGGCACACGCAAGTGTTGCGCATGCGCAGGACAGAGCGGGCGGAATCCGCTTAAGTGTTGCGCATGCGCAGGACAGAGCTGGCAGAATCCGCTGAGGGGCAATTCTCGGCAGGTCACCGGTTCACGCTACAGCGACATGAAAGTCGGCACGACTTTGCGAGGCAACTTGAGGCAACTTTGAGGCAACTTCAAGTTGCCTCCAGGACAGGCGACTTTGCCAGTGGCCAATCACAGAATAATCCGCTCTGTGGGAGGGAAGGGTTTGCCTGAGAAAACTATTTTCTCTTCCTGTAAAGTTGCTTCAGTTAAGATGGAGATCCGACTTTGGAGGCGACTTCCATTGAAATCAATGGGTACAAGTCGCCTAGAAGTCGCCTTGAAGTAGTACAGGAACCTTTTCTGCAGTCGGAGCGACTTCAGTAGTGTACATTAAGACGGCTCTCATTGACTAACATGTAATTTCTCATGTCGGGCGACTTGGGGCGACACAAGTCGGATCCCAAGTCGCGGTCGTGTGAACGGGAACTAAGTCACTTACGTCACATTAAACAATACATGTGTTTGTTTTAATCTTCATGGGGAGGGTGAGCGGTGTTAGTTTTCTCGGGCCTGCCTGCAGTAAGTGTTTATATCCTCCCGCAGCTGATCTCGTCTCTGGGGTAGCCAGAAACAAGTCCTTAATTCTCCCCAGTAAAGCAACTGTCCACACCAACTGAAAAGTCCAACTTCTTATTTATTTATGAGAACAATAAATAGTCTCTGTGAGAGCAGACAGGTTGAGACGAGACACGGGTCAGATAAGGTGGGAGGAGGTCCAGGCACAAACTTAATTTAGCTTTTCTCCTGTTCTGGTTTGCACGAACAGGCTTGGCGCACGGTCTCTGCCACAGACCGTGAGGTTGGTCACTGCCACTGACCTGGTGATAGGGTGCCCACGTTTCCCGGATTGCCCGGGACTGCCCCGCAATTGACATGTCTGTCCTGGGTCCCGGGCACCTTCATTCCGGGACAATACAATGTCCCGGAATGAAATAGAGGACACAGCCACCCCCTACTAACTAATAACTACATTTCCAGAACTGGTTGCTAGGGCCAGCGCTGCCTGGCATCTTGCAACCAGTGACAATTTACTCTCAGACAGCGAGGCCGGGAGCGAGGCCTGCGCCTAGTGCAGCACTGCTGACCCCACCCACCTCGGCACCTCCTCCTTCTCCGGCACCCAGCGGCAAGCAGCAGGGACTGGTGTGATCTTCACTCTCCGGATAGTGACGCCACTCCTTTCCTTCTACGCACGTGGCTCAGGGAGTGACAGCAGCACTGCATCTGGTGGCAGGCATCTGGTGGCAAGTGGCACATTCACCTGCCAAATAACCCACCGCCAAATTCTCCATCAACCCTGAGACTACATTTCCCCCCGCCCCCCCCCTTCATCTTTTTTTGGGGAAGGTGAGAGAGGGGGTGTGTCCCTGAATGGCAGTTTGGAAATGTGGTCACCCTACCTGGTGAACATGAACTTCCTTCCTGGAGTATTTGGCCCATGTCAAGGAGAAAAACATCCCTCCGGAGAGTTACCAGAGGCAGGGCCGTCCTAATAGCATCATGGGCCTCTGGGCAAAGTAATGCTCTGGGGCCCCTACAATGATGACAGTGCAGGTAAACAGACATCAAGTAGGTAGGAGGCAGACTTCCTCCCCTGTGCCTCTATCACTCTCAGTGCCATCATGGGGCCCCCAATTTCGGGGCAGCGTGGGCTCAAGGACAGTGCAGGGACCCCCCATGCAGCTGGGGCCCCTGGGCAGTGCCTAGGTGTGCCCTCTCATTAAGACAGCCCTGACCAGAGGCCCTCCCTGTCACCACGACTCTGCGCTGGGTCTTCAGAAAGGGTCACCTCCCTGGCCTCCTCGATCCTGGATAGGGGTCCCCTCGCAAGGCGAATCCCTGGGAGCTCTCGATCCCTAGCGGACCCCAGCCGAAGGCTGCTGGGCTCCGGGCCTTCTCTAGAGTACCTCACCCCAGACTGAAGGTGTCTGGGATGGAACTGCAACCCCGTCCCCGGGCCAAGGGCACCCTGACACGACTCTTCCTCACCCCCAGGCCGAAGGTGCCTGGGCGTGGACGCAGCACACCCCATGGGCGGGGCGGATGTCTGCCCCTTTTATACCCTCTCCCGGCAGGCACAGCAGGTTCCCCACCCCGCTGTACTACTGCCGCGAGGGGACACAAAAGGCACAGCCCTCCAATGGTGGTTCAACCCCGGCCCAAGGTGACAGCGCCACCCATAGGCCACAGGGAACTGAACACCACTGATATCCTCCACGAGCTAAAATGGTCCATGAAACCTAACAATTAGTGCATCTGAGCCTAGTTACCACTCAGATACTCCCCCTAAATGTGACACCCCGCTACATACATAAGGGGGGATATGATCTCCATGTATAAATACATAAGGGGGATATGATCTCCATGTATAAATACATAAGGGGGGTATGATCACCATGTATAAATACATAAGGAGGGATATGATCTCCATGTATAAATACATAAGGGGGAGATATGATCTCCATGTATAAATACATAAGGGGGAGATATGATCTCCATGTATAAATACATAAGGGGGAGATATGATCACCATGTATAAATACATAAGGGGGGATATGATCTCCATGTATAAATACATAAGGGGGGATATGATCACCATGTATAAATACATAAGGAGGGATATGATCACCATGTATAAATACATAAGGAGGGATATGATCTCCATGTATAAATACATAAGGGGGAGATATGATCTCCATGTATAAATACATAAGGGGGAGATATGATCTCCATGTATAAATACATAAGGGGGAGATATGATCACCATGTATAAATACATAAGGGGGGATATGATCTCCATGTATAAATACATAAGGGGGGATATGATCACCATGTATAAATACATAAGGGGGAGATATGATCACCATGTATAAATACATAAGGAGGGATATGATCTCCATGTATAAATACATAAGGAGGGATATGATCTCCATGTATAAATACATAAGGGGGAGATATGATCACCATGTATAAATACATAAGGGGGGATATGATCTCCATGTATAAATACATAAGGGGGGATATGATCACCATGTATAAATACATAAGGAGGGATATGATCTCCATGTATAAATACATAAGGGGGGATATGATCTCCATGTATAAATACATAAGGGGGGATATGATCTTCATGTATAAATACATAAGGGGGGATATGATTACTATATATAAATACATAAGGGGGGATATGATTACTATATATAAATACATAAGGGGGGGATATGATCTCCATGTATAAATACATAAGGGGGGATATGATCTCCTTGTATAAATACATAAGGGGGGATATGATCTCCATGTATAAATACATAAGGGGGAGATATGATCTCCATGTATAAATACATAAGGAGGGATATGATCTCCATGTATAAATACATAAGGGGGGATATGATCTCCGTGTATAAATACATAAGGGGGGATATGATCTCCGTGTATAAATACATAAGGGGGGATATGATCACCATGTATAAATACATAAGGGGGGATATGATCTTCATGTATAAATACATAAGGGGGGATATGATTACTATATATAAATACATAAGGGGGGATATGATTACTATATATAAATACATAAGGGGGGATATGATCTCCATGTATAAATACATAAGGGGGGATATGATCACCATGTATAAATACATAAGGGGGGATATGATCACCATGTATAAATACATAAGTGGCCCATATAGTGAACTTTTTATTGGTTAAACTGGATAGCTATGTAGTTCTGAGGCAGGCTGTGTGCATCTATAGACACACACAGCGTGGCTCAGCCGCCCTCCCAGCTCCCTCCTTACTAGATTTGAGCAAATGGCTCCCGCTGCTGCCTCAGTCTGTCCTGCTGTGAGAGGGGAGAGAGAAAACCAGCGCTGCTGCAGGCAGGCACAGTGCTGGATAGATATAGGGCTCAGGTATGTGTTTAGTGAGTGGGGTGGGGGGAACAGCTGGTGGAAGGTTTTTTACCTTAATGCAGAGAATGCATTAAAGTGGTTGTAAAGGCGGCTTCCTGTGGGGGGCACTCGACAAAGAGGAGATAGCAGGAGCGCCAGCAGAGGACCTGAGAAGAAGCGGATTGGAGCTGCTCTGTGCAATACCATTACACAGAGCAGGTAAGTATAACATGTTTGTTTTATTTTAAAATTGTACTTTAAAAATCAAAGCTATAGGATCACTTTAGTGTAAAAAAACTTTGTGGCAGTCCATCCTGATCTGTTGGCCCTGATAATGTTCTCGGGGCCTAAGAGTCAGAAGGAGGTCTCTATGCCTGGTTCCCTTCTCCCTTCCATTATATTAGAAGGATGAAGAGATCTCCCCCTGACAAACTTTTGATTGCTTCCATGAATCTATCCTTTTTTCTAGGATGTTTTTATTATTTTATCCATTTATTGACTAAAGTTTGTTTATTCCTAAACATAATCTTTTTTCTTTATTTAAATTTATTTTTATATAACATGATGTAATGTTCTGTATTATTTATCTTATGAAAATAAAATATTTTGAAAGTAAAAAAAAAAAAAAAAAACCCCGTGGCTATAGAATTACTTTAACCGGTTCCCAACCGGCTCACGCAGATATACTGCGGCAGAATGGCTCTGCTGGGCGAAATCCCGTACATATACGACTTTGCCCAGGAGAGCCACCAGAGGGTTTGCGAGCGCCCGCTGCACAGCGGGGAACCCGATGCGCGTGGCCGGCGAGCACGATCGCGTGCACCAAATCCCCGTGCTGTCAGAGGAGAGAAGACAGATCGTGTGTTTCTACAAACAGCGATCTGTCATCTCTCCTAGTCACTCCCTTCCCCACACAGTTAGAACACGCTGAGGGAACACACATTTAACCCCTTGATCGCCAACTAGTGTTAACCCCTTCCCTGCCAGTGACATTTATACAGTAATCAGTGCATGATCGCTCTATAAATGCCAATGGTTCCAAAAATGTGTCAAAAGTCTCCGATCTGTCCGTCGCAATGTCGCAATACCGCTAAAAATCGCATTACTAGTAAAAAAAATAAAAAAAAAATAAAAACGGCATAAATCTTTCTCATAGTTTGTAGACGCTATAACTTTTTCGCAAACCAATCAATTATTGCGATTTTTTTTTTTCTACCAAAAATATCTAGAAGAATACGTATCGGCCTAAACTGAGGAAGAAGTTTGTTTTTTAAAAACATTTTTGGGGATATTTATTATAGTATTGTTTTTTTTCAAAATTGTCGCTCTTTTTTTGTTTATAGCGCAAAAAAATTAAAAACGCAGAGGTGATCAAATACCACCGAAAGAAAGCTCTATTTGTGGGAAAAAAAAAGACGCAAATTTCGTCTGGGTACAGCGTTGCACGACCGCGCAATTTTCAGTTAAAGCGACGCAGTGCCGAATTGTAAAAAGTGCTCTGGTCAGAAAGTGGGTAAAACCTTCCGGGGCTGAAGTGGTTACCATCACTTATGCCCTGTACACCCGATAGGAATTTCCAATGAAAAAAGTCAGACGGAGTCGGTTGTGTTTTTTTCATCGCAAATTCCGAACGTGTGTTGGCCCCATCGGAGAAATTCCGATGAATTTCATCGGAATTTTCAAATGGAACATGTTCTATTTTTTTACGCTGAAATTCCGTCGGAATTCCGATGGACGTTTGATCGGAAAAAGGTCAGATCGTGTGTACGGGGCATTAGGCAATGTTGCTTCTGTAGAATCTACTCCACCTCTAAACTGCACCCCCCCCACCCAGTAGATCAGAATGTCAGTAATAATCAGAAAGACCAGGAATTGCAATAGCATCAAATCATTTATTGATCAAAGATAAAATCGATAAAAAATCACTCACATCTACTATACTGAGTGTGCCCCTTGTATAGAGCAGGGGTCTCCAAACTTTCTAAACAGGGGGCCAGTTTACTGTCCCTCAGACTTTAGGAGGGCCGGACTATGTCTATTGTGAGTAGAAAAGGTCCCAACCTCAATGGGAATATGAGCAGTAGCCCATCTTTGGTGTCATTGGGAGGAATTGTGCCCCATCCTTGGGCCCAATTGTTGGCGTCATTGGGAGGAATTGTGCCCCATTCTTGGGCCCAATTGTTGGCATCACTGGGAGGAATTATGCCCCATCCTTGGGCCCAATTGTTGGCGTCATTGGGAGGAATTGTGCCCCATTCTTGGGCCCAATTGTTGCCGTCATTGGGAGGAATTGTGCCCCATCCTTGGGCCCAATTGTTGGCGTCATTGGGAGGAATTGTGCCCCATCCTTGGGCCCAATTGTTGGGGTCATTGGGGGGAATTGTGCCCCATCCTTGGGCCCAATTGTTGGTGTCATTGGGAAGAATTGTGCCCCATCATTGGCGTCATTGGACCCCATCATTGATGTAATTGGGAGGAATTGTGCTCTTTCACTGGCCTCAGTGGGGGGGTGGTTATGCTCCATTGTTGGCATCAGTAGATGAAAAAGTGCACAGTGCCCACAGGGCCGGATAAAGGCAAGCAAAGGGCCGCATCTGGCCCCTGGGCCGCCGTTTGGAGACATCTGGTATAGAGCATGCACAGCAGAAGGCAGGTCAGAGCTCCCCACCAGCATTCATCTATAACTAGTGCTGGTGGGGGGGAGGGGTGTACATTTACTAATATAGCGATGTGTTACATTTATTATTTATAAACGAAAACATTCCAGTACTTTAACTGTTGCACAAGCAAGTATAAGCGTTTCCCATGGTTAGAAGATCGTGCCGGAGGCGTCCCGGAGGTCTCAGGCGAAGGGTAGCATTCCAAAGAAGCACGCCAGACAACTTTCTAGAACTGTTGGGGTCGTCGGGTCTGTGATTAACTCTGCGTTTCTTTCAGATTGCGAATCCTTGTTATATTCCGCTTCACCGGAGATCTTCGGAAAAGACAGCAGGAAGCACGATTAGAACAAATGATTATTAGTTCAATCATTCAATTCAAGAGTTGATTTAAAGTGATTGTAAAGTCTCTTTTTTTTTTTCCTCTAAAGCCCCGTACACACGGCCGGAATTCCCGACAGAAAAAGTCAGATGGGAGCTTTTGGTCGGAAATTCTGACCATGTGTACAGCACTGCGACAAGGCCCAGGCCTAGGGTGGCACTTTGCGGGGGGCGGCCGGCCGTCCGGCCTGCCGCCCGCCCCCACGAAAATGCCACCCGCGCCCTCCTCCCGACTCCCGCACGCAGGGCCACTATCAGGGGAGTACTGCTTAGGAGTGCAGTGGCTCGCGCCGGGTGCGGAGGGGGCCAGGAAGCAGTTTAAATAAGAGCCGTCAAGCCACCCCCCCCCCCACAGCCTTGATTCTGTTGTGGCCAATCATGGGGAGGGAAACAGCGGGAAGGAAGCTGGGCGACGGCGCGGCAAATCCAAATAGAGCCGCTCTCTCTCTCTTCAACTTACAGAAAGGGAAGGGGGGCGGCGGGGGAGATACAGACAGCCCGCAGCTCTCCTCACCCTGTCACAGTGCCGCTGCCGAGTTCTCTTGCAAATAGAGCAGCGGCGCTGTGACAGGGAGAGGAGAGCTGCGGGCTGTCTGTATCTCCCCCGCCGCCCCCCTTCCCTTTCTGTAAGTCAAAGAGAGCGGCTCTAATTGGATTCGCCGCGCCCTCCCCATGATTGGCCACAGGAGGGGGGCAAACAGAAGACTCTGGGGGCATCATGGGAAATATAGTCACTGCAGAGTTCCGGCCCCAGTGTGTCCATAGACACCAAGCTACAGCCCCCAGCATGCAAGCACTCTGCTGGAGGGGAGGGAGGGGGTGTTAGAAGAGGAGCAAAAGAGAATACTGTGCTGGGGGAAACCAGAGAGGGAGCCACACTGTACCCCTGTACCCGCACCACCAGAGAGCCACGCTGTACCCGCACCACCAGAGAGCCACGCTGTACCCGCACCACCAGAGAGCCACGCTGTACCCGCACCACCAGAGAGCCACGCTGTACCCGCACCACCAGAGAGCCACGCTGTACCTGCACCACCAGAGAGCCACGCTGTACCCGCACCACCAGAGAGCCACGCTGTACCCCGCACCACCAGAGAGCCACGCTGTACCCCGCACTACCAGAGAGCCACGCTGTACCCCGCCCCACCAGAGAGCCACGCTGTACCCCGCACCACCAGAGAGCCGCGCTGTACCCCGCACCACCAGAGAGCCATGCTGTACCCACACCACCAGAGAGCCATGCTGTACCCACACCACCAGAGAGGGAGCCACGCTGTTCCTGCACCACCAGAGAGCCACGCTGTACCCGCACCACCAGAGAGCCATGCTGTACCCACACCACCAGAGAGCCATGCTGTACCCACACCACCAGAGAGGGAGCCACGCTGTTCCTGCACCACCAGAGAGCCACGCTGTACCCGCACCACCAGAGAGCCACGCTGTACCCGCACCACCAGAGAGCCACGCTGTACCCCGCACCACCAGAGAGCCACGCTGTACCCCGCACTACCAGAGAGCCACGCTGTACCCCGCCCCACCAGAGAGCCACGCTGTACCCCGCACCACCAGAGAGCCGCGCTGTACCCCGCACCACCAGAGAGCCACGCTGTACCCCGCACCACCAGAGAGCCATGCTGTACCCACACCACCAGAGAGCCATGCTGTACCCACACCACCAGAGAGGGAGCCACGCTGTTCCTGCACCACCAGAGAGGGAGCCACAGTGTACCCGCACCACCAGAGAGGGAGAAAGACCGAGCCACTGCCAGGATACAGACATGCTACACTACTGACTAGAGTCACCCTGGGCAACCCAGAGTGAGCGAACGTCCAGCCAGAGGGATCTCTGTTGCGGTTTCACCAGGTCTGGTAAGAGGGCCTGTTGGCCATTATCCATTACTATTCCCAGGGACTGAGCCATTAGGAAGTGCCTAGCCTGCTATTCTCTAGGCCTTATTGACTGCCACAACGTCCCCTCTGTCCTCTTCCCACGGCGTCCCTCTGTCCTCTTCCCACTGCGTCCCTCTGTCCTCTTCCCACTGCGTCCTTCTCCCACGGCGTCCCTCTGTCCTCTTCCCATGGCGTCCCTCTGTCCTCTTCCCATGGTATCCCACTGTCCTTCACCCACGGCAACCCTCTGTCCTCTTCCCAGGGCGTCCCTCTGTCCTTCTCCCGCGGCATCCCTCTGTCCTCTTCCCACGGCGTCCCTCTGTCTTCCTCCAATGAAGATGACAGGGCGGGTCTTAAAAAAGGAAGGGGTGTGGCTTTGACAGGAAGGGGTGAGTCATATTTAAATTAGGGGGTGCGCAAGTTTAGTCAGGCCTAGGGCAGCACAAAACCTAAATACACCACTGCGTGTGTATGCTCCATCTGACTTTTTCTGTCGGGAATTCCGACAGACATAGATTGAGAGCAGGTTTCCGACTGACTTTTTCCCATTGGAAATCACGACCGTGTGTACGGGGCATAACAATAACAAACATGTTATACTTACCTGCCCTGTGCAGTGTATTTGCACAGATCAGCCCCGATCCTCCTCTTAGGTCCCTCTTCTTTGATCCTGGCTCCTCCCTCCTATCAAGTGCCCCCACAGCAAGCAGCTGCAGCTTGCTATGGGGGCACCCAAGCCGAGTCACAGCCCCCTGTGTCCATTCAGATACGGAGCCCCCGTTCAGCCCTGCCCCCACTCTCTCCTGATTGGCAAACTGATTTTGAGCCATTGGCTCCCGCTGCTGTGTCTTAGACAATCAGGAGGAGAGTCCTGGACAGCTGAGGCACTTGTGGACATCACTGGAGAGGGACGGATCTCATTTAAGTATTAGGGGGTGCTGGGGCAGCTGCTCCACACAGAAGTTTTTTTATCCTAATGCATGGAATGCATTAAGATAAAAAAACATTCTGACTTTACAACCACCAAAAGAACTTGCATAGCCATTCACCGAGTGAAAATACATGTATATTCGTTCTGTGCAGATGGTGCAATAAACGGAATGTAAATGGGCTGTATGCTGTGCTGTCCGAATGTAAATCATTGAAATTAAATGAAAAATACCACATTTGTCCACTAGACGGAGCTAAGTATTTTTGGAAATTCCTTTGATATTTAAGACCATCTAGCGGCCAAATAGGATAATTTCTACTAAAAACAAATGCTTTATTTCTCAAACAGCACAAGATATAGGGGTTGATTTACTAAAGGGAAATCCACTCTGCACTACAAGTTCACTTGTAAGTGCAGTCGCTGTAGATCACTGTAGATCCGAGGGGAAGCTCTGAAATTAGGGTCAGCTTTGCTGATTTTACCATCCAATCATGTGCAAGCAAAAACACTGTTTTTTTATTTTCCTTGCATGTCCCCCTCAGATCTACAGCGACTGCACTTGAAAGTGCACGTGTAGTGCAAAGTGGATTTGCCTTTCGGAAATAACTCCCATAGCCTCTAAATTTTTGCCCAAGTTTTTTGGAAATGGAACATGCTTCCTATCTTGAAGCCCTAAAATATCCCCAAAATGGTTTAGTTTAGGGCATACTGTACACAGTACAACAGTCAGACTGCCGGGGTCAGGACTAGGCGTAGTTATTGGTGCTGGACCAATGAGCTGCAGGTGGGGGATACACAATGGGTATGGAATGCTTGTGACAGTATTGACCTAATATGGCCCCTTGGTCATGTCAATCAAGCATCCTGTCCGTTTGTGTATGTGCTGTTGTGGGATGGAGAATCCCTTGCTCTCAGCAAATTGGTTGAACCCTGACAGCTGCCTTCCGGGTGCAGTAGAACATGGTTTTGGACCGAACCTGGAGCCGAACCCAAGCTCATCCCTAGCCAGGACTATGTTATGCACAGAACAACTTGGAGATTTTAGTGGTCAATGGTGTGTGTCCCTTTAAATGTTGGTGGTCAGTGCTGTGTGCCCCTTTAAATGTTGGTGGTCAATGGTGTGTGCCACTTTAAATATTGGTAGTCAATAGTGTCCATTTAAATGTTGGCGGTCAATGGTGTGTGGCCCTTTAAATGTTGGTGGTCAATGGTGTGTGTCTCTTTAAATGTTGGTGGTCAATAGTGTGTGTGCCTTCAAATATTGGTGGACTATGGTGTGTGTCCCTTTAAATGTTGGTGATCAATAGTGTGAGCCCCTTTAAATGTTGTCAGTGGTTTATGCCCCTTTAAATGTTGGTGGTCAATAGTGTGTGTCGGTGGCAGTTAATGATGGGATGTGGGCACCTTGTACCTCTGGACCCCTTTACATTACACAGCACCCTGGACCCCTTTACATTAAATAGCACCACACCTCTGGACCTTTTACATTACACAGCACCCTGCACCTCTGGGCCCCTTTACATTACACAGCACCCTGCACCTCTGGACCCCTTTACATTACACAGCACCCTGCACCTCTGGACCCCTTTACATTACATAGCACCGCACCTCTGGACCCCTTTACATTACACAGCCCCCCACAGTTTGTTACACAGACACCCCCCTAACAGTTCTGGACCCCCTGCATGTTACACAGACCTCCCTACAGTACAGACCCCCTCCCTACAGTACAGACCCCCCCCTACAATACAGAACCCCCCTACATTACAGCCCCCCTCTACAATACAGACCCCCCTACATTACAGACCCCCCCTACATTACAGACCCCCTCTACAATACAGACCCCCTCCCTACAGTACAGACCCCCTCCCTACAGTACAGACCCCCTCTACAATACAGACCCCCTCCCTACAGTACAGACCCCCTCCCTACAGTACAGACCCCCTCCCTACAGCACAGACCCCCCTACATTACAGACCCCCCTACATTACAGACCCCCCTCTACAATACAGACCCCCCTACAATACAGAACCCCCCTACAATACAGACCCCCCTACAATACAGACCCCCCTACAGTACAGAACCCCCCACAATACAGAACCCCCCTACATTTCAGACCCCCCAACAATACAGAACCCCCCCTACAATACAGAACCCCCCTACATTTCAGACCCCCCTACAATACAGAACCCCCCTACATTACAGACCCGGTACAATACAGAACTCCCCTACATTTCAGACCACCCCTACAATATAGAACCCCCCCTACAATACAGAAACCCTCCTATAATACAGACCCCCCCCTTCAGACCCATAATGTACCTCAGATCAGCACGGGACTGCATGTCGGGTCCCCTCCCCCTGTGTAGACATAAAGGAGGAGGAGGAGGCGGCTTCACTCTGCTCAGGCTGTGTGAGACAGCCGAGCCGAGGCTGATCAGATCTTTAGAGTCGCGGCCACCGTGCCAGAGAGAAGGGGATCGTTGCGGGTCCCTGCCCCCTGATGTGCCGACGGGTGTCACTCGAGTGCGGCTCCGACTCGCAGCTCAGAGTGCACGGGGGGAGATGTGACATGCGGCCCACCGCCGCGACACACCGCCACAGCCAACCGGGCATATGCCTGGTATGCCCTATGGCCAGTCTGGGCCTGGTGGTGTGTTTCCTTCATAATGATGGTCAGTGTGCCCCCTTTATGGTCTATATGGCATCTTACTGCTCTGTGTTCCCCTTGTTGCTCAGTGTACCCCTTTGCTGCTCCGTGTCCTGCTTGCTAATCCTGCCTAGCGTTTACTGCTCAGTGTACCCCCTTAGTGGAAGGATTGCTTACATTTATTATCACTGATTGGTTCACCGTGATCACAAGGACTGCAGCCACTCTAATTGGCTCTGTGCACTTAGTCAGTGATCTGTGCACAGCTCGATCACAGACATTGAAAGGACGCATTGAGCACCCGTGTGTGTTTTCTGCCGAGCCTTTAGTAACTGGTGATCCAGAAAATAGATTTCACCAATTTACTGTTTTTTTTCTTTTTTGTTTTGTTTTTAAATGGCGCAGTTTTAAGGTGGTTCAGCCGGCCACACGTGTTACATTCTGTACTTAGTTCTTAAAGGTCGGGCAAAGATATTAAACCGGCCATTGCAGCTTCCATCTCTATTCCTAACAGGGTCACTTTAATGACCTCCAAGTGGTAGATAAAAGTCGGAAGGTTTTTAGTGTAGCGGGTATGTACTTTCCCGGGTGTAAATTTGAACTTGACAGAGACATTGGTGATGTGTAATTCCCTGCAGCCCAGTGGGTGGCGCTGTCGCCCTGGGCTGGGGTTGAATCATTGCTGTGTGTTGTGATTCCTTTTTGTCCTCCCTCAGCAGCGGTATGGTGGGGCGGGGAACCTGCCGTGCTTGCTGGGAGAGGGTATAAAGGGGCGGCCATCTTTGTCACGGGGTCGAAGTCCCAGGCACCTTCAGCTTGTGGACGGTGGTTCGTGTTGGTTCTCTAGGCGGGCCTAGACCTAGAGGACAGCCGGAGGTCGTGTTCCATTCCAGGCACCTTTAGCCTGGGGTGAGGTACTCAGATGGAGGTCTGGAGCTCAGTGCTCAACACTGAGTTCCGCGAGGGAAGGAGATCCTAGGGAACCCTGGGAGTGGGTACCCGAATCCGGGAAGCGTAATGGACCGGGGAGGAGTGTGACACCTCTGACCTGGAGTCGCTCTCGGACATGGGAGACGACGTTGCCATAGACGATTTGTTTGCCGAGAAGGGCTGGGACAAAGTACCTCTCTCTTCATCTCGGAGAATTAGAGATCCACCCATGTCAACAGCGGAAAGTACACCCCGGGTGCAGGCACCAGCGCCTGAAGAGAGGTCCCATCCCCAGCCTGCTTCTGCATCCCCGGTGCCATCTGTACCGAAGGCCGGGGAAAAGAGACTGTTGCTGCGGGCACCTATGCCCAGACCAGATGCGGTCAAGGTCCCTCGCCACCCGGACTCGATAGTTTTGCCTGGCGAAGGGGACAAAGCTACCATGCCTCCTTTGGCGAGACTACAACGCCTATTTGGCCAGAAGGTTGCTGCGGACAACGGATGGGAGTATCCGTACTTGTCGAAGGAACTGCTGTATGAGGTGGAAGTGTGCCGGGAGCGCTGGTACAATGACTTTGTGTGGACCCACCTTCAGGTTCCCCACGCCCGCAGGTACCTGGCATGCTCTCCAAAGGCCTCTCAACGTTTTAAAGACTGCAAGGCAGAATGGATGTTGGGACGACACATCCATGCAGATGAAGTGTTGATCCGGCGCAAAGAAGGAGAATGTGGAGTATCATCTGGAAACGATGGATCAGCACTTGAAGCCACTTGTTCTGCCGCATCCCCGCTTTTACCTGTAGGAGAAAAGAGACTCTGTTCTTATCATGCTGCTGAACTTTCTGGGGCCCGTTGCTTTTGTGCCTTAAAGAAGTGAAGGACTGTTCCTGTTATTTTTTCACTTTTCTGCAAGAGATCATAGACTCTGGGTAGATAGGGCCAAAAGAGGAGAGGAAAGTTCCACGAGTGCAGTTACCGCGGTGCTGTCACCAGGTGGCAGTGTTGTGCAACGTTAAAACACTTTTCATGCACTCACTCTTTGGAGAAAAGGGATTTCTTTCCGGAGAAGTTTCTTTTCCATTACACAAATACAGGTGTCAGGGTTATGTGTGTTAATCCTTTCTTTTCCCTCTGCAGGAGAGCATCCCATCAAGTCCACTGAGGATGGGGTGGGTCTTAGTCAGGATGGGGGGGAAAAGTCAAATGTGAATATGTGATTCAAAGTTATGAGTCAATGCTATTGTTTCTCTTTTGTCTTTATTCCCTTTCTTTACAGGACTCAGACACAATGTTTTAGTTGGATAGTTTTTTCTAAAGTTTTATATTTTTGTACAATTGTTAGTCGGTTTCTGGATTGGATTATGTCAGCCGTTGAGGGCATGATTTACTCCAGACACTGGGGACCAGTGTGAAATCACCAGGGGGAGAGTGTAGCGGGTATGTACTTTCCCGGGTGTAAATTTGAACTTGACAGAGACATTGGTGATGTGTAATTCCCTGCAGCCCAGTGGGTGGCGCTGTCGCCCTGGGCTGGGGTTGAATCATTGCTGTGTGTTGTGCTTTCTTTTTGTCATCCCTCAGCAGCGGTATGGTGGGGCGGGGAACCCGCCGTGCTTGCTGGGAGAGGGTATAAAGGGGCCGGCCATCTTTGTCACGGGGTCGAAGTCCCAGGCACCTTCAGCTTGTGGACGGTGGTTCGTGTTGGTTCTCTAGGCGGGCCTAGGCCTAGAGGACAATCGGAGGTCGTGTTCCATCCCAGGCACCTTTAACCTGGGGTGAGGTACTCAGATGGAGGTCCGGAGCTCAGTGCCCAACACTGAGTTCCGCGAGGGAAGGAGATCCTAGGGAACCCCGGGAGTGGGAACCCGAATCCGGGAAGCGTAATGGACCGGGGAGAGCTCCTCATTCGAAGACCCGGTGCAGCAGATTGCCAGTGATGGGTGAGTCTCTCACCAGAGACTGCTTGGAAGGAAATCCCCCCCTCGTTCGGAGACTGCAACCCACTTTTAGGAAGGAAAGTGGAGAACACATTGTGTCTGGGCCTATTCACATCCACACCTCCTTTCCTGTTCTGTTAACCAAGGGAGTTCAACTGATTGTGTTCATTTGCAGAAGAATAAAGGAGTGTTGGACTTTATTGGTGTGGGTCTCATTTCCTAACAGACATTGTTCAAGGTGACTCATGTGGTGGAGGCCAGGCGTGGTGTCCCCGCTCCCTCCCCTCTAAGGTACCCCTAGACAAGAGAAAGACGAGACGAGAGAAAGAGGGGAATGAGGAGGGCGCTACATTAGTAATTATGAAAGTTTGTCAACTTATTTCACATAAATGGCGGATCGGTTTGTTCCTTTAAATTTGTCACTAAATAGATTGATATCTTTGATTAAATAATGGATCAATTAATAAGACGGCAGTGCCAGCTGCTCATATTTGAAACCTCTCGGGTTCCATATAATTTCTAAAAGTCATAAAACTTTATCTCCTGGATCATGTGTCTCCAATCTCCACATATTTATTATTTACAAAAAGTTTTTTGTATTTATTTTGCTGGTAAAATGATCCTTTAAGTCTATTGGTGGATCCCGGGGCTCAGACCGCCTGTAATGTACAGCATGGTGACATGGCAGAAGGATTTCCCCCGGGATGATTAATAAAGATATATGAAGTCAGTTACCTGATCACCGTCTGGTGTCTCGGCGTCTCCCGGAGGGTCAGAGGTCGGAGCGGACAATGTGACGGCCATGTGGACACACAGGGAGAGGACCAGAAAGAGACCCATCTGAGGATATCCTGATATACCTGCAGCAGGTGCAGCTCCTTCTGCCTGACGCTGTCTAATCCCGGATTTTATATTTACACTTTATATTACCGGGAGGACGGGAGATCCACCGCCACTCCTTTTAAAGCAAACTTTCAGCTTCATTATTAAAAATTCATATGAAATTTGGAAAGCAAGTGAATGGGAAGAAGAGCTTGCAATCCATGACCCAGCTTTACTGTGCATTGGAGATTG
The DNA here is from genome assembly GCA_029206835.1 of Rana muscosa. NCBI lineage: Eukaryota > Metazoa > Chordata > Amphibia > Anura > Ranidae > Rana > Rana muscosa. Next base: position 212,870,197 of record JARGYO010005626.1, read on the forward strand.
TCAGTGGCAGGGGGGGGGATCATCCAATCAGTGGGGCCGTGTTCAAGATCCTAAGAGGGCCCTCAGTCCTGTGAAAATAATGCGGCGCGCAAAAATTGGGCATGATTTAAACTATGCCAAATATTGGGTGTGGCTTAAAAATGGGTGTGGTTAAAGAGAGTCTGAGATTACTTACATAGTGCAGAATATGGTAATGTTAAATGGGGAATGTACAGTGCAGAATGAGGGGGTAAAAATGCCAAGTGTGAACCTTTCCCACCATACCAAAAGGGATGAATATAGTGAATTGGTTGGTATAGAGAGAGAGAGAGACATAAAGAGATATATATATATATATATATATATATATATATATATATATATTAGAGCTGCACTATTAATCGTGAAGAATCGAAATTGCGATCTTTTTACCTTCCCGATCTTCAAAACAGCATGTTACAATTTTTCCAACAAGTGCAGAGAGTTCTCACAGCTGGAAAAACAAAATCCAGGCAGTCTGACAAGTTTTAACCACTTAAGCCCCGGACCAATACGGGCCATTAGGACCTGGCCCCTTTTTGCGATTCGGCACTGCGTTGCTTTAACTGACAATTGCGCGGTCGTGCGAGTGGCTCCCAAACAAAATAGGGCGTCCTTTTTTTTCCCCACAAATAGAGCTTTATTTTGGTGGTATTTGATCACCTCTGCGGTTTTTATTTTTTGCGCTATAAACAAAAATAGAGCGAAAATTTTGAAAAAAATGCAATATTTTTTACTTTTTTCTAAAATAAATATCCCCAAAAAATTTATAAAATTTTTTTTCCCCTCAGTTTAGACCGATACGTATTCTTCTACATATTTTTGGTAAAAAAAATCACAATCAGCGTTTATTGATTGGTTTGCGCAAAAATTATAGCGTCTACAAAATAGGGGATAGTTTTAAGGCATTTTTATTAATAATTTTTTTTTTACTATGTAATGGCGGCGATCAGCGATTTTTTTTCGTGACTGCGACATTATGGCGGACACATCGGACACTTTTGACACATTTTTGGGACCATTGTCATTTTCACAGTGATCAGTGCAATAAAAATGCACTGATTACTGTGAAAATGACACTGGCAGTGAAGGGGTTAACCACTAGGGGCGCTGGAGGGGTTAAGTGTGCCTAGGGGCGTGTTACTAACTGTGTGGGGGCGTGGCTACGAGTGACACGTCACTGATCTCCGCTCTGATTACACAGAGCGGAGATCGCTGACAGTGTCAGTAGAGGAGCGGGGAGTTGCTGTGTTTACACACACATCTCCCCGCTCCGAGCCTCCTTGAGACGATCGCGGGGATTCCCGCGGCGATCGAGTCCGCGGGACCCGCGGTCCCACTCACGAGGAAGGCAGGGGGGCCGGGACCCCGACGTCGGCAGTTAAAGGGCCACGTACAGGTAAGTGATTGTGCCTGTACGAGCCATTCTGCCGACATATATATACCGTGAGCGGTCGGCAAGTGGTTAATACAACACGCTGAATAAGTAGAAACAAAGTATCTTTTCGTTCTTTTATCAAAGGAAACAACTCGGCTGTAGATGAAGGAAGTTTAACCATTTAAAGACCAAACCTTTTCTGACATTTGTTGCTTACAAGTAAAAAAAAAAATCATTATTTTCTGCTAGAAAATTACTTGGAACACCCAAACATGATATATATTTTTTTTATAGCACAGACCCTAGAGAATAAAATGGTGGTTGTTGCAATATTTTACGTCACACCGTATTTGCGCAGCGGTTTTTCAAATGCAATTTTTTTTTGAGAAAATACACTTTAATGAATAAAATAAAACTAAACAGCAAAGTTAGCCCAATTTTTTTTGTATAATGTATAAAGAAGATGTTACACCGCGAGAATCGTGATCTTTATTCTAAACAAAAAAATCATGATTCTCATTTTAGCCAGAATCGTGCAGCTCTAATATATATATATATATATATGTATATATATATATATATATATATAAATATATATATATATAAAGTGGAACCTTGGATTGCGAGTAACGAGTAATGAGCGTTTCGCAATACGAGCAGGATTCAGGCCAAAGCGGTGTGCAGTACTGTGTTTGGCCTGAGGTGGGGGGGGCGCAGTTCGGTAGTGCTCGGAAAGCCTTTCCAAGGTTTGTCGAGGTTAGCCGAGGTGTCCTTGGGCCTTTCCGGCCGTTTCCGGGGTTTTACTTTGCCCCCCCCCACTCTGGCCGCATGCAGTATTGCATGCCATTGAAGTCAATGCGGAACAAATTATTTTTGTTTCCAGTGACTTCAATTGGGATACTCGCTTTTAAGAGAGAGAGATGGATGGATGGATGGATAGAGAGAGATAGAGAGAGATGGATAGATAGATGGATAGATAGATAGATAGATAGATAGATAGATAGATAGATAGATAGATAGATAGAGAGATGGATGGATGGATGGATGGAGAGAGAGAGAGAGAGAGAGAGAGAGGGGGAGAGGGGTTTGCCACCTGTGCAGGACAGGTCCAGGTTTTGAATCATGTGTCCGGGTTTCAGTCTACCTGAAACCCGGATACATGATTCAGACTGGGCTGTGGCTCCCCAAACCGAGATAGTCACACACAAATCTGTTGACGTCCGGGAGCTGCAGGTGGCTGTCTGGGGGCAGGTTCTGCATGCCTGGGGGATGGGGCGATGATGTCAGCAAGGACAGTTTGGCCACACCCACTGTTTGCTGCAGCACGCATAGTTAATACTCTCCTTGAGGCCCCCAAAGGTGTCCCCAGGTGTTTTATTATCCTATAGTGTGTATACTAGGGGGAAAAAATTGGCCATGTGTCGCTAAAGTGTTCGGGTTTGGCTTAAAGAAAAGGTGGCAACCCTAGAGATACAGTGCTTTGAAAAAGTATTCATACCCCTTCAAATTTTCCACATTTTGTCATGTTACAACCAAAAAATGTATTTCCTATTTTATTGGGATTTTATGTGATAGACCAACACAAAGTGCCACATAATTGTGAAGTGGAAGGAAAATGATAAATGGTTTTCAAATATTTTACAAATAAATATGTGAAAGGTGTGGGGGGGGCATTTGTATGGCGCCCCCCGGAGTCAATACTTTGTAGAACCCCCTTTCTCTACAATTACAGCTGCAAGTCTTTTTGGGGGTGTCTCTACCAGCTTTGCACATCTAGAGAGGGACATTTTTCCCTAATTCTTCTTTGTAAAATATCTCAAGCTCTGTCAGATTGGATGGAGAGCGTCTGTGATCAGCAATTTTCAAGTCTTGCCACAGATTCTCAATGTGATTTAGGTCTGGACTGTGACTGGGCCATTCTAAAGCCTCGTACACACGGTACGATTGTTGGCAGGGGGTTGTCTGTTGACAGACTGTTGTCCTAAAATCTTCCCGTTAGTAGGGATGAGCTTTGTGTTCGAGTCGAACATATGTTCGACTCGAACATCGGCTGTTCGATCGTTCGACGAAGATCGAACGATTTGGGCCGTTCGCGCCAAATTCGAGTGACGCGAACGGCCCACAATGCACTACGCCATCGCAGTGTCATCCAGGCGCTGTGATTGGCCAAGCATGCACTGTGACCCCACATGCTTGGCCAATCACAGCGCCGGCAGCGAGGAGAGCAATGATTGGCCACAGGCAGGATGCCTGTGGCCAATTATTGCTGAGGGGGTTTAGTACACGCCCCACACTATAAAAGGCCGCCAGCGCGGCGGCCTTGTGTAGTGTGTTCCGGAGCAGGGAAAGAGAAGCATAGGCAGGGACAGTGTCATTTTTTTTCCTTTACTAATCCTGGATTCCTTGTGTTTAGGGACAAATAAGGATAGGTAGGGAGAGTGTCAGTGTGTTATTCTGTGCTAAACCTTGTTTGTAGGGACAGAGAAGGACAGTGAGGGAAAGTGTCAGTGTGCTATTCTGTTCTAAACCAATCTTGCTGAACCATATTTTCAATCCTTGAGTTTAGGGACAGAGAGGTACAGTGAGGGAAAGTGTCAGTGTGCTATTCTGTTCTAAACCAATCTTGCTGAACCATATTTGAAATCCTTGAGTTTAGGGACAGAGAGGTACAGTGAGGGAAACTGTCAGTGTGCTATTCTGTTCTAAACCAATCTTGCTGAACCATATTTGAAATCCTTGAGTTTAGGGACAGAGAAGGACACTCGTGGAAACTATCAGTGTGCTATTCTGTGCTAAATCTTGTTTGTAGGGACAGAGAAGGACAGTGAGGGAAACTGTCAGTGTGCTATTCTGTTCTAAACCAATCTTGCTGAACCATATTTGAAATCCTTGAGTTTAGGGACAGAGAGGTACAGTGAGGGAAAGTGTCAGTGTGCTATTCTGTTCTAAACCAATCTTGCTGAACCATATTTGAAATCCTGGAGTTTAGGGACAGAGAAGGACACTCGTGGAAACTATCAGTGTGCTATTCTGTGCTAAATCTTGTTTGTAGGGACAGAGAAGGACAGTGAGGGAAACTGTCAGTGTGCTATTCTGTTCTAAACCAATCTTGCTGAACCATATTTGAAATCCTTGAGTTTAGGGACAGAGAGGTACAGTGAGGGAAAGTGTCAGTGTGCTATTCTGTTCTAAACCAATCTTGCTGAACCATATTTGAAATCCTTGAGTTTAGGGACAGAGAGGTACAGTGAGGGAAAGTGTCAGTGTGCTATTCTGTTCTAAACCAATCTTGCTGAACCATATTTGAAATCCTTGAGTTTAGGGACAGAGAGGTACAGTGAGGGAAAGAGTCAGTGTGCTATTCTGTTCTAAACCAATCTTGCTGAACCATATTTTAAATCCTTGAGTTTAGGGACAGAGAGGTACAGTGAGGGAAACTGTCAGTGTGCTATTCTGTTCTAAACCAATCTTGCTGAACCATATTTGAAATCCTTGAGTTTAGGGACAGAGAAGGACACTCGTGGAAACTATCAGTGTGCTATTCTGTGCTAAATCTTGTTTGTAGGGACAGAGAAGGACAGTGAGGGAAAGTGTCAGTGTGCTATTCTGTTCTAAACCAATCTTGCTGAACCATATTTGAAATCCTTGAGTTTAGGGACAGAGAGGTACAGTGAGGGAAAGTGTCAGTGTGCTATTCTGTTCTAAACCAATCTTGCTGAACCATATTTGAAATCCTTGAGTTTAGGGACAGAGAAGGACACTCGTGGAAACTATCAGTGTGCTATTCTGTGCTAAATCTTGTTTGTAGGGACAGAGAAGGACAGTGAGGGAAACTGTCAGTGTGCTATTCTGTTCTAAACCAATCTTGCTGAACCATATTTGAAATCCTTGAGTTTAGGGACAGAGAGGTACAGTGAGGGAAAGTGTCAGTGTGCTATTCTGTTCTAAACCAATCTTGCTGAACCATATTTGAAATCCTGGAGTTTAGGGACAGAGAAGGACACTCGTGGAAACTATCAGTGTGCTATTCTGTGCTAAATCTTGTTTGTAGGGACAGAGAAGGACAGTGAGGGAAAGTGTCAGTGTGCTATTCTGTTCTAAACCAATCTTGCTGAACCATATTTGAAATCCTTGAGTTTAGGGACAGAGAGGTACAGTGAGGGAAAGTGTCAGTGTGCTATTCTGTTCTAAACCAATCTTGCTGAACCATATTTGAAATCCTTGAGTTTAGGGACAGAGAAGGACACTCGTGGAAACTATCAGTGTGCTATTCTGTGCTAAATCTTGTTTGTAGGGACAGAGAAGGACAGTGAGGGAAAGTGTCAGTGTGCTATTCTGTTCTAAACCAATCTTGCTGAACCATATTTGAAATCCTTGAGTTTAGGGACAGAGAGGTACAGTGAGGGAAAGTGTCAGTGTGCTATTCTGTTCTAAACCAATCTTGCTGAACCATATTTGAAATCCTTGCGTTTAGGGACAGAGAAGGACACTCGTGGAAACTATCAGTGTGCTATTCTGTGCTAAATCTTGTTTGTAGGGACAGAGAAGGACAGTGAGGGAAAGTGTCAGTGTGCTATTCTGTTCTAAACCAATCTTGCTGAACCATATTTGAAATCCTTGAGTTTAGGGACAGAGAAGGACACTCGTGGAAACTATCAGTGTGCTATTCTGTGCTAAATCTTGTTTGTAGGGACAGAGAAGGACAGTGAGGGAAACTGTCAGTGTGCTATTCTGTTCTAAACCAATCTTGCTGAACCATATTTGAAATCCTTGAGTTTAGGGACAGAGAGGTACAGTGAGGGAAAGTGTCAGTGTGCTATTCTGTTCTAAACCAATCTTGCTGAACCATATTTGAAATCCTGGAGTTTAGGGACAGAGAAGGACACTCGTGGAAACTATCAGTGTGCTATTCTGTGCTAAACCTTGTATGTAGGGACAGAGAAGGACAGTGAGGGAAACTGTCAGTGTGCTATTCTGTGCTAAACCAATCTTGCTGAAGCATATTGCAAATCCTTGTGTTTAGGGACAGAGAAGGATAGGCAGGGGACAGTGTCAGTGTCATTGTTGCTAAGCCTCCTGCACAGTATACACCTGAAGGTAGCCCTTATTGCTGTTTTTCCCATCTCCCTGCAGGCCATCCATTAAAATGTCTGGAAGGCAAACAAGGAGAGGCAGACAGTCAGGAGGCAAAAAAAGAGGGCAAGCAGGCTCTGTGTCTGGGGGCAACAGTGCTGGTCGTGGACGCGGTGCATTGACATCAGCACATGGCCATGGGACACGCTTGTCCTTCTTTTCGGCAGCTGGACATGTTGAGCCACATCATGCCGAAGACTTGGTAGAGTGGATGACCAAGCCCACCTCATCCTCCTCATCCTCTCTCACCCAGGCTCAGGGTACTGGCAAAGCAGCTGCCAAAGCGTCCTCTTCTCTGGTATCATTATCTTCATTAGTCAATCCTTCCCTAGACCCACCATGTCCTCCTCCTGAGGAGTCCCCCGAACTGTTTGAGCACAGTGTTGGGTACATGCTCCAGGAGGATGCCCAGCGTTTCGAAGGATCTGATGATGATACCCAGATAGAGGAAGGCAGTAGCGTGAGAGCAGAGAGAGGGGATGCTCAAGAAGGACACCAATCTGGCAGTCATGCTCCAGCAGCTGCAGCATACTGCCAGATTGGCTCCAGTGATGAGGAGGGAGGGGATGATGAGGTCACTGACTCCACGTGGGTGCCTAATAGGAGAGAGGAGGAGGAGGAGGATGAGGAGGAGGCACATCTCCAACGAGGCAGGATGCCCTTGGGTGGCCAGCGTATGGGCAGCACACCAACGGAATCACACCGCAGAGCTCCGCCTGTGCAGGGCACTGCCTCTGCCCGTCATTCAAAAAGTTCCTTGGTGTGGGCCTTTTTTGAGGCGAGTGCATCAGATCGCACAGCTGCTGTTTGCAACATATGTCTCAAGCGTATATCGCGTGGCCAAAACATCAGCCGCTTGGGCACCACATGCTTGATCAGACATATGTTGACCTGCCATGCAGCTCGTTGGCAAGCCTACCTTAAAGACCCACACCAAAGAACAAAGCGGACCTCTCCTTGCACCGCATCAGCTGGGATCTCCAACCCCACTATACCTTCAGTCCTCTCTGAAACCTGCAATGAGAGGAATGAAGGTGTAGAATTAGGTGTGTCACAGCCAAGTACTTGCGGCCACTCTGCTAGCAGTACACCGACGTCCGATTCTAGCAGGCAAATTTCCCTGCCCCAGCTGCTGGACCGTCGAAAGAAGTTCACTCCCAGCCATCCACATGCCCAGCGGTTGAATGCTAGCTTGGCTAAATTGCTAGCGCTTCAACTGCTGCCTTTTCAGTTGGTAGACTCGGCCCCCTTACGTGAGTTTGTGCAATGTGCGGTTCCTCAGTGGCAGGTTCCCAAACGCCACTTTTTCTCACGGAAGGCGATTCCGGCTCTCTACAGGCATGTGGAAGGCAATGTCTTGGCCTCGCTGGACAGGGCGGTCAGCGGTAAGGTGCATATTACCGCTGACTCATGGTCCAGCAGGCATGGACAGGGACGTTACCTTTCTTTCACGGCCCATTGAGTCACTCTTTTGGCAGCTGGGAAGGATGCAGGACAAGGTGCAGTAGTGTTGGAGGTTGTTCCACCTCCACGCCTCCAAAATGCTACTACTGGTTGTGACACACCTCTCTCCTCCACCCCCTCCTCTTCTTCTTCCTCCATGGCCTCTTCCTGTGGTTTGTCTTCGGAACCAGCGGTGCTCCGTAGGCGTTCAAGGGGCTACGCAAGTACGCAGGCAAAAAGATGCCATGCCGTGCTTGCGCTGGTGTGTTTGGGGGACAGGAGCCACACTGGGGCAGAGGTCCTGTCTGCTCTGCAGGGGCAGGCCGAGAGGTGGTTGACGCCACGCCAGCTTAAGCCAGGAATGGTGGTTTGCGACAATGGCACCAACCTCCTCTCCGCCCTCCGACAGGGACAACTGACCCATGTGCCCTGTGTGGCTCACGTCCTTAACCTGGTGGTGCAGCGGTTCTTGGGCAGGTACCCGGGCTTACAGGATGTCCTGAGGCAGGCCAGGAAAGTCTGTGTGCATTTCCGCAGATCTTATAATGCCAGTGCTCGCCTGGCTGAGCTGCAAAAGGAGTTGAACCTGCCCAAGAACCGCCTTATATGTGACATGCCCACCAGGTGGAACTCAACGTTGGCCATGCTGCAGCGGCTGCACACGCAGCAGAGGGCCATCAATGAGTACCTGTGCGACTACGGCACCAGGACAGGGTCAGGGGAGCTCGGGTTTTTTTCACCACGCCAGTGGGGCATGATCAGGGATGCATGCACTGTCCTGGCACCATTTGAAGAGGCCACGAGGATGGTGAGCAGTGACAGTGCATGCATCAGTGACACTGTACCTCTTGTCCACCTGTTGGAGCACACGCTGCGTGGAATAATGGACAGGGCACTTGAGGCAGAACAGAGGCAGGAAGAGGAGGACTTCCTTGCCTCTCAAGGCCCCCTTTACCCAGACAGTGTTCCTTCTGTCCCACCCATCGCACAGGAAGAGGAGGAGGAGGAGGATTGTGTCAGCATGGAGGTGGAGGCTGGCACTCAGCATCATCAGCAGCAGTCTTTTAGGGATGATTTACAGTCCCAAGAAACCAGTGGACTTGTACGTGGCTGGGAGGAGGTGGCTGCGGATCATGTTGTCCTTAGTGACCCAGAGGACTCCGGACTGAATGCCTCAGCTAACCTACGCTGCATGGCCTCCCTGATCCTGCAAAGTCTGCGGAAGGATCCTCGTATTCTTCGGATCAAGGAGAGGGACCATTACTGGCTGGCCACTCTCCTTGATCCACGGTACAAGGGTAAGGTTGCGGACCTTATCTTACCGTCGCAGAGGGAGCAGAGGATGAGACAACTCTGGGAGGCCTTGCAGAAAGGTCTGTGCAACGCGTTCCCAGAGACTGGGAGGTTACAAACTCCTGGTCCTGGACAATGAGTTGCTGAGGCTTCGGGCAGTCAAAGAAGGAGCGGTGGGGAAGGTGGCCGTCTGACCGATGCGTTCAGACAATTCTTTAGTCCGCAGCCCCAAAGTATGATCGGTTCCAGAAACCATCGCCAGCGTCTGATATACATGGTGCAGGAATACCTAGGGGCAAGGTCAGACTTGGACACCTTCCCCACCGAAAATCCTCTGGCTTACTGGGTCTTGAGGATGGATCACTGGCCAGAGCTTGCACAGTATGCAATTGAGCTACTGGCCTGTCCTGCATCCAGCGTTCTTTCAGAACGCACATTCAGTGCTGCTGGAGGATTTGTCACGGATCACAGGGTGCGCCTGTCCACCGACTCGGTTGATCGACTGACGTTCATCAAGATGAACCAGTCTTGGATCACCACCAGCTACCACACACCTGATGCTGATATAACAGACTAATTGATTTTAAAATGCCACATCCCTTCAAGACTGATGCTGATGCTGAGTGCCTGTGCTGTTATGTTGACTGGCTATCCTCCTCCTCCTCCTCCTCAATGATCCGATTAATGATGATAGATGGAAGATCATTTTGGTTTATGGGTGCCGCCACCAGTGGCTAAGGCCCAATTTTTCAGCCCCTGTTTAACAGGGGCGTGTAATTACAATTTTTGATGCAATACTTTGCAACAGGCCTCATTGCTGTGCTCCAAGTACAGTATCTGTGAGGGGTTGCAGTGTTGTGCCACCAGTGCCTAAGGCCCAATTTTTCAGCCCCTGTTCAACAGGGGCATGCAATTATAATTATTGATCTAATAATTCACAGCAGGGCCCATTGCTGCGCCCACCAAGAGTAACTGTCAGGCCTTACAGTGTTGTGTCAACACCACCACCACCACCACCACCACCAAAGGCCCAATTTTTCAGCCCCTGTTCAACAGGGGCATGCAATTATAATTATTGATCTAATAATTCACAGCAGGGCCCATTGCTGCGCCCACCAAGAGTAACTGTCAGGCCTTACAGTGTTGTGGCACCAGCACCACCATCAAAGGCCCAATTTTTACTACCACTGTTCAACAATTATATGTTATTACAATTCCTGATATAATAGTTGACAGCAGGGCGTTCCAGCACCAACCAAGAGTAACTGTGAGTGCTTACAGTGTTGTGCCAACACCAACAACTAAGGGGCCAATTTCTGCAGAGTATATACGGCAGGTCCCTACTTTCAAACATCCAACTTACAAACGACTCCTACTTGCAAACGGAAGAAGACAACAGGAAGTGAGAGGAAATCTACCCCTTGGAAGGAAAATTCTCTCCTGTAAGAATTAATATGGGAGAAAGGTGTCTCCTCTCTACTGATGCTTTATCACCAATCCTTGTTTCAATAAAAACACCACATTTCAAAAACAGTTGTCATTGGGACGGAAAGTGAGGTGAAATGTTCTGAACAGGGGCACAGACAGCAAAACAAATGTTACAGGGGTGATAACCCTTCCCTATGTTTTCCAAAAAGCTTAAAAATAGGTATTTGGGCTGGAGCTACACTTAAACAATGTAGCTGTTCAAAATTACAAACAGATTCTACATAAGAACAAACCTACAGTCCCTGTCTTGTATGCACCGCCTGTATACGGCTGTTCAGAGTATATAGGGCCTTTTTTATTTTGTGTGCGGGGTTCCCCTTAATAACCATACAAGACCCAAAGGGGCTGGTAATGGGCTGGGGTAGGGGGGGGGGGGGGGGTTGATGGGGTAGCTATGCCATTTTTCTTAAAGATTTTCATCCATATTACCGGGACCAGACATTGCATTAAAGCCGCAAGCCGTTTTAAATGGCTTTTTTTTCCTTTAGAAATGTAATTTTGTGCAGGGACAGTTCTAAACACGGGAAACACGTGGCACTTCACAGGCATACTTTAGACACCCCCCAGGTACAATATTTAAAGGAATATTTGACTTTTTTTTTTCACTTTATGCATCATTAAAATGACTGCTCCCGAAAAACGGCCGTTTTTAAAACTTATTTTTGCATTGATACATGTCCCCTGGTGCAGAAGCCGGGTTCCCAAACTCTGTTTAGGACAATAACATGGATAATAGTCTTTATAATTAGCACTTTAGAATTCGAACGTTCGCATCCATTGTATTTAATAGGGTTCTAATGTTCGTGCAAACTTTCGGTCCGTTCGCGGGTTCTGGTGCGAACCGAACCCGGGGGTGTTCGGCTCATCACTACCCGTTAGTACGCTCCTTTTGACAATTGTTGTCCAACTTTCGGCCAACAAATGTTGGATGACAGGCTAGTAAATTTTCGGCGGACAACAGTTTGACGTCAGATTTTCGTATCGTCAGTACAGAAATCCATCACACAAAAGTCGAAAGTACAAACACACATGCTCAGAATCATACCAGACACAGTGCCTGGTATTGTCTGGGATCAAAGTCGGATCCCTGTTCATTGAAGTCGGACGCATGTCAGACTTCAAGTCGCAGGGCAAAGTCGGATCCAAAGTAGTACGACTGTCGTGTGGTACCAGTGTGAACCAGTGGCGGTGCATCCATAGAGGGCGCAGGAGTGCCGCCCCCTCTCTCCTGCACCCGTCAATCAACAATACATAGATTCATGCATTGCATGAATCTATCTATTGTCGCCACTGCTGCCCCCTATTCAGGTGTCCGTCCCCTTGTTGAGCGCCGGCCATCTGAATTACAGCGGCGGGGGTGTTTTGGAAGTGCCTGATTCGAGCCGTCGGCTCTAATAGGCTTCCAAATTAGTAAGAAGTGGGCGCACTGCTGTGTGTTCGCTGCTTACGTAGTGCTGTGTTAGGGAATCGCTTCTCTAACACTGACCCGCCTCTCAGCCAATCAGGTGCACTGGGTCTGGTTACCGGTTACCTGATTGGCTGAAGCGACAGGCTCTGTGATTGGACGCTTATCAGGTGTCCAATCATAGCAGAGCAGCATTTGATGGGGCAAACTGGCAGAATTTGATGGGGCAAACTGGCGGCGTTTGATGGGGCAAACTGGCTGCGTTTGATGAGGCAAACTGGCAGCGTTTAATGGGGCAAACTGGTGGCCTTTGATGGGGCAAACCGGAGGTGTTTGATGGGGCAAACTGGCGGCGTTTGATGGGGCAAACTGGCTGCGTTTGATGGGGCAAACTGGCAGCATTTGATGTGGCAAACTGACGGCTATTGATGGGGCAAACTGGTGGCATTTGATGGGGCAAACTGGCAGCATTTGATGGGGCAAACTGGTGGCTATTGATGGGGAAAACTGGCGGCAATTGATGGGCACAGTGGTTGCGTTTGATGGGCACAGTGGCGGCAATTGATGAGTTGAGTTGAGAGGTATCTTAATATAGCGCGGTCTTACCCCGAAGGGTCCCGACGTGCATAGCAGAGTTCCTGGGAAAAGAGGACCCAGGAACCAGAAGCAGCACAGAGCGGCAGAAAGGGTGGAAGAGAAAGGCTACGCAGGGAAGGCTTGCGTGAAAAGCCAAGTCTTTAGTAACCTGCGGAAGACTGGAATAGTAGGGGCCTCCTGGAGCTTGACAGGGAGGCTATTCCACAAAACGGCACTCTGGTGGGAGAAGGCCCGACCACCACGCCGGATCTTCTTGGGCACCGAGATGTGGAGGAGATCTCTGCCGATAGATCTGAGTGATCTAACAAAAGCTTGTTTATGAAAACGAGAGAAGAGATAGCTTGGGGCCAGGCCTCTCATTATCTTAAACATAATACATCCGGCCTTAGATAAGGTGCGATAGTGGACTGGCAGCCAGTGCAAGGCGCAGAGGACAGGGGTGACATGATCCCTCAGCGGGACATCCATGAGTAACCTTGCCACAGCATTTTGAATAAGTTGAAGCTTTTGTACTAACATCTTTGGCAATCCCAGATAAAGAGAGTTGCAGTAGTCTAGGCAGCTACCTATCGTGGCGCAGATGACAGTTTTTCTGTCCGAGATATCCAGATATTTAAACAGCCCCCTCAGGAGTTTTAGCTGCCAGTGACATGCACTGAAGACCCTCTTTACCTGAGGTGCCAAAGTTAAACCTGAATCTAGGACAAATCCCAGATCACGGACCCGGGGGGCCACCTCCGGAGCAGGATCAAATGAGGTGGGATATCTGGAGGCAGTGGCGTATCTAGGGTATGGCAAGCCATAGCAAGTGCCATGGGCGCTACACATGAAGGGGGCGCTAGTGAGCAGGGAATCCAGCATAAAAGTTCTTCACTTAAGTTTAAAACTAGAGCTTTTTAAACTTCTCCCCTTCCTACTTGCTTATGGGGAGAAGCTATTACAGTTTCCTGGGTCCCATCAGGTCAAAATAGGGGCCCAGGAAGTGAGCGTAAAGGAGGGACTTTTTCTTCATTTTCGGGGCGCATGTACATCAAATAGTCCCGGCTCATTGGCGGAGTGATTCTCTGCCCTGCTCCCGTCCTCAGGTGCTGAGATGCGAGTGCTGTGCTTCTGAGAAGTAACAGCCAGAGGGGGGCGTGGCTGCATGTGCCGAGCTCCACACAGATTGGCTGTGGAGACTGTCAGTCTGCAGAGTGTCCTGGGCTGCTGGAGAAAAGTTATAGAAGGCGCTGTGTGTGCACTGCAGGAAGGCTGAGATCGGAGGAGGGGGGGTAATAAATCCGGGGTCTGGCATCCCAGCACACAGAGCAGCAGGACGGGACAAATCACAATAACACTGCTCAGCTTATATGGAGCTTGGCATCCCCGGGATCCCTGTAGATGTGCCTGCTTATCGCTCCCACTCCATGGCTGAGGCTGCTCTGTGCATCGGTGAGCATCAAAGTGTTTACATAGAAAGATCCCCCCACAGATATGACTGACCCATGGGCATAGACCAGCTGGAACTCAGCTTCCTACAGGTGGAAGACGCTAGCAGGATCCTGGAGGTCCTGACGTGAGGAGGACAGAGAGGGATAGAGAGTCATGTATGCAGATAGGATCAGAGCTCACATTCTACCTCCCAGTCTGAATGAATGCATTTCTGTTTTGTCACAATATCATTTTTCAGAGAAGCCCCTTCCTCTCAGGCTGATGTCAGGTGGGAGACTCTGTTGCTAGTGACAACGCTTCAGTGGCAGAGAACCTCCCACCTACCTCTATGGAATTGCTTCCTCTCAGAATACTACAGAATGTTGATCACTAGTGATCGGGTAAATGGAATAGCCATTTACTTATCAAACATTTGTAGCGGCCTCACTCTCTCTCCATCTTTATCGGTTACACACCAACTCATGTCTAGGGGTTCCTGGGTTGTGAGAGTGAGATGCGCCACGGCCCATGTCCTCCCCATTGTAGTAGGGAGGTGAAGGCCACTTCCTGATGTTTCCTCGGGCCGGTGTGTTCTGTGAATGCACTGAGTCTGTAATTGCAAGCTCACCAGCCTCCCCTCTGCTTCCAGTAACTGGAGTTCACACACCGGAAAAAGGTCCAACACTTGTTTATTTGGCACTCCAATAGCAAAGCACGATAAACAGTTCTTTTAACAGCAGACTGGTTGGGACCTATAACCTTGCCAACGGTGGGATGAGCAGATCAAGGCACTTCCTAACGTTTCAGTTCTATGCCACTATACTATGACCAGCGGCGCCTAAGCCAATCCGGCTGTTACAGAACAGGAAGGATGGGGTCTCTTCCAGCAACCCCTATGAACAGCAATGGAGCCCTCTTCGATACGCTGTGGCCCCTATCAGGGGGATGTGTCCTCCCAAGAGAGTTCCCAGAGGCCCACTGTCACCGGGTTGGTGCTGCTCCGGGTCTCCAGTGGGTAACCTCCCCGGCCTCCTCACCTCAGGTACGAGTCCCTCCGCCCAGGGACCCTCGGACAGTCCACCCTAGCGGGACCCAGTCGAAGGTACTGGGCCCCAGGCCTCCTCGATAGTACCTCACCCCAGGCTAAAGGTGCCTGGGATGGACGCCAACATGACTCCGGACCAGGCCATGGGCACCTGGACCAGACTCCTGGATCTCCCGCACCCAGGCCTAAGGGCCCTGGGTGCGGACCGCAACCCTCCTCCTCCGAGGACCTCCTTCTCCGCAAGACCTCGTGGTAAGCGCGTCTCCCCCTTTTATCTCCTCCCATCAACGGCCCGGCGGGTTCCCCGCCCCAGCCATACCATCTCCAGGAAGGGACAAAACAGGGAGCACTGCGAAGATGATTCTACCTGAAGCCTGTGGGTACCTCGCCACCCACAGGCAAAGGAGAATATTACATCCTCCAGTCCTCCACGAAACAAAAAGGGGTCTGAATCCTAACACAATTATACACCTGGGTCACACTATTGCCCAGGTGTATCCCATCAATTTGAGGACCCCGCTACACACTCCCCCCTGTAATTTGACGCTGGTCCCCAGCGTCAGGTGCACACCCATGCCTCCCATAAAGTGGTGACATGGAGTGAAACCCCTGAGGCAGTTCCTCTAAATTTCCCAAGTGCCAAGACCTGCTCAGGGAATGGGGAACATATAAAACAACTTATGTCATAAAACACTTTAAACATCTGCATAGTCACAGCCCCTCTCCCACACTGTCTAAGAGCCACCCACTCTCAATGATCTTGACTGACGATTCTCCTGCAGGGGAAAGAAAAACAACATCCTAACATAATTTCGTGTCATTTGGGATGAGTGGGCCCGTCAGCCGAGAGACCCACTCACTCCAACAAGCAAGGTGATGTGTGGGTGAAATATTTTCAAACATTTGTTGCGCAACACTGCCACCTGGTGACAACGCCGCGGTCATGACACTCAACGAATCTTCGTTCTTCCAGCTTTTCCCTACTCTGCCACTATTCCCAAATGTCCTTGCCTTTGGCACATGAAGAAAAGGGGAAACACGAAAACACAACAGTCCCCAAGTCTCCAACGAGAAAAAGAAAAGCCCAAACAAAAACAAAAGCAGGGCACAGTCCTGCGTGTCTGGGAATGGCTCTTCCAGAAAGTTCAAGTGCACAAAGGAAATAAACAGGAGTTCTTTTCTCCTATAAGTAAAACTTTGGATCCGGCAGGTACAGGGGTTTCAGGTGTTTGTCAAATGCCTCTATCGAATACTCGACATCTTCTCCTTCTCTTCTGCAAATGACTATCTTGTCAGCATGGATATGGCGCCCCAATTTCCATTCAGCTTTGCAGTCCTCAAACCTCTTAGACACTGCCGGCACACATTCCAGGTACCTGCGAGCATGGGGCACCTTCAACTTGTCCCACACAAACTCGTCATACCATCTTGTTCTCCAGACTTCCACCTCATACAGCAAGTCCCGGGGTAGATACGGGTACTCCCACCCATATTCCCGAGCTACTTTATGGCAAAACAGTCTCTGCAAGCGGGCCAAAGGTGGCATAGTGGCTTTCTCTCCAGTTCCAGGCAGCACAATAGCTTCCGGATGCCGAGGTACCTTTACCAGCTCCCTGGAAATGACTTTCGGCGCTCTCAGAGAAGCGCGGGGTGTCCCCACAACCAAAGTAGGTGAGGTAACAGTAGATGAGGACACAGGTGGAGGGGTAGGTTCCCTCGTAAGCTGCGGGTCTTCCACCCGAGGCGTGCTGTCTCCTGTGTACATAGGTGAATCCCGTACCGCACGGGAAGCAAGAAGTGGCACTCTATCCCAGCCCTTGCGGCTGAGCAGTTCGTCTATCTCGCCATCATCTCCGCAATCAGACAGCGACTCTAGGTCGGAGGTGTCATACATCTCCGCAGGCAGATATCTTCCGGTGGACACAGAATCAACCTCCCTGGGGGGCTCCACCTCCAATGGGCCCCCGACACCTCCAACCACCACCACAGTCCCAGCCCCTGGCTCACCTGACCCTTGTAGAGGACTGGGATGTCCGGGACTTCCTTCTCGACCGGCGCCATCCAGGCCAGGCAAGCAGCGGGGTGAAGCTCGACCACGTCCATAGGATGCCTGTACTAAGCCAACTTTCCTCTTCGGTGGTGGGAGCAGAGAACTTGTGGCGACCGAGGCAGCATCCTCGGATTTTTCTCTGTTGGGCAGTCCATCGCCCTGGTCAGCGCGCACGGGAACCTCGACAGAGGCCTTGACCTCCCCTTCCGGAGTAGCAGTACCCGTGAGGTGGTTGAGGCGAAGGGCCCGGGGCCTTGCTGTGGACGACTCGACCTCAAAAAGGAATTCTCTGCACTCCTCACATCGCCCGAATGGCTTCAGGGTGACCACCAGTCCCGAGCAGCCGGGACAGATCACACCGAGGGCCTCCGTGTCTCTGCAAGTGTACAGAGCCAACCGCCCTCGGGGCCTAAGTCTTATCCCCGTGTCTGTGATGGGGGCAGCAAAGGAAGTCATTCTCGTGGGGTGAGGAACCATAATCCACGGGGCACTTGAGGTCATCCCGACTATCTGCTGCTCCATCATGCACTGACCCCGCGCCGGAGTCTCCACGTGTATCCCCACACTTGGCCAGACTCCTCCCATGAGCTGTACATTTTTGCGGGCTTCCTCTTGACTCCGCCCACGAACGATGTCGCCATGGGGTGCCTCGTGGCGCAGTGCGTTAACAGTCCCCACGTGCAGTACGTCACACGGCTGGACCTCTCCCTTTTTCCGCTCCTCCGTTTGGGCCTTTCCCGTGTTAGGGTCATTTCCACAACTCCGAGCAGGGACGCACTTTGGCCAGTAATATGGCCGATCTGCTCGGAACTCCTCTGGGCAGCAAAGTTCAAATGTAGACATTCTCAAGTCCATCTCTAGAACACACTCTATCCCGGACTCACGAGCCCCCACGTGTAGCGGCCTCACCCTCTCTCCTTCTTTCCTCGGTTTTGCACACCAACTCATGTCTAGGGGTTCCTGGGTTGTGAGAGTGAGATGCGCCACGGCCCATGTCCTCCCCATTGTAGTAGGGAGGTGAAGGCCACTTCCTGATGTTTCCTCGGGCCGGTGTGTTCTGTGAATGCACTGAGTCTGTAATTGCAAGCTCACCAGCCTCCCCTCTGCTTCCAGTAACTGGAGTTCACACACCGGAAAAAGGTCCAACACTTGTTTATTTGGCACTCCAATAGCAAAGCACGATAAACAGTTCTTTTAACAGCAGACTGGTTGGGACCTATAACCTTGCCAACGGTGGGATGAGCAGATCAAGGCACTTCCTAACGTTTCAGTTCTATGCCACTATACTATGACCAGCGGCGCCTAAGCCAATCCGGCTGTTACAGAACAGGAAGGATGGGGTCTCTTCCAGCAACCCCTATGAACAGCAATGGAGCCCTCTTCGATACGCTGTGGCCCCTATCAGGGGGATGTGTCCTCCCAAGAGAGTTCCCAGAGGCCCACTGTCACCGGGTTGGTGCTGCTCCGGGTCTCCAGTGGGTAACCTCCCCGGCCTCCTCACCTCAGGTACGAGTCCCTCCGCCCAGGGACCCTCGGACAGTCCACCCTAGCGGGACCCAGTCGAAGGTACTGGGCCCCAGGCCTCCTCGATAGTACCTCACCCCAGGCTAAAGGTGCCTGGGATGGACGCCAACATGACTCCGGACCAGGCCATGGGCACCTGGACCAGACTCCTGGATCTCCCGCACCCAGGCCTAAGGGCCCTGGGTGCGGACCGCAACCCTCCTCCTCCGAGGACCTCCTTCTCCGCAAGACCTCGTGGTAAGCGCGTCTCCCCCTTTTATCTCCTCCCATCAACGGCCCGGCGGGTTCCCCGCCCCAGCCATACCATCTCCAGGAAGGGACAAAACAGGGAGCACTGCGAAGATGATTCTACCTGAAGCCTGTGGGTACCTCGCCACCCACAGGCAAAGGAGAATATTACATCCTCCAGTCCTCCACGAAACAAAAAGGGGTCTGAATCCTAACACAATTATACACCTGGGTCACACTATTGCCCAGGTGTATCCCATCAATTTGAGGACCCCGCTACACATTTATTCATGATTATCAAAGCATGTAGTTGTAAAAAGGTCTGCACACCTACCGGAAGTATTTTGTCATGTGGACTATGATAAGTCCTGAAGAAAAGAAGATTATGTATGAACATTGTACGCGTTCTTAAGGTGTTTCAGTGGAGTTTATGGAGGAATGGCTGTCACTGTCATAGTTACATCGGGGGAATCAACTAAAGACTTGGCATTCATACATTGATTAGACCAACGTATAATTTTTTAATTTTTGTATTTTTGTATTTTTAGCCTTAACAAAGCAAAATGAGATTTTTCTGCAGAAGTAAATTGGGTACATAAATTAGGAAGAATATGAACTAAGAAAATAAATAAATATGAACTAGGTCACGTAAGATTAGGCAGGTAGAGGGAGATGTTAGAATTTTGAAGCGATTGACAGGAATTGTAATTGTATCTGCTTTTCTTTGAAATGCCATGTATGTTAGGTTTTGTATGTGTTATGAGACTTAGTTTCTCCCATCTTCCCCATTATCATGACAATAATGTTCCCATCTAGCTAGGCCCTACACAGCTTTAACTGTCTCCAAAGGGATCTTTACACTGAATAGTCAAGAACTTAACTGTCCACAACCAATGTATGAATTGCTTGTTATAGTGCTGTAATGTTTTGTTAGTTATGTGGTCAATTTTTAATTTGACCAAAAGATGGGATTGATCGGGTAAATGGAATAGCCATTTACTTATCAAACATTTATTCATGATTATCAAAGCATGTGTTTCTGATCTGATGTATGTGTATGTATATGTGTATATATGGGTATATATATATATGAATATGTATGTGTGTATACATATATACATGTATGTATGCGTATGTGTTTAGAGTTGGTTGTATAATCTGTTAAAAGTCATATTATGTAATATGATGATGTTTCTGTGTTCAGAGATTGATCAAGCAATCTCTGGGTCACAGGATATAACAAAGGGACACCTTCTCTTTGTAGTCAAAGTTACATTCACACCCCCAGCTAGGAGAGAGGTCCTGTGTGACATTTCCCAGAGGTGGCTGGAAGTAACACATAGATGCTAAATGTCCATTTGTTCTTCATGTAAACATCAACAAATTGCCTTGTATTTGAAAGAAGTAATGTGCCTCCCCCTTGGTCTTGCATAAAAGGACAGGGGCAACTCAGTCTAATCAGAGCAATTATTTTGAATGTATCACCATGTACTGTGTGCTCTCCAGGCTAGCAGTTTTAGCTGCTTGCCTGAATATTAAATACATCTTATAAAAATAACTTTGGTTCATCAGTCAACATGTTATTGGACACCCCTAGTTCTGGGGGTGCCCCAACACTAGCGATGGGAGTGATTCCAGAGGGACCAACTGGCAGCCTTGTTGCTACCCTGCAGATGGCCGTTCATAGTTGCCAACATTGGAAAAAAGAAATCGGGGACACTTTTCTGCAAGTAGGCGGAGCCTTGATTTAATTAGGGGGCGGGGCATGCATTTGTGGATGAGAGGCTGGGAGAAAAACGCGGCGCGCGCAGCGCGCCGTGCCAAAAATGGGCGTGGTTTACGGTGAATCGTGGGCGTGGCTTAAATGGGCGTGGTTAAGGGGCGTGGTTAAGGACACACACACACACAGAGAGACCCAGCGAGAGAGAGAGAGACCCAGCGAGAGAGAGCGAGAGAGAGCGACCCAGCGAGAGAGAGCGACCCAGCGAGAGAGAGCGACCCAGCGAGAGAGAGCGAGAGAGAGCGACCCAGCGAGAGAGAGCGAGAGAGAGCGACCCAGCGAGAGAGCGACCCAGCGAGAGAGAGTGAGAGAGAGCGACCCAGCGAGAGAGAGCGAGAGAGAGCGACCCAGCGAGAGAGAGCGAGAGAGAGACCCAGCGAGAGAGAGCGAGAGAGAGACCCAGCGAGAGAGAGCGAGAGAGAGACCCAGCGAGAGAGAGTGAGAGAGAGCGAGAGAGAGACCCAGCGAGAGAGAGCGAGAGAGAGACCCAGCGAGAGAGACCCAGCGAGAGAGAGAGCGACCCAGCGAGAGAGAGAGACCCAGCGAGAGAGAGCGAGAGAGAGACCCAGCGAGAGAGACCCAGCGAGAGAGAGCGAGAGAGAGACCCAGCGAGAGAGAGCGAGAGAGAGACCCAGCGAGAGAGAGCGAGAGAGAGACCCAGCGAGAGAGAGCGAGAGAGAGCGAGAGAGAGACCCAGCGAGAGAGAGACCCAGCGAGAGAGACCCAGCGAGAGAGACCCAGCGAGACCCAGCGAGAGAGACCCAGCGAGACCCAGCGAGAGAGACCCAGCGAGAGAGAGCGAGAGAGACCCAGCGAGAGAGACCCAGCGAGAGAGAGACCCAGCGAGAGAGAGCGAGAGAGAGACCCAGCGAGAGAGAGCGAGAGAGAGACCCAGCGAGAGAGAGCGAGAGAGACCCAGCGAGAGAGAGCGAGAGAGACCCAGCGAGAGAGACCCAGCGAGAGAGACCCAGCGAGAGAGACCCAGCGAGAGACACACACACACACACACACGATAAAAATAACCGCCCCACCCAAAAAAACAACAGAAAAAAAAAAACCCCACAGCAAAAAACGAAAAAGGAGCACTTTACTATTTGTGGCCTACTAGTCAGTGACTCAGTCCAGTCAACCCTCCACGTGGCGCCGGCTCGGCTGCAGTGTCCGCAGCCTAATTTGTCCCCAGGGGGTCGTCACCCACTTGACTTCCAATCTCGAACTGCCCCCCCAAAAAAAAAAAACCCAGGATAGGAGCTGAGACCGGAAGCATGTCCTAGGCCTGAGCCGGGTCACAGAGAGTGAGTTACGCTGCTTTCACACTGGGGCACGGGCCGTCATTTTTGCATAGGTATTACGCCGCTGGTGGGGTGATTTTAACCCCCGCTAGCGGCCGAAAAAGGGTTAAAACCACCCGCAAAAGCACCGCTGCAGCGGCGCTTTGCCAGCAGGTCGGCCGCGCTGCCCATTCATTTCAGTGGGCAAGAGCGGTGGAAGAGGTGTACACACCGCTCCGAAGATGCTGCTTGCAGGACATTTTTTAACGTCCTGCCAGCGCATCGCCTCAGTGTGAAAACCCTCGGGTTTTCACACTGACACTGCAGGGGAGCCATTTTTCAGGCGCTTTACAGGTGCTATTTTTAGCCCAAAAGCACCTTAAAAAATGCCCCAGTGTGAAAGGGGTCTTACTGTCAGGAGACCTGTTACCGGCCTGTGCTAGACGCTGTGGGGTTGATTTATTAGAGGAAAATCCACTTTGCACTTAAAAGTGCACATGGAAGTGCAGATGCTGTAGATCTGAAGGGGACATGCAAGGAAAATAAACAGCATTTTAGCTTGCACATGATTGGATGATAAAATCAGCAGAGCTTCCCCTAATTTCAGAGCTTCCCCTCAGATTTACAGCGATCTACAGCGACTGCACTTCCATGTGCACTTCCAAGTGCAAAGTGGATTTTCCTTTAGTAAATCAACCCCTGTGCGTCATTAACGTCACTTGTCTTCTGTCATCAGATTATCTGTGCAGACCTAAGGAGAATGTGTTCAGGATTGACTTCACTTGCTTCAAGATCCAGGACCTGGAGACTGACACTGTGCTCTTTGAAACCTCCAAACTCTGCTCAGGTACCTGTCATGGAGGGCACCTTTCCTGGGGCAGGGGCAGGGACAGGTCTCCTTCATACTTCAAGTAGAACTAGAGTTGTTGGATGGAATAAGGGAGGGTTATTGTTACCAATTTGACATCCATTTGGGTGCTGGTGCGTGTCTTTGAATGCACACTATCTGTTCTCAGGGGCATTTTCCTGCACTCAAACAGATATCAAGGTGAAAGCAGGGGCTGTGTTCATGAAGCTGCTGCATCCCAATTGATTTGAATTGGTCTGCCTGCCCGTGCATGTACTGCACATCTGTGTGCTTTTCATGCAGTGAAAACATGGCCCTGTACACTTAAAATGTTTTGACAGGGGCGCAGTTTCAGTGCTTGCCATAGGCGCCATTTTCACTAGATACGCCTCTGTCTGGAGGGGTGGCCAAATCGCTGAAGATGATCACCTCAGTTTTTCCCCCATTAGGTTTCAGGAAGTTGGCAGACATCCATGTGTTGATGGCCTCCAAACAGCTGGCAAGGGTGGCATCAGCCGTCTGGTTCCTAGGAATCTTTAGGTAAACCTGGGTGTCGTCTGCATAAACATGGTAATGGACGGCGTGGGACTTTAGCAGGTCGGCAAGGGGCCTCATATAGATATTAAACAGCAGGGGAGACACGACAGAGCCTTGTGGCACTCCGCAATCCAGGGCAGTGTACTTAGAGTAAAAGGGGCCAGTCTTGACTCCCTGAACTCTGCCCTCTAAGAAACAAGCCACCCATGCCAAAGCCGACCCACTCATACCCAAAACAGATCTCATCTGCTCCAGTAAGATTCCATGATTAATGGTATCAAATGCGGCCGACAGATCCAAAAGAACCAGAGCTACTGAGTCACCCCTGTCCAAGCTGTGAAGGACATCATCATAGACACAGATGAGGCTCGTCTCTGTACCATGTCCAGGTCAAAAACAACAAGATTGGAATTCGTCCAAGAGATGGAAAGACTCAAGGTAAGCCTGTAGCTGGATAACCACCAGGCGCTCCATTACCTTTGCCACAAAAGGCAAGATGGAAATCGGCCTGTAGTTGCCCAGTATGTCCGGCTCCAAGGTCGGTTTCTTCAGCAGGGCCAAGACCACGGCCCGCTTCAGAACGCCTGGGACAGTACCTGTCCTGAAGGAGCAGTTGATTGTCTCCCCAATAAAGGGGGCCAAAAGGGCAGCAGATTTTTTAACCAGCCTGGCAGGACATACATCTGGTGGAGAGGAAGATGGTTTCAAAGAGGCAATTACCTCAACCACCTGTATAACCGTAGCCGGTTGGAAACCGGGCAATCCAGGGGCCATCACTGTGTGGCCTATGTCCTCTTGCACAGTCTCTGGCCTGGGAATGTTGTCTCTAATGGTCTTTAGTGATGAGCCGAACACCCCCGGGTTCGGTTCGCACCAGAACCCGCGAACGGACCGAAAGTTCGTACGAACATTAGAACCCTATTAAATACAATGGATGCGAACGTTCGAATTCTAAAGTGCTAATTATAACAACTATTATGCATGTTATTGTCCTAAAAAGGGTTTGGGAACCCGGGTTCTGCACCAGGGGACATGTATCAATGCAAAAAGAAGTTTTAAAAACGGTCGTTTTTCGGGAGCAGTCATTTTAATGATGCATAAAGTGAAAAAAAAAAAGGCAAATATTCCTTTAAATATCGTACCTGGGGGGTGTCTAAAGTATGCCTGTGAAGTGCCACGTGTTTCCCGTGTTTAGAACTGTCCCTGCACAAAATGACACTTCTAAAGGAAAAAAAAGCCATTTAAAACTGCTTGCGGCTTTAATGTAATGTCTGGTCCCGGTAATATGGATGAAAATCTTTAAGAAAAATGGCATAGCTACCCCATGACCCCCCCCCCCCTACCCCAGCCCATTACCAGCCCCTTTGGGTCTTGTATGGATATTAAGGGGAACCCCGCACATAAAATAAAAGAGGCCCTATATACTCTGAACAGCCGTATACAGGCGGTGCATACAAGACAGGGACTGTAGGTTTGTTCTTATGTAGAATCTGTTTGTAATTTTGAACAGGTACATTGTTGAAGTGTAGCTCCAGCCCAAAAATCTATTTTTAAACTTTTTGGAAAACATAGGTAAGGGTTATCACCCCTGTAACATTTGTTTTGCTGTCTGTGCCCCTGTTCAGAACATTTCACCTCACTTTCCGTCCCAATGTCAACTGTTTTTGAAATGTGGTGTTTTTCTTGAAACAAGGATTGCTGATAAAGCATCAGTACAGAGGAGACACCTTTCTCCCATATTTATTCTTACAGGAGAGAATTTTCCTTCCTAGGGGTAGATTTCCTCTCACTTCCTGTTGTCTTCTTGCGTTTGCAAGTAGGAGTCGTTTGTAAGTTGGATGTTTGAAAGTAGGGACCTGCCGTATATACTCTGCAGAAATAGGCCCCTTAGTTGTTGGTGTTGGCACAACACTGTAAGCACTCACAGTTACTCTTGGTTGGTGCTGGAACGCCCTGCTGTCAACTATTATATCAGGAATTTTAATTACATATAATTGTTGAACAGTGGTAGTAAAAATTGGGCCTTTGATGGTGGTGCTGGTGCCACAACACTGTAAGCCCTGACAGTTACTCTTGGTGGGTGCAGCAATGGGCCCTGCTGTGAATTATTAGATCAAGAATTGTAATTGCATGCCCCTGTTGAACAGGGGCTGAAAAATTGGGCCTTAGGCACTGGTGGCACAACACTACAACCCCTCACAGATACGTTACTTGGAGCACAGCAATGAGCCCTGTTGCAAAGTATTGCTTCAAAAATTGTAATGACACGCCCCTGTTAAACAGGGGCTGAAAAATTGGGCCTTAGCCACTGGTGCCACAATACTCCAACCCCTCACAGATACTGTACTTGGAGCACAGCAATGAGCCCTATGGCAAATTATTGCTAAAAAAATTGTAATTACACGCCCCTGTAAAACAGGGGCTGAAAAATTGGGCCTTAGCCACTGGTGGCGGCACCCATAAACAAAAATGATCTTCCAAGCTATCATCATCAATCGTATCATTGAGGACTCGGAGGAGGAGGATAGCCAGTCAACATAACAGCACAGGCACTCAGCATCAGCATCAGTCTTGAAGGGATGTGACATGTTAAAATCAATTAGTCTGTTATATCAGCATCAGGTGTGTGGTAGCTGGTGGTGATCCAAGACTGGTTCATCTTGATGAAAGTCAGTCGATCAACCGAGTCGGTGGACAGGCGCACCCTGTGATCCGTGACAAATCCTCCAGCAGCACTGAATGTGCGTTCCGAAAGAACGCTGGATGCAGGACAGGCCAGTAGCTCAATTGCATACTGTGCAAGCTCTGGCCAGTGATCCATCCTCAAGACCCAGTAAGCCAGAGGATTTTCGGTGGGGAAGGTGTCCAAGTCTGACCTTGCCCCTAGATATTCCTGCACCATGTTTATCAGACGCTGGCGATGGTTGCTGGAACCGATCATACTTTGGGGCTGCGGACTAAAGAATTGTCTGAACGCATCGGTCAGACGGCCACCTTCCCCACCGCTCCTTCTTTGACTGGCCGAAGCCTCAGCAACTCGTTGTCCAGGACCAGGAGTTTGTAACCTCCCAGTCTCTGGGAACGCGTTGCACAGACCTTTCTGCAAGGCCTCCCGGAGTTGTCTCATCCTCTGCTCCCTCTGCGAAGGTAACATAAGGTCCGCAACCTTACCCTTGTACCGTGGATCAAGGAGAGTGGCCAGCCAGTAATGGTCCCTCTCCTTGATCCGAAGAATACGAGGATCCTTCCGCAGACTTTGCAGGATCAGGGAGGCCATGCAGCGTAGGTTTGCTGAGGCATTCGCCCCGGAGTCCTCTGGGTCACTAAGGACGACATGATCCGCAGCCACCTCCTCCCAGCCACGTACAAGTCCACTGGTTTCTTGGGACTGTAAATCATCCCTAAAAGACTGCTGCTGATGATGCTGAGTGCCAGCCTCCACCTCCATGCTGACACAATCCTCCTCCTCCTCCTCCTCCTCCTCTTCCTCTTCCTGTGCGATGGGTGGGACAGAAGGAACACTGTCTGGGTAAAGGGGGCCTTGAGAGGCAAGGAAGTCCTCCTCTTCCTGCCTCTGTTCTGCCTCAAGTGCCCTGTCCATTATTCCACGCAGCGTGTGCTCCAACAGGTGGACAAGAGGTACAGTGTCACTGATGCATGCACTGTCACTGCTCACCATCCTCGTGGCCTCCTCAAATGGTGCCAGGACAGTGCATGCATCCCTGATCATGCCCCACTGGCGTGGAGAAAAAAAACCAAGCTCCCCTGACCCTGTCCTGGTGCCGTAGTCGCACAGGTACTCATTGATGGCCCTCTGCTGCGTGTGCAGCCGCTGCAGCATGGCCAACGTTGAGTTCCACCTGGTGGGCATGTCACATATAAGGCGGTTCTTGGGCAGGTTCAACTCCTTTTGCAGCTCAGCCAGGCGAGCACTGGTATTATAAGATCTGCGGAAATGCACACAGACTTTCCTGGCCTGCCTCAGGACATCCTGTAAGCCCGGGTACCTGCCCAAGAACCGCTGCACCACCAGGTTAAGGACGTGAGCCACACAGGGCACATGGGTCAGTTGTCCCTGTCGGAGGGCGGAGAGGAGGTTGGTGCCATTGTCGCAAACCACCATTCCTGGCTTAAGCTGGCGTGGCGTCAACCACCTCTCGGCCTGGCCCTGCAGAGCAGACAGGACCTCTGCCCCAGTGTGGCTTCTGTCCCCCAAACACACCAGCGCAAGCACGGCATGGCATCTTTTTGCCTGCGTACTTGCGTAGCCCCGTGAACGGCTACGGAGCACCGCTGGTTCATAGGACAAACCACAGGAAGAGGCCATGGAGGAAGAAGAAGAGGAGGGGGTGGAGGAGAGAGGTGTGTCACAACCAGTAGTAGCATTTTGGAGGCGTGGCGGTGGAACAACCTCCAACACTACTGCACCTTGTCCTGCATCCTTCCCAGCTGCCAAAAGAGTAACCCAATGGGCCGTGAAAGAAAGGTAACGTCCCTGTCCATGCCTGCTGGACCATGAGTCAGCGGTAATATGCACCTTACCGCTGACCGCCCTGTCCAGCGAGGCCAAGACCTTGCCTTCCACATGCCGGTAGAGAGCCGGAATAGCCTTCCGTGAGAAAAAGTGGCGTTTGGGAACCTGCCACTGAGGAACCGCACATTGCACAAACTCACGGAAGGGGGCCGAGTCTACCAACTGAAAAGGCAGCAGTTGAAGAGCTAGCAATTTAGCCAAGCTAGCATTCAACCGCTGGGCATGTGGATGGCTGGGAGTGAACTTCTTTCGACGGTCCAGCAGCTGGGGCAGGGAAATTTGCCTGCTAGAATCGGACGTCGGTGTACTGCTAGCAGAGTGGCCGCAAGTACTTGGCTGTGACACACCTAATTCTACACCTTCATTCCTCTCAGTGCATGTTTCAGAGAGGACTGAAGTTATAGTGGGGTTGGAGATCCCAGCTGATGCGGTGCAAGGAGAGGTCCGCTTTGTTCTTTGGTGTGGGTCTTTGAGGTAGGCTTGCCAACGAGCTGCATGGCAGGTCAACATATGTCTGGTCAGGCATGTGGTACCCAAGCGGCTGATGTTTTGGCCACGCGATATACGCTTGAGACATATGTTGCAAACAGCAGCTGTGCGATCTGATGCACTAGCCTCAAAAAAGGCCCACACCAAGGAACTTTTTGAATGACGGGCAGAGGCAGCGCCCTGCACAGGCGGAGCTCTGCGGTGTGATTCCGTCGGTGTACTGCCCTTACGCTGGCCACCAAAGGGCATCCTGCCTCGTTGGAGATGTGCCTCCTCCTCATCCTCCTCCTCCTCCTCTCTCCTATTAGGCACCCACGTGGAGTCAGTGACCTCATCATCCCCTCCCTCCTCATCACTGGAGCCAATCTGGCAGTATGCTGCAGCTGCTGGAACATGACTGCCAGATTGGTGTCCTTCTTGAGCATCCCCTCTGTCTGCTCTCACGCTACTGCCTTCCTGTAGCTGGGTTTCATCATCAGACCCTTCGAAACGCTGGGCATCCTCCTGGAGCATGTACCCAACACTGTGCTCAAACAGTTCGGGGGACTCCTCAGGAGGAGGACATGGTGGGTCTAGGGAAGGAGTGACTGATGATGAGTCTGACATTGATACCAGGGAAGAGGACGCTTTGGCAGCTGCTTTGCCAGTACCCTGAGCCTGGGTGAGAGAGGATGAGGAGGAGGAGGAGGGCTTGGTCATCCACTCTACCAAGTCTTCGGCATGATGTGGCTCAACATGTCCAGCTGCCGAAAACAAGGACAAGCGTGTCCCATGGCCATGTGCTGATGACAATGCACCGCGTCCACGACCAGCACTGTTGCCCCCAGACACAGAGCCTGCTTGCCCTCTTTTATTGCCTCCTGACTGTCTGCCTCTCCTTGTTTGCCTTCCAGACATTCTAATAGATGGCCTGCAGGGAGATGGGAAAAAAGCAATAAGGGCTACCTTCAGGTGTCCTTCTCTGTCCCTTTACTTAAGGATTTCTAAATATGGTTGAGGATGATTGCTTTTGCACAGAATAGCACAACGACAATTTCCCTGACTGTCCAAAAAACAAGGATTTCAAAGATGGTTGATGAGGAATGTTTTGGCACACTATAGCACAAGGAGAATTCCCCTCACTTTCCTTCTTTGTCCCTAGAAACAAGGACTGGCACAGTGAAAGAAACTGACACTCTCCCTACCTACAGTTTTCTGTCCCTAGAAAAAATGTTTTTTTAAAGCACACTATAGCACAAGGAGAAATCCCCTCACTTTCCTTCTTTGTCCCTAGAAACAAGGACTGGCACAGTGAAAGAAACTGACACTCTCCCTACCTACAGTTTTCTGTCCCTAGAAAAAATGTTTTTTTAAAGCACACTATAGCACAAGGAGAAATCCCCTCACTTTCCTTCTTTGTCCCTAGAAACAAGGACTGGCACAGTGAAAGAAACTGACACTCTCCCTACCTACAGTTTTCTGTCCCTAGAAAAAATGTTTTTTTAAAGCACACTATAGCACAAGGAGAAATCCCCTCACTTTCCTTCTTTGTCCCTAGAAACAAGGACTGGCACAGTGAAAGAAACTGACACTCTCCCTACCTACAGTGTTCTGTCCCTAGAAAAAATGTTTTTTTAAAGCACACTATAGCACAAGGAGAAATCCCCTCACTTTCCTTCTTTGTCCCTAGAAACAAGGACTGGCACAGTGAAAGAAACTGACACTCTCCCTACCTACAGTTTTCTGTCCCTAGAAAAAATGTTTTTTTAAAGCACACTATAGCACAAGGAGAAATCCCCTCACTTTCCTTCTTTGTCCCTAGAAACAAGGACTGGCACAGTGAAAGAAACTGACACTCTCCCTACCTACAGTTTTCTGTCCCTAGAAAAAATGTTTTTTTAAAGCACACTATAGCACAAGGAGAAATCCCCTCACTTTCCTTCTTTGTCCCTAGAAACAAGGACTGGCACAGTGAAAGAAACTGACACTCTCCCTACCTACAGTTTTCTGTCCCTAGAAAAAATGTTTTTTTAAAGCACACTATAGCACAAGGAGAAATCCCCTCACTTTCCTTCTTTGTCCCTAGAAACAAGGACTGGCACAGTAAAACACACTGACACTCTCCCTACCTATCCTTCTCTTTCCCTAAACTAAAGGAATCCAGGTTAAGCAAGAAAGAAATAAATGTCACTGTCCCTGCCTATGCTTGTCTTTCCCTGCTCCGGAACACACTACACTAGGCCGCCGTGCTGGCGGCCTTTTATAGTGTGGGGCGTGTACTAAACACCCTCAGCAATAATTGGCCACAGGCATCCTGCCTGTGGCCAATCATTGCTCTCCTCGCTGCCGGCGCTGTGATTGGCCAAGCATGCGGGGTCACAGTGCATGCTTGGCCAATCACAGCGCCTGGATGACACTGCGATGGCGTAGTGCATTGTGGGCCGTTCGCGTCACTCGAATTTGGCGCGAACGGCCCAAATCGTTCGATCTTCGTCGAACGATCGAACAGCCGATGTTCGAGTCGAACGTATGTTCGACTCGAACACGAAGCTCATCCCTAATGGTCTTAACCTTAGAAACAAAGAAGTAAGCGAGCTCCTGGCACCAGTCCTGTGACTCCTTGGGAGCAGAGCTGGTAGCTTTGGGATGGGTTAACTCTGAGGAGATCTTGAAAAGTTTGGCCGTGCTGTTGGCTGCCTTCCTAATTCGCCTCTCTAATAGACCTCTTATAAAGATAGAGGACCACCAGATGCAGCTTTTTGTCAGCTTCCAGAAGGAACTTCCGCCAGCGTCTCTCCCTGGACCGAACACGCTTTTTGAGGAGCCTAAGCTCCTCGGTAAACCATTGCGGGCTCTTGCCCAGGGGACAGGGATTAGATCTCATCCTACGGGGTGCTAAAACATCAAGGGCCACTTCAACCCACTCCTGAAAAATACTCAGTTTCTCTACCGGTTCTCCCAGCTCAAAAAAGATTGGCTGGTTAATACCCGTAGCCACAAGGTTTCCAAATTTGTCTGGGCAGACTTTTGAAAGGTTTCTTGAGGAAACCTTGGGGCCAGAGCATTCGGGAATATGTGGAGAGATTTCCCTTCCGGTAGGGCCAGGCTAAAGGAAATAAACCTGTGATCCGACCAGGTCAACTCCCTAGGCAGCGCACAGGTTGCCGACAATCCACTGAACAGGAGCCAATCCAACACATGACCAGCAGTGTGGGTGGCCGCTGTCACATGTTGCCTATACCCCAAAAGCAACAGTTCTTGGATAAGGGATTGGGTGGGGGAATCACTTTGATCCTCCGCCCAAAAGTTTAAATCACCCAAGATGCAGGAGCCTTTGAACACAATGGACATCTGTGAGGCTAGACTGAGAAATTCAAAAACAAAATCAAGTTTTAACGCAGGGGGGCGATAAATCAAAGCAAACCCATAAGAGCCCATTCACACAGGGCAACTTTGGATCCGACTTCAAATTGCCCCAGGTTGCCCCTATTCGCCTCAAGTCGCGCTGGCTGAGGAAATCAATGTAATCTCCACGGTTTAGGAGATATTTGCAAAAGAAAGGCACCGCTGTCTACGGCGCATGCGCCGTAGACAACAGCGCGCAGGAGCACTGACCGTGAGTCAGAAAGCCATGAAGGAAGCCGCGAGTGGCGGCACCCGCGTGCACGCGCAGGAGTGACGTCACGCGACTCCGGCCAGTCACAGATTACCAGCCACCAATGCATTCCTCCACTCCTTTCCTTTCTCCTCCATGGTTCCAGATTACAGGAAAACCCCCGATGTATCTCATTGGGTGAAGAAACAAACAAGTCAATGCACCCACAGTGTAATACCGCTTTATTAAAAAAAAATGTATAAAATAGGTTGCACTCACTTGGTAGATATTTTCAAACACAGAACAGATCAATCCGGAAAGCGGTGTGCCGGGGTGCGCCTCACAAGTCGAATGCGACGTCACAAGTAAACCCCATCAAACGCGCTTTGCCACTCTCACCGGGCGTCTTCAGGAGCTCACTGTACTATCATATCACTTTGGCGATGTTGCTTCAGTAGAATCTACTCCACCGTTAAAGGGGTTCTAAACCATCGAGGTTTGCATTCTATGCATTAAGGTGAAAAACGTCCTGTCATGCAGCAGCCCCCCTTTTACTTACCTGAACCCGATCACTCCAGCGACGGGGACGAGTACACCCACTCCAGCCAGTGTCTCTGGTCCTGACTGGATAGATTGAAAGCAGCGCAGCCATTGGCTCCCGCTGCTGTCAATCAAATCCAACGACGCGGGAGCCGGGTAGGATTGCCACCTTTTCTTCAAGCCAAACCCGAACACTTTGTTGTAGTAGGATTGCAAAAGACCTGGGACACCTTTTGGGTACACCATGGGGAGTAGCAATGCGGTGCATGTACTGCGGTGTAGCGAACAGTGGGTGTGGCCAAACTGCGGTAACAGATTTGTGTGTGACTATCTTGGTTACTTAGGAAGCCACAGTCTGGTCTGAATAAGGTGTCCGGGTTTCAGGAAGACTAAAACCCAGACATATGACTCAAAACCCAGACTGTCCGGGTGAATCCAGGTCAGATGGCGTCCCTAGGTGTCATCCCCCCTCATAATATAGAGGTCAGTGTCACCCCACCTTCTTCATAATACGGAGGTCAGTGTCACCCCCCTCCTTCATAATACAGGGGACAGTGTCATCCCCCCTCTTGTAATAAGGGGTCAGTGTCAGCCCTCCTTCTTCATAATACGGAGGTCAGTGTCACCCCCCCTTCTTCATAATACGGAGGTCAGTGTCACCCCCCTTCTTCATAATACGGAGGTCAGTGTCACCCCCCCCTTCTTCATAATACGGAGGTCAGTGTCACCCCCCCTTCTTCATAATACGGAGGTCAGTGTCACCCCCCCTGCTTCATAATACAGGGGACAGTGTCATCCCCCCTCTTGTAATAAAGGGGTCAGTGTCAGCCCTCCTTAACACAGGGGCTCCCCATAAAGACCCCCATTAGATCAGCTGGACTGGAAGTATGTGTGTCTGGGTTTCAGGTGGACTGAATTTGTCAAAACCCGAACTGTCTGGGTTAAAACCAGACAGGTGGCAACCCTAGAGCTGGGGGCGGGGCTGAGTCCTGCTTTCTGCGTCAATAGACGCAGCAGCAGGACACAGGACACAGGAGCGCGCCCCGGCACAAGGAGGGTGAGCGGATCTCCAACGGGGCACTCGAGAAGATGAGGAGCCAGGAGTGCCGCTGAGGGACCCCAGAAGAGGAGGATCGGGGGCACTCTGGGCAAAACCACCGCACAGAGGAGGTAAGTATGATATAAATATATATTTTTTTAAACAAACCTTTACATATCCTTTAACTGCACTAATCCAGGAAGATCCAAATGTCAGTAAAAATCTGAAAGAACAATAGCGTCAAATCATTTATTGATTAAAGATAAAATCCAACAAAAAATCACTGCCATGAGCCACGTGCAACTAACACCATGTGCGTCAATTTCAGACAATAGAAATGTGTTACATTTACTATTTATACACTAAAATGTTACATTGCTTTAACTTCTGCACAAGCAACTGCAAGCGTTCCCGTAATTGGAGGGTTGTATCTGCGGCATCCCGGAGATCTCAGGCGAAGGACAGCATTTTGAAAAAACACGCCAGACAACTGCCCGCCATTGCTAAACCTCCTGGATGCTTTGGGATCTGGTCTGTGACTAGGTCCGCGTTTGTCTTGTATTCCGAATCCGCTTCATTGGAGATCTTCATAAAAGACAACAGAAAGCACGATAGTAACAAATGATCATCAATTCAATCATACACACACAGGGGATGATTAATAAAGAAATGGCATCGATATTTGCCCAGTGAAAGCGCATATACATTCATTCTATGCAAATGGGGCAGCAAAACCCCCCACCCCAAAAAAACTGAATGCACATAGGCTAAATCCTGTGCTGTTTGAATGTAAAGATTTGGTTTTAAATGGAAAACACCACATTTGGCCACTGGAGGGAGCTAAGTATTGTGGGACATTCTAATGCTACTTAGCTCTATCCTATGGACAACTGCAGTATTTTCTAGGGCTGTTACTGATTAAAATTTTCGTGTTCGATTAATCGTTTTTTTTTATTATCAATTAATCGACTTATTTCGATTAATTATAACGCACACACAGATCCAACTACTTTTAGCTGATCTCCTTGCAGGCCGATTCCCAGTGCAGCTCCCAACCACTGGAAAAATGGATAGCAGGATATAAAAAACACACAAAGGCAGCGCTCGATGGGAACAGCATTAAAACTTTTATAGTCTTCAAGTCGGTAACAAAATAAATATTGCACTGGAGATAAAATCGATGTAGCTCCATAAACTGTAAAAATGGTGCAGGTAATACCAAACGGTAGCAAAAGCAGTCATAAAAACATGTAGCTAAGTATGATACTGGTATAAAAATGTGTACAACGATACCACTGCTGAATCCAGATGAGGAGGGGTTAACATCAGTCCGTCGGCATGTAGATGTCTGTAGATGTGGATGGCTGTAGAATCCCAGGTTGATAGAGGGAAGAGATAGAGGGAAATGTAACAGCCCTTGCGTGTGGCAGATCGTAAGGTCCCGCCGGCATGCAGATATGAAGGAACAGCAAAGAAGCCCTTCAGGTGGACAGGGCGAGCCCCGCCGGTGTCCGTGACGTCACCGGATCTCTGACGGAACTCCCTGAAGACCCGGAGGGCGGCGGAGAGGTGAGTACCGATCAAAATAATTTTGATCGATCAAAAAAAATTAATCGATTAATCGAGGAATTAATAGTTAATTTCCATAGCCCTAGTATTTTCCATTTCAAATCAATGATTTACATTCGAGCATCACATGATATAGCCTATTTGTAAACGGTGAATAATACTGCGCTAACCCAATGGTGAATGTGGAAAGCTGCTACATACAAATGTGACAAAGATTAGTGAACAAAGATAAATGGAAAATGTAGCGCTAAAAAGTTGAGTAAGCAATATTCAAATAATCAAATGTTGCTATACACATGAAGGTAGGTCACAAAGTGTGAAAACATAACATATATAAATATAACTCATATACGGAAGATTATGGGAAATGTCCAAACGAATGGACCAATCCATGTAGTGAACACATAAAGTCCAGTATAAAATCGTTGTTGCTCAGAAGTGAAGCACAGTGATATAGTGAACACGTGGAAACATTGAGGTGTTGTATCTTCAATCAAAATAATGGGGTATGTACTCTTACCAGAGATGGTGGACTCGATTGTCGATGACGAGTCAATCAAGCAGAGAGAGCCAAGATGGGCAGTCTTCCATAACGATCATGGGAACCCAGGCGTTTCCAGGAACAGCTTCCAGGGGTCTTGTAGGTGACCGTAAGGTTGAGAAACCAAGTTGAAACAGCCGAATGGAAGGGACAAAAAAAAACAAACTCTCATCGAGGAAGATGTAAAGAGAAAAAAGAAGGGCTCCACATGGTATAGATGAAAAAGGATAGGTTTTATTGAATAAAAACCGTTTGGCAACCGTAGTAATAAAAATTTAGCCAAGGCCAACGCGTTTCGTCTAAGTAGACTTCAACAGGGGCGTATGTGAACGCGTCGGGCTTGGCCTTTTTGCTCTCCATATTGCTCCTTTTTACCTTTGTGATCACAAATTTGTATTACTTTTATTACTTTTATTACTCCTGGAAAACGCCTGGGTTCCCATGATCGTTGTGGAAGACTGCCCATCTTGGCTCCCTCTGCTTGATTGGTTCGTTGTCATCAACATTCGAGTCCACCATCTCTGGTAAGAGTACATACCCCATTGATTTGATTGAAGATACAACACCTCGATGTTTCCACGTGTTCACTGTGCTTCACTTCTGAGCAACAACTATTTTATACTGGACTTTATGTGTTCACTACATGGATTGGTTCATTCATTATGGACATTTCCCATATAGCCTATTTACATTTGTTTTTTGCTCCATTTGCACAGAATAAGTGTACATGCACTTTACCTGGGTGAATGGTTATGCAATTTTTTTTTTATAAATCCATCCCACAGACTTAACCACTTGAGTATCAGCCAATAATACCCCTTCATTGTTCAGTTTTCAGTACTGTGATAGTTTGAGTGACAATTACTCAGTCATGTAACACCATACCCAAATGAATTATATAGAAAAATGGAAACAAAGTGAGGACTTTAAAGGTGCAAATGGACACATAATAATTGAAAAATCATTATTTATTAGAAGTCAATAAAATTCACCACGTAAAACAGATATTTTCAGCAGTTACAAGTATGTAAAGACCTCAGATCTAACATTGACACAAAAATGCAAAAAAAAAAAAAAAAAAAAAGATTTTTTTTTTTTGCAAACAAAAAAAAAAAAAAATTAGGCCATTGGGCGAAAGTGACGTTTGACGTCGCTTCTGCCATCCAATGGTGTGGAGCCATTTTTCCCTCACTCGGCATCCAGCCTGTGAGGGGAGAGGACCCGATCGTCTCCGTTGCTACCGACAGCTCCAGTAAGCGGCAGAGACCACCGGAGCGTGGCGGGAGGGGGGGGGGGGCCTCTCCCGCCACCAATAAAATGATCTTGCAGCGAATCCACCGCTTAGACCACTTTTATCTGAAAGCGGACCGCCCGCTGTTGAAGAGGATACCGGGGGGTTATGGTAGCTAGCTGCTGCCATAACAATGATATTCCACTTCCAACAGCCGACGTACAACTGCAGTGGTCTGTCCTTAACCACTTCCCTACCCGCCCATAGTCAAATGACGCCCACAGATGGGATCTCCCATCCTGGGTGGGCGTCATATGACGTCCTGGGCTTTGTGCGGTGACATCTGAATGACGGGTGCAGCTAGAGGCATCATTCAGATATCCTTCTGTTCTGCCGGCGATTCTGTGCGCCATAAGAACGATTATAGCGGCGGTTCTGCCACTTGATCGTTCTTATAGGCGGCGGGAGGGGACATCCCCCCCTCCCGCCACCATCCGGTGGTTCTCCGGGCTCTCCCGTGCCATCGGGGGCCCGGAGAATGAATCGTCTGGCGCGCGATAGGAAGCATAGAGATGACTGGTGACCAGATGGTCACCAGTCATCTCTATGACCGTCAGAGGCCCGGGCGCGATGTGATGACGTCACGCCCGGGTCCTCAGATGTAAACAAAGCCGCCATTGCGGCTAGTAAACATGAGATCAAGTTGCAAATGACCGTCATTTTATTCCCTAGGGTGTCTGCTAAAAAAAACATACATAATGTTTGGGGGTTCTGAGTAATTTTCTAGCAAAAGAATGATGATTTGTACATGTAGGAGAGAAGTGCCAGAATAGACCCGGTATTGAGGTGGTAAAAAAATGCCCGGTGTTGAAGTGGTTAAGTAGTTAAATGCTGGGTTCACACTGGTGCGGCGATCCTGGACATTGCATATTATTCGCACCGCATGCCTGTGCATCGCATCACATGCGATGTCTGTACAGTGCAAATTCAGACATACAATTTGTATGGCTGAAATCGCATTGCATTCGGACCAAAATGGTGCAGGACCCTTTTTTAGTTTTTTGCCCGCTCTGGAATCAGATCACATGCATGTTCAGACCCATGTGATCCGATCTCCTCCAATTTCACAGTTCACACTGCGTTCTGCAAACCGATTTGGGGGTGTCATTAACTTTATATTGACAGCTGCAGCGGTTCTCAGAGAGCGAGGGAGATGCAATGCGGGAACTCGCACAGGAATCGCACCAGTGTGAACCGAGCCTTAGTCTATTGGTGGATCCCGGGGCTCAGACCGCCTGTAATGTACAGCATGGTGACATGGCAGAAGGATTTTCCTGGGATTATTAGTAAAGATATATGAAGTCAGTTACCTGATCACCGTCTGGTGTCTCGGCGTCTCCCGGAGGGTCAGAGGTCGGAGCGGACAATGTGACGGCCATGTGGACACACAGGGAGAGGACCAGAAAGAGACCCATCTGAGGATATCCTGATATACCTGCAGCAGGTGCAGCTCCGTCTGCCTGACGCTGTCTAATCCCCGGATTTTATATTTACACTTTATATTACCGGGAGGACGGGAGATCCACCGCCACTCCTTTTAAAGCAAACTTTCAGCTTCATTTAAAAAAAATGTATATGAATGTTAGAAAGCAAGTGAATGGGAAGAAGAGCTTGCAATCCATAACCCAGCTTTACTGAACTATGAAGACGGTCAGTGGCAGCAAAAATCTATCACTCCGACCTTTCCTTCAGGCCCGGTTCACACCTATGCGAATTGGTTGGGGCTTACACCGCATCCAATTCGCATAACATTATAAAATACATTGATTCCAATGAGGCTGGTTCACATATGTGCGATGCATTCGCACTGCGCATTGCCGAAAAAACGTGTGCGTTCTTTAGGCATTGCGGTGCGGCTCAGGTGCGAATTCAGGCCCATTATGTTCTATGGGCATGCATCTGATTCGCACATGTGTTGCGTTCTGAACAGGGATCTTGAGGGGGAAGTCCACGCCAAATTTTAAATAAAAAACCGGCATGGGTTCCCCTCCAGGAGCATATCAGGCCCTAAGGTCTGGTATGGACTTTAATGGGAACCCCTACGCCGAAAAAACGGCGTGGGGGTCCCCCCCAAAGTCCATAGCAGACCCTTATCGGGGAACGCAACCTGGCAGGCCGCAGGAAAAGAGGGGGGGGTGAGAGAGCGCCCCCCCTCCCTCCTGAACTGTACCAGGCCACATGCCCTCAACATGAGGGGTGGGTGCTTCGGGGCAGGGGGGCGCACTGCGGCCCCCCCACCCCAAAGCACCCTGCCCCCATGTTGATGAGGTCAGGGCCTCTTCCCGAAAACCCTGGCCGTTGGTTGTCGGGGTATGCGGGCGGGGGGCTTATCGGAATCCAGGAGCCCCCTTTAATAAGGGGGCCCCCAGATCCCGGCCCCCCACCCTATGTGAATGAGTATGGGGTACATCGTACCCCTACCCATTCACCTGGTGGAAAAAAAATGGCAATAAAAACACTACACAGGTTTTTTAAGTCATTTATTAGTCAGCTCCGGGGGTGTTCTTCCAACTTCGGGGGTCTTCTTCCAACTTTGGGGGTCTTCTTCCAACATCGGGGGTCTCCGGTGTCGTCTCCGCCGCACTCTCCGGTTCTTCTCTCGCTCTCTGGTTCTTTCTACCTTCTGCCGGGCCTCCGCTATCTTCTTCCAGCTCTTTTGCTAGCGGGGGCCCGGTCTTCTTCGTCGCCTTCTTCCCTCTTCTCTCCTGGAGATGTTGACTCGTGGCTCTCTCCGGCTGTAATGCCGTATGAGCGGAGTGCATTCACTTTTATAGGCATGGGCATGGTCACCGGGTGATGACACCCAGTGACCCCGCCCCCATATGTCGTCACAGTTCTGGGGAATGATGGGACTGTGACGGCATATGGGGGCGGGGTCACAGGGTGTCATCACCGGTGACCACGCCCATGCCTATAAAAGTGAATGCACTCCGCTCATACAGCATTAAAGCTGGAGAGAGCGACGAGTCAACATCTCCAGGAGAGAAGAGGGAAGAAGGCGACGAAGAAGACCGGGCCCCACTAGCAAAAAAGCTGGAAGAAGATAGCGGAGGCCCGGCAGTAGGAAGAAAGAACCAGAGAGCCAGAGAAGAACCGGAGAGTGCGGCGGAGACGACACCGGAGACCCCCAAAGTCGGAAGAGACCCCCGAAGTCGGAAGAAGACCCCTGAAGTTGGAAGAAGACCCCCGGAGCTGACTAATAAATGACTTCAAAAACCTGTGTAGTGTTTTTATTGCCATTTTTTTCCACCAGGTGAATGGGTAGGGGTACGATGTACCCCATACTCATTCACATAGGGTGGGGGGCTGGGATCTGGGGGCCCCCTTATTAAAGGGGGCTCCTGGATTCCGATAAGCCCCCCGCCCGCATACCCCGACAACCAACAGCCAGGGTTGTCGGGAAGAGGCCCTGTCCTCATCAACATGGGGGTAGGGTGCTTTGGGGTGGGGGGGCCGCAGTGCGCCCCCCTGCCCTGAAGCACCCACCCCCCCATGTTGAGGGCATGTGGCCTGGTACGGTTCAGGAGGGAGGGGGGCCGCTCTCTCGTCCCCCCCTCTTTTCCTGTGACCTGCCAGGTTGCGTGCTCGGATAAGGGTCTGCTATGGACTTTGGGGGGGACCCCCACGCAGTTTTTTAAGCGTAGGGGTTCCCGTTAAAGTCCATACCAGACCTAAAGGCCTGATATGCTCCTGGAGGGGAACCCATGCTGGTTTTTTATTTAAAATTTGACGTGGAGTTCCCCCTCATGATAACAGCGGCGAGACTTCCCACGTCGGCAAGTCCGCAGCTAAAAACGCAATGGAACCGCTGATCGACTGATTGCGAACTCCAAGCTCAAAAACGCAACGCATAGGTGTGAACCCGGCCTCAGTCTTGCACAGGTTATTTTATTTATTTATTAGAGGTACTAATATAGCGCCATCAATTTATGCAGAGCTTTATATGTACAATATCTCACAAAAGTGAGTACACCCCTCACGTTTTTGTAAATATTTTTGTAAATATTTTATTATATCTTTTTTTTTATATATTATATGCCCAAAAGGGTTAAGGCAGTGCTGGAAAATAATGGGGGCCACACAAAATATTGTCACTTTGGGCCCAATTCGGACATTTTCACTTAGGGGTGTCCTCACTTTTGTTGCCAGCGGTTTAGACATTAACCACTTAAGCCCCGGACGATTTCGCTGGCCAAAGACCAGAGCACTTTTTGCGATTCGGCACTGTGTCGCTTTAACTGACAATTGCGCGGTCGTGCGGCGTGGCTCCCAAACAAAATTGACATCCTTTTTTCCCCACAAATAGAGCTTTCTTTTGGTGGTATTTGATCACCTCTGCGTTTTTAATTTTTTTGCGATATAAACAAAAATAGAGCAACATTTTTGAAAAGAATGCAATATTTTTAACTTTTTGCTATAATAAATATCCCCAAAAAATCTATAAAAAAACAAATTTTTTCCACAGTTTAGGCCGATACGTATTCTTCTACATATTTTTGCTAAAAAAAATCGCAATAAGCGGACAATGTGATGGGAGAGGACCAGAAAGAGACCCATCTGAGGATATCCTGATATACCTGCAGCAGGTGCAGCTCCGTCTGCCTGACGCTGTCTAATCCCGGATTTTATATTTACACTTTATATTACTTTATATTTATATTGATAGGTTTGCGCAAAAGTTATATCGTCTACAAAATAGGGGATAGTTTTATAGCATTTTTATTATTAATTTTTTTTGTACTAGTAATGGCGGCGATCTGCGATTTTTATCGTGACTGCGACTTTATGGCGGACACATCGGACACTTTTGACACATTTTTGGGACCATTGTCATTTTTACAGCGATCAGTGCTATAAAAATGCACTGATTACTGTGAAAAGGACACTGGCGGTAAAGGTGGCACTGAAGGGGTAAAGTGTGTCCTAGGGAGTGATTCCAACTGTTAGGGGGCGTGGCTACGAGGGACACGTCACTGATCGCTGTTCCCGATGAGAAGGAGCAGATGATCAATGACGGTGTCACTAGGCAGAACGGGGAGATGCATGTTTACACTTGTCTCTCCCCGTTCTGCAGCTCTGTGACCCGATCGCGGGACACCGGTGGACATCGAGTCCGTGGGTCCCGCGGGCACGGTCACGGAGCTCGCGGCAGTGGCGCGCCTGGACACGGCGGGAATTTCAAAGTGTCCAGGTGAATCCAGGTCAGATGGCGTCCCTAGGTGTCATCCCCCCTCATAATATAGAGGTCAGTGTCACCCCCCCTTCTTCATAATACGGGGGTCAGTGTCACCCCCCCCTTCTTCATAATACGGAGGACAGTGTCATCCCCCCTCTTGTAATAAAGGGGTCAGTGTCAGCCCTCCTTAACACAGGGGCTCCCCATAAAGACCGCCATTAGATCAGCTGGACTGGAAGTATGTGTGTCCGGGTTTTAGGTGGACTGAAACCCGGACGCATTTGTCAAAACCCGAACTGTCTGGGTTAAAACCAGACAGGTAGCAACCCTAAAGCTGGGGGCGGGGCTGAGTCCTGCTTTCTGCGTCAATAGACGCAGCAGCAGGACACAGGAGCGCGCCCGGCACAAGGAGGATGAGCGGATCTCCAACAGGGCACTCGAGAAGAGGAGGAGCCAGGAGTGCCGCTGAGGGACCCCAGAAGAGGAGGATCGGGGGCACTCTGGGCAAAACCAACTGCACAGATGAGGTAAGTATGATATATATATATATATATATATATATATATATATATATATTTTTTAAACAAACCTTTACATATCCTTTAACTGCACTAATCCAGGAAGATCCAAATGTCAGTAAAAAAATTAGAACAATAGCGTTAAATCATTTATTGATCAAAGATAAAATCGAACGAAAAACACCGCCATGAGCCACGTGCAACCAACACCATGTGTAGAGCAGATCAGAGCTCCCCCTAGTGTCTGATTATCACTAGTGGGGGGGGGAGGGGGTGGAAGTTTAAATTTCCGACAATAGAAATGTGTTACATTTACTATTTATACACTAAAATGTTACATTGCTTTAACTTCTGCACAAGCAACTGCAAGCGTTCCCGTAATTGGAGGGTTGTATCTGCGGCATCCCGGAGATCTCAGGCGAAGGACAGCATTTTGAAAAAACACGCCAGACAACTGCCCGCCATTGCTGAACCTCCTGGATGCTTTGGGATCTGGTCTGTGACTAGGTCCGCGTTTGTCTTGTATTCCGAATCCGCTTCATTGGAGATCTTCATAAAAGACAACAGAAAGCACGATAGTAACAAATGATCATCAATTCAATCATACACACACAGGGGATGATTAATAAAGAATTTACACCTTTAAACAAAAATAATAATAATAATAATAATTGACATCAATATTTGCCCAGTGAAAGTGGATA
Organism: Rana muscosa; assembly: GCA_029206835.1. NCBI lineage: Eukaryota > Metazoa > Chordata > Amphibia > Anura > Ranidae > Rana > Rana muscosa. The sequence goes on from JARGYO010005626.1 coordinate 212,913,619, forward strand.
TACATTCATTCTGTGCAAATGGGGCAGCAAACCCCCCCCCCCCCCCCCCCCCGCCAAAAAAAAAACAACAAAAAAACAAAACTGAATGCACATAGGCTTTATCCTGTGCTGTTTGAATGTAAAGATTTGGTTTTAAATGGGAAATACCACATTTGGCCACTGGATGGAGCTAAGTATTGTGGGACATTCTAATGCTACTTAGCTCCATCCTATGGACAACTGCAGTATTTTCCATTTCAAATCAATGATTTACATTCGAGCAGCACATGATATAGCCTATTTGTAAACAGTGAATGTGAAATGTGGAAAGCTGCTACATACAAATGTGACAAAGATTGGTGAACAAAGATAAATGGAAAATGTAGCACTAAAAAGTTGAGTATGCAATATTAAAATAATCAAATGTTGCTATACACATAAAGGTAGGTCACAAAGTGTGAAAACATAACATATATAAATATAACTCATATACGGAAGATTATGGGAAATGTCCAAACAAATGAACCAATCCATGTAGTGAACACATAAAGTCCAGTATAAAATCGTTGTTGCTCAGAAGTGAAGCACAGTGATATAGTAAAAAGGTGGAAACATCGAGGTGTTGTATCTTCAATCAAAATAATGGGGTATGTACTCTTACCAGAGAGGGTGGACTCGAATGTTGATGACAACAAGTCAATCAAGCAGAGAGAGCCAAGATGGGCAGTCTTCCACAACGATCATGGGAACCCAGGCGTTTCCAGGAACAGCTTCCAGGGGTCTTGTAGGTGACCGTAAGGTTGAGAAACCAAGTTGAAACAGCCGAATGGAAGGGACAAAAAAAAAAACCTCTCATCGAGGCAGATGTAAAGAGAAAAAAGAAGGCCTCCACATGGTATAGATGAAAAAGGATAGGTTTTATTGAATAAAAACCGATTGGCAACCGTAGTAATAAAAATTCAGCCAATTCCAACGCGTATCATCTAAGTAAACTTCAACAGGGGCGTATGTGGACATACGCCCCTGTTGAAGTCTACTTAGATAAAACGTGTCGGGCTTGGCTTATTGCTCTCCATATTGCTCCTTTTTACCTTTGTGATCACAAATTTGTATTACTTTTATTACTTTTATTACTCCTGGAAAATGCCTGGGTTCCCATGATCGTTGTGGAAGACTGCCCATCTTGACTCCCTCTGCTTGATTGATTCGTTGTCATCGACATTCGAGTCCACCATCTCTGGTAAGAGTACATACCCCATTATTTTGATTGAAGATACAACACCTCGATGTTTCCACGTGTTCACTATATCACTGTGCTTCACTTCTGAGCGACAACTATTTTATACTGGACTTTATGTGTTCACTACATGGATTGGTTCATTCATTTGGACATTTCCCATATAGCCTATTTACATTTGTTTTTTGCTCCATTTGCACAGAATAAGTGTACATGCACTTTACCTGGGTGAACGGTTATGCAATTTTTTATTTTTTTATAAATCCATCCCACAGACTTAACCACTTGAGTATCAGCCAATAATACCCCTTCATTGTTCAGTTTTCAGTACTGTGATAGTTTGAGTGACAATTACTCAGTCATGTAACACCATACCCAAATGAATTATATAGAAAAAAGTGAGGACTTTAAAGGTGCAAATGGACACATAATAATTGAAAAATCATTATTTATTAGAAGTCAATAAAATTCACCATGTAAAACAGATATTTTCAGCACTTACAAGTATGTAAAGACTTCAGATCTAACATTGACACAAAAATGCAAAAAAAATAAAAAAATAAAAAATAATATTTTTTTTCGCCATTGGGCGAAAGGGACGTTTGACGTCGCTTCCGCCTTCCAATGGTGTGGAGCCGAGCAGTGGCCATTTTTCCCTCTCTCGGCATCCATCCTGTGAGGGGAGAGGACCCGATCGTCTCTGTTGCTACCGGCGGCTCCAGTAAGCGGCAGAGACCACCGGAGCGTGGTGGGAGGGGGGGGGGGGGGGCCTTTCCCGCCACCGATAAAATGATCTTGCAGCGAATCCACCGCTTGGACCACTTTTATTTGAAAGCGGATCGTCCGTTGTTGAAGAGGATACCGGGGTTATGGTAGCTAGCTGCTGCCATAACAACGATATTCCACTTCCAACAGCAGACGTACAACTGCGGCAGTCGGTCCTTATGTAGTTAAATGCTGGGTTCACACTGGTGCGATCCAGAACATTGCATGTGATTCGCACCGCATGCCTGTGCATCACATCACATGCGATGTCTGTACAGTGCAAATTCAGCCATACAATTTTTATTGCTGAAATCGCATTGCATTCGGACCAAAATTGTGCAGGACCCTTTTTTTTTTTTGCCCGCTCTGGAATCAGATCACATGCATGTTCAGACCCATGTGATCCGATCTCCTCCAATTTCACAGTTCACACTGCGTTCCGATTTGGGGCTGTCATTAACTTTATATTGACAGCTGCAGCGGTTCTCGGAGAGCGAGGGAGATGCAATGCAGGAACTCGCACAGGAATCGCACCAGTGTGAACCGAGCCTTAAGCCTCGTACACACGACCGAGTTTCTTGGCAAGAACCAGCAAGAAACTTGCTGGCAGAGATTTCTTGCCGAGAAATTCGTTCGTGTGTATGGTTTCTCGTCAAGAAAAGCGACAAGAATCTCGACGAGAAAATAGATAACCTGCTCTCTATTTTCTCGTCGAGATTCTCGTCAGCCTGTTTCTCGACGAGAAAATTGTGTGTGTGTACACTTACCTGTTCGCCGGGAAGCCCGCGCATGCTCGAAATGACTTTGACGCATGCGCAGTAGCTTCCTAGGCATAGGTAGGGTGAACGTCGTATTCGATGACGTCACCGCGTACGCTCCATTCAAAGAACCGCGGGTTCTTTGAAATGAGCGTGTGTACACTCGGCCGGGACAAGTTTCTTGTCCAAGGATCTCGTCGTAAAAAACGACATGTTTTTAACGACGAGATTCTCGGCCGTGTGTACGAGGCTTAAGTCTATTGGTGGATCCCGGGGCTCAGAGCGCCTGTAATGTACAGCATGGTGACATGGCAGAAGGATTTCCCCCGGGATGATTAATAAAGATATATGAAGTCAGTTACCTGATCACCGTCTGGTGTCTCGGCGTCTCCCGGAGGGTCAGAGGTCGGAGCGGACAATGTGACGGCCATGTGGACACACAGGGAGAGGACCAGAAAGAGACCCATCTGAGGATATCCTGATATACCTGCAGCAGGTGCAGCTCCGTCTGTCTGACGCTGTCTAATCCCGGATTTTATATTTACACTTTATATTACCGGGAGGACGGGAGATCCACCGCCACTCCTTTTAAAGCAAACTTTCAGCTTCATTTAAAAAAAATGTATATGAATGTTAGAAAGCAAGTGAATGGGAAGAAGAGCTTGCAATCCATAACCCAGCTTTACTGAACTATGAAGACGGTTAGTGGCAGCAAAAGTCTATCACTCCGACCTTTCCTTCAGTCTTGCACGGGTTATTTTATTTATTTATTAGAGGTACTAATATAGCGCCATCAATTTATGCAGCGCTTTATATATAAACAGTATCTCACAAAAGTGAGTACACCCCTCACGTTTTTGTAAATATTTTTGTAAATATTTTATTATATCTTTATTATATATATTATATGCCCAAAAGGGTTAAGGCAGTGCTGGAAAATAATGGGGGCCACACAAAATATTGTCACTTTGGGCCCAATTTGGACATTTTCACTTAGGGGTGTCCTCACTTTTGTTGCCAGTGGTTTAGACATTAACCACTTCAGCCCCGGACGATTTCGTTGGCCAAAGACCAGAGCACTTTTTGCGATTCTGCACTGCGTCGCTTTAACTGACAATTGCGCGGTCGTGCGACATGGCTCCCAAACAAAATTGAAGTCCTTTTTTTTCCCACAAATAGAGCTTTCTTTTGGTGGTATTTGGTCACCTCTGCGGTTTTTATTTTTTGCGATATAAACAAAAATAGAGCAACATTTTTGAAAAAAATGCAAATATTTTTTACTTTTTGCTATAATAAATAACCCACAAAAAAATCTATAAAAATACAAAATTTTTCCACAGTTTAGGCTGATACGTATTCTTCTACATATTTTTGGTAAAAAAATTGCAATAAGCGGACAATGTGACGGCCATGTGGACACACAGGGAGAGGACCAGGAAGAGACCCATCTGAGGATATCCTGATATACCTGCAGCAGGTGCAGCTCTGTCTGCCTGACGCTGTCTAATCCCAGATTTTATATTTACACTTTATATTACTTTATATTTATATTGATAGGTTTGCGCAAAAGTTATAGCGTCTACAAAATAGGGGATAGTTTTATGGCATTTTTATTATTCTTTTTTTTTTTTATACTAGTAATGGCGGCGATCTGCGATTTTTATCATGACTGTGACATTATGGCGGACACATCGGACACTTTTGACACATTTTTGGGACCATTGTCATTTTTACAGCGATCAGCGCTATAAAAATGCACCTATTACTGTGAAAATGACACTGGCAGTGAAGGGGTTAACCACTAGGTGGTGCTGAAGGGGTAAAGTGTGTCCTAGGGAGTGATTCTAACTGTTAGGGGGTGTGGCTACTAGTGACACGTCACTGATCGATGAGAGGGAGCAGACGATCATTGACAGTGTCACTAGGCAGAACGGGGAGATGCATGTTTACACTTGCCTCTCCCCGTTCTGCAGCTCTGTGACCCGATCGCGGGACACCGGCGAACATCGAGTCCGCCGGTCCCTCGGGTGCGGTCACGGATCTCGCGCAGGGGCGCGTCTGACACGGCGGCAATTTCAAAGTGATGTAAATATACGTTAATTTGCCCAGCCGTGCCATTCTGCCGATGTAAATCTACAGGAGCCCGTCCTTAACCGGTTAATGGCTGTGTGTTGAGTAGGGATGAGCTTCGTGTTCGAGTCGAACATACGTTCGACTCGAACATCGGCTGTTCGATCGTTCGACGAAGATCGAACGATTTGGGCCGTTCACGCCAAATTCGAGTGACGCGAACGGCCCACAATGCACTACGCCATCGCAGTGTCATCCAGGCGCTGTGATTGGCCAAGCATGCACTGTGACCCCGCATGCTTGGCCAATCACAGCGCCGGCAGCGAGGAGAGCAATGATTGGCCACAGGCAGGATGCCTGTGGCCAATTATTGCTGAGGGGGTTTAGTACACGCCCCACACTATAAAAGGCCGCCAGCGCGGCGGCCTTGTGTAGTGTGTTCCGGAGCAGGGAAAGAGAAGCATAGGCAGGGACAGTGTCATTATTTTTCCTTTACTAATCCTGGATTCCTTGTGTTTAGGGACAAATAAGGATAGGTAGGGAGAGTGTCAGTGACAGTGTGTTATTCTGTGCTAAACCTTGTTTGTAGGGACAGAGAGGTACAGTGAGGGAAAGTGTCAGTGTGCTATTCTGTTCTAAAACTATTTTGCTGAACCATATTTTCAATCCTTGAGTTGAGGGACAGAGAGGTACAGTGAGTGAAACTGACAGTGTGCTATTCTGTTCTAAACCAATTTTGCTGTTCCATATTTTCAATCCTTGAGTTTAGGGACAGAGAAGGACACTCATAGAAATTATCAGTGTGCTATTCTGTGCTAAATCTTGTTTGTAGGGAGGGACAGAGTAGGACAGTGAGGGAAAGTGTCAGTGTGCTATTCTGTTCTAAAACTATTTTGCTGAACCATATTTTCAATCCTTGTGTTTAGGGACAGAGAAGGATAGGCAGGGGACAGTGTCAGTGTCATTGTTGCTAAGCCTCCTGCACAGTATACACCTGAAGGTAGCCCTTATTGCTCTTTTTCCCATCTCCCTGCAGGCCATCCATTAAAATGTCTGGAAGGCAACCAAGGAGAGGCAGACAGTCAGGAGGCAAAAAAAGAGGGCAAGCAGGCTCTGTGTCTGGGGGCAACAGTGCTGGTCGTGTACGCGGTGCATTGTCATCAGCACATGGCCATGGGACACGCTTGTCCTTGTTTTCGGCAGCTGGACATGTTGAGCCACATCATGCCGAAGACTTGGTAGAGTGGATGACCAAGCCCACCTCATCCTCCTCATCCTGTCTCACCCATGCTCAGGGTACTGGCAAAGCAGCTGCCAAAGCGTCCTCTTCTCTGGTATCATTATCTTCATTAGTCAATCCTTCCCTAGACCCACCATGCCCTCCTCCTGAGGAGTCCCCCGAACTGTTTGAGCACAGTGTTGGGTACATGCTCCAGGAGGATGCCCAGCGTGTGGAAGGATCTGATGATGATACCCAGCTAGAGGAAGGCAGCAGCGTGAGAGCAGAGAGAGGGGATGCTCAAGAAGGACACCAATCTGGCAGTCATGCTCCAGCAGCTGCAGCATACTGCCAGATTGGCTCCAGTGATGAGGAGGGAGGGGATGATGAGGTCACTGACTCCACGTGGGTGCCTAATAGGAGAGAGGAGGAGGAGGAGGATGAGGAGGAGGCACATCTCCAACGAGGCAGGATGCCCTTGAGTGGCCAGCGTATGGGCAGCACACCGACGGAATCACACCGCAGAGCTCCGCCTGTGCAGGGCGCTGCCTCTGCCCGTCATGCAAAAAGTTCTTTGGTGTGGGCCTTTTTTGAGGCGAGTGCATCAGATCGCACAGCTGCTGTTTGCAACATATGTCTCAAGCGTATATCGCGTGGCCAAAACATCAGCCGCTTGGGTACCACATGCATGACCAGACATATGTTGACCTGCCATGCAGCTCGTTGGCAAGCCTACCTTAAAGACCCACACCAAAGAACAAAGCTGACCTCTTCTTGCACCGCATCAGCTGGGATCTCCAACCCCACTATACCTTCACTCCTCTCTGAAACCTGCTCTGAGAGGAATGAAGGTGTAGAATTAGGTGTGTCACAGGCAAGTACTTGCGGGCACTCTGCTAGCAGTACACCAACGTCCGATTCTAGCAGGCAAATTTCCCTGCCCCAGCTGCTGGACCGTCAAAAGAAGTTCACTCCCAGCCATCCACATGCCCAGCGGTTGAATGCTAGCTTGGCTAAATTGCTAGCGCTTCAACTGCTGCCTTTTCAGTTGGTAGACTCGGCCCCCTTCCGTGAGTTTGTGCAATGTGCGGTTCCTCAGTGGCAGGTTCCCAAACGACACTTTTTCGCACGGAAGGCGATTCTGGCTCTCTACAGGCATGTGGAAGGCAATGTCTTGGCCTCGCTGGACAGGGCGGTCAGCGGTAAGGTGCATATTACCGCTGACTCATGGTCCAGCAGGCATGGACAGGGACGTTACCTTTCTTTCACGGCCCATTGGGTCACTCTTTTGGCAGCTGGGAAGGATGCAGGACAAGGTGCAGTAGTGTTGGAGGTTGTTCCACCGCCATGCCTCCAAAATGCTACTACTGGTTGTAACACACCTCTCTCCTCCACCCCCTCCTCTTCTTCTTCCTCCATGGCCTCTTCCTGTGGTTTGTCCTCGGAACCAGCGGTGCTCCGTAGGCGTTCAAGGGGCTACGCAAGTACGCAGGCAAAAAGATGCCATGCCATGCTTGCGCTGGTGTGTTTGGGGGACAGGAGCCACACTGGGGCAGAGGTCCTGTCTGCTCTACACGGGCAGGCCGAGAGGTGGTTGACGCCACGCCAGCTTAAGCCAGGAATGGTGGTTTGCGACAATGGCACCAACCTCCTCTCCGCCCTCCGACAGGGACAACTGACCCATGTGCCCTGTATGGCTCACGTCCTTAACCTGGTGGTGCAGCGGTTCTTGGGCAGGTACCCGGGCTTACAGGATGTCCTGAGGCAGGCCAGGAAAGTCTGTGTGCATTTCCGCAGATCTTATAATGCCAGTGCTCGCCTGGCTGAGCTTCAAAAGGAGTTGAACCTGCCCAAGAACCGCCTTATATGTGACATGCCCACCAGGTGGAACTCAACGTTGGCCATGCTGCAGCGGCTGCACACGCAGCAGAGGGCCATCAATGAGTACCTGTGTGACTACGGCACCAGGACAGGGTCAGGGGAGCTCGGGTTTTTTTCACCACGCCAGTGGGGCATGATCAGGGATGCATGCACTGTCCTGGCACCATTTGAGGAGGCCACGAGGATGGTGAGCAGTGACAGTGCATGCATCAGTGACACTGTACCTCTTGTCCACCTGTTGGAGCACACGCTGCGTGGAATAATGGACAGGGCACTTGAGGCAGAACAGAGGCAGGAAGAGGAGGACTTCCTTGCCTCTCAAGGCCCCCTTTACCCAGACAGTGTTCCTTCTGTCCCACCCATCGCACAGGAAGAGGAGGAGGAGGAGGAGGAGGAGGAGGATTGTGTCAGCATGGAGGTGGAGGCTGGCACTCAGCATCATCAGCAGCAGTCTTTTAGGGATGATTTACAGTCCCAAGAAACCAGTGGACTTGTACGTGGCTGGGAGGAGGTGGCTGCGGATCATGTCGTCCTTAGTGACCCAGAGGACTCCGGACTGAATGCCTCAGCTAACCTACGCTGCATGGCCTCCCTGATCCTGCAAAGTCTGCGGAAGGATCCTCGTATTCTTCGGATTAAGGAGACGGACCATTACTGGCTGGCCACTCTCCTTGATCCACGGTACAAGGGTAAGGTTGCGGACCTTATCGTACCGTCGCAGAGGGAGCAGAGGATGAGACAACTCCGGGAGGCCTTGCAGAAAGGTCTGTGCAACGCGTTCCCAGAGACTGGGAGGTTCCAAACTCCTGGTCCTGGACAACGAGTTGCTGAGGCTTCGGGCAGTCAAAGAAGGAGCGGTGGGGAAGGTGGCCGTCTGACCGATGCGTTCAGACAATTCTTTAGTCCGCAGCCCCAAAGTATGATCGGTTCCAGCAACCATCGCCAGTGTCTGATATACATGGTGCAGGAATACCTAGAGGCAAGGTCAGACTTGGACACCTTCCCCACCGAAAATCCTCTGGCTTACTGGGTCTTGAGGATGGATCACTGGCCAGAGCATGCACAGTATGCAATTGAGCTACTGGCCTGTCCTGCATCCAGCGTTCTTTCAGAACGCACATTCAGTGCTGCTGGAGGATTTGTCACGGATCACAGGGTGCGCCTGTCCACCGACTCGGTTGATCGACTGACTTTCATCAAGATGAACCAGTCTTGGATCACCACCAGCTACCACACACCAGATGCTGATATAACAGACTAATTGATTTTAAAATGTCACATCCCTTCAAGACTGATGCTGATGCTGAGTGCCTGTGCTGTTATGTTGACTGGCTATCCTCCTCCTCCTCCTCAATGATACGATTAACGATGATAGCTTGGAAGATCATTTTGGTTTATGGGTGACGCCACCAGTGGCTAAGGCCCAATTTTTCAGCCCCTGTTTAACAGGGGCGTGTAATTAAAATTTTTGATGCAATACTTTGCAACAGGCCTCATTGCTGTGCTCCAAGTACAGTATCTGTGAGGGGTTGCAGTGTTGTGCCACCAGTGCCTAAGGCCCAATTCTTCAGCCCCTGTTCAACAGGGGCATGCAATTATAATTGTTGATCTAATAATTCACAGCAGGGCCCATTGCTGCGTCCACCAAGAGTAACTGTCAGGCCTTACAGTGTTGTGGCACCAGCACCACCATCACCACCACCACCACCACCAAAGGCCCAATTTTTAAGCCCCTGTTCAACAGGGGCATGCAATTATAATTATTGATCTAATAATTCACAGCAGGGCCCATTGCTGCGCCCACCAAGAGTAACTGTCAGGCCTTACAGTGTTGTGGCACCAGCACCACCATCACCACCACCACCACCACCAAAGGCCCAATTTTTCAGCCCCTGTTCAACAGGGGCATGCAATTATAATTATTGATCTAATAATTCACAGCAGGGCCCATTGCTGCACCCACCAAGAGTAACTGTCAGGCCTTACAGTATTGTGGCACCAGCACCACCATCAAAGGCCAAATTTTTACTACCACTGATCAACAATTATATGTTATTACAATTCCTGATATTATACTTGACAGCAGGGCGTTTCAGCACCCACCAAGAATAACTGTGAGTGCTTTCAGTGTTGTGCCAACACCAACACCTAAGGGGCCAATTTCTGCAGAGTATATACGGCAGGTCCCTACTTTCAAACATCCAACTTACAAACGACTCCTACTTGCAAACGGAAGAAGACAACAGGAAGTGAGAGGAAATCTACCCCTTGGAAGGAAAATTCTCTCCTGTAAGAATTAATATGGGAGAAAGGTGTCTCCTCTCTACTGATGCTTTATCAGCAATCCTTGTTTCAATAAAAACACCACATTTCAAAAACAGTTGTCATTGGGACGCAAAGTGAGGTGAAATGTTCTGAACAGGGGCACAGACAGCAAAAAAAAATGTGACAGGGGTGATAACCGTTCCCTATGTTTTACAAAAAGTTAAAAAAAAGGAATTTGGCTGGAGCTCCACTTAAACAATGCAGCTGTTCAAAATTATAAACAGATTCTACATAAGAACAAACCTACAGTCCCTGTCTTGTATGCACCGCCTGTATACGGCTGTTCAGAGTATATAGGTCCTTTTTTATTTTGTGTGCGGGGTTCCCCTTAATATCCATACAAGACCCAAAGGGGCTGGTAATGGGCTGGGGTAGGGGGGGGGGGTTGATGGGGTAGCTATGCCATTTTTCCTAAAGATTTTCATCCATATTACCGGGACCCGACATTGCATTAAAGCCGCAAGCAGTTTTAAATGGCTTTTTTTCCTTTAGAAATGTAATTTTGTGCAGGGACAGTTCTAAACACGGGAAACACGTAGCACTTCACAGGCATACTTTAGACACCCCCCAGGTACAATATTTAAAGGAATATTTGACTTTTTTTTTTTCACTTTATGCATCATTAAAATGACTGCTCCCGGAAAACGTCCGTTTTTAAAACTTCTTTTTGCATTGATACATGTCCCCTGGGGCAGAAGCCGGGTTCCCAAACTCTGTTTCGGACAATAACATGGATAATAGTCGTTATAATTAGCACTTTAGAATCCGAACGTTCGCATCCATTGTATTTAATAGGGTTCTAATGTTCGTGCGAACTTTCAGTCCGTTCGCGGGTTCTGGTGCGAACCGAACCCGGGGGTGTTTGGCTCATCACTAGTGTTGAGTTATTTTGAGGGGACAGGAAATTTACACTGTTATACAAGCTGTACACTCACTACTTTACATTGTAGCAAAGTGTCATTTCTTCAGTGTTGTCACATGAAAAGATACAATAAAATATTTACAAAAATGTGACTGAGGGGTGTACTTACTTTTGTGAGATACTGTATATATTTACATATATGTACATACAGTATATATATATATATACATATATGTGCAGGGCCGCCATCAGGGGGGTACAGGCAGTACACCTGTAAGGGGCCCGGATGGCAACCCCCCCTTTTTTTTTATATATATATTTTTTTTTATTATTTAAGTTTTTTTGTAAGGGGCCCAGAGGTCCCCAGGGCCCCGGATGGCAACCTCCCTTTTTTTTATACTTTTTTTTTCTTTATATATATATATATATATATATATATATATATATATATTTTCTTTTGTAAGGGGCCCCCGACCTCAACAATTCGCGGCGGCAGCACCCTCCGCTTCTCAATTCGTGGCACCCCCCGCTTCTCAATTCGTGGCAGCCCCCCTTGCTTCTCAATTTGGAGCAGCAGCACCCCCCCGGTTCTCCTCTGCTCCAGGGGGCCCATGCCTGAAGCTGTGTAAGGGGCCCCAAAATTCCTGATGGCGGCCCTGTATATATGTACAGTATGTAGTACATTTACATCGGTCCCTGCCCTCAAGAGTCTCTCGTTTTTCTAGAAGTCTTTTATGGAGGGGACATCTGTGATCCCCCCGATTGGAGATTTTGTTACACTTTATTTATAAATAGAAATCTGAAACTTCCACACTCTCCAAAACTATCACAAAAATATTACAGACACAACAAATATACAAAGGATAACATTGTTTCCATTCCAATGAAATGTTCCATTTTGTATCTCTTATATCTATTGTATCTATTTCTGTATCAGATTTTTATATATTGCCTCTAAAAGTTTTTTCTTTCAATTTTCGGGGCACGTTTACTTTCCTTATTTGATTCTTTCCACATTATGGTCATAAATACAATTGAAATGATAAAAAAGTAAATATATTCTCTTGAATTATTTTTAATTGTAAAAATATTGAATGGAAAGAATTAAAAAAAAATAAAAATAACACCCATCCTACAACTTGATTCCCTTTAACTGAACATTTCCAATCTTTCCAATTGCTTCTTTTTTTACTTCTTCTTTTGCAATTTCATGAAAATAATTGAAAAGGATTTAAAGAGGAAGTAAAGCCAATTTAATAATAATAATAATAATAATAATAAAAAAAACCTGCAAAAGAAAGGCATAATGAGCTAGTATGCATAGCATACTAGCTCATTATGAATGACTAACCTGAGATCGAAGCCCCCCGCAGCGGTCCTCGGTCACCTCCGCCGATATCTTGCCTCAATGTCCCGTCACTGCCATCAGTGCATCGCCGCGCCAGCACTGTGATTGGCCGGATCGGCGATGACGTCACACGCATTCAGGGCCGGCGCTACCAATAGGCGAGGTAGGCGCCAGCCTAGAGCGCACATCGGTATGGGGCACCACCACCTGTAAACAGTGCGGTGCAACCCGCACCGAGTGCAGGCTCAGGGAAAGTGGGCTGCCTGACAAAGCAATGTCCCACGTGGTACCCAATGCTTTCCAGGACATTGTAATGTACAGTATGTTCGGTCATTGCACTGTTTTGTATTAGAACTCCCTCACTATCACTGCACCCTCCGCGCCTCCCTCCTACTATACCACCAGGTGGCAGTGCTGTGCGGAAGTAGACAGAGGCGAGCCCCTCACACGTCGCCGGTCCTCTGATGCCTCCACGGCTGTGCTAGCTGTTCCCGGCGGCGGTGGTCAGTGTTGGCAGAGACAGGCGGAAGGAGGACAGGGCGGAGCAGGAGAACGCTGGGTTGTACCAGGCTGCTGAGGAATGGGACAAGATGAGCCTCCCCCTCCCTGTACAGTACATGACAGCCGGTGTACTGCCGAGCATTGCCCCCCAGCGCATTCTGCCCGCTCTGTACTGCGCAGGCGCGGCGCTTTTTCCGAAAATAGCCGAACATGTAGAGCTGAGAGTCAGCTCTACATGGCGCCTGCGCACACCAAATTGTGCTACACTGCTGACATCCAGGCTCTTTCTTTACCATCCCCGTGGACATGGAGGATGTTAAAAAAAGAGCCAGGAGGCCGAGCGAGCGTAGCGAGCCGTCCGAGCGAAGCGAGGACGTGAGGCCGACTGGCCACTTACATCTAGGTCCACGCAGGCGCCGTGTAGAGCTGACTCTCAGCTCTACACGTTCGGCTATTTTCGGAAGCTCATTGACGTTCGTACTGCGCAAGCGCCGCGCCTGCGCAGTACAGTTGGGGGCAGAATCCGCCGGGGGGACGTTTGTCGGCAGATCACCGGGAACCTTCCTTCCATTCATTTCCAGCACCATCCTGGGTTACCATGGCTGACAATGTCATAGCAGCCCACGCATGCTGGGATCTGTAATCCTGGGAGCTCTTCTGTTCACACTGTGTACTGCTGTACCCCATCAGCGTTGATATGCGTTCTTTTTTGTGATGTCAGATCGCCACCCTCACCGTATACATGGACAGGCCAAAGGGGGTGGAGTCAGGGGTGAAGCCAAGGGGGCGGCAAAATGAAGATTCGCCTAGGGTGTCAAAAATCCTTGTACCAGCACTGCACGCATGCGCGCTCGGGCCGGCAAGAACCCATTCAGAAAACCGTCAATGAAGCCGGCGCATGCGTGTGACATCATCGGCGCATCGGTTTATAGTAAATATCTCCTTAACCATGTACGTTAAGGAGATATTTATTGCACCTACCGGTAAGCCTTAATCTAGGCTTACCGGTAGGTGCAAGTTGTCTAGGTGGGTTTACAACCACTTTAACAGAGTGCAAATGCTAAGGAAAACACCGCTCCCCCATTTGGGACGGTTCGCCAATGACCCTGTTGCCCTAACCAAAAATTGAGGACAGTTCACAGCAGAGCCAGTGTGGTGTTGCCTTGCATGCATCATTTTTGTGCAATGTATTGCTGCAGCATAGTGATGAGCCGAACACCCCCGGGTTCGGTTCGCACCATAACCCGCGAACGGACCGAAAGTTCGTACGAACATTAGAACCCTATTAAATACAATGGATGCGAACGTTCGAATTCTAAAGTGCTAATTATAACGACTATTATGCATGTTATTGTCCTAAAAAGGGTTTGGGAACCCGGGTTCTGCACCAGGGGACATGTATCAATGCAAAAAGAAGTTTTAAAAACGGTCGTTTTTCAGGAGCAGTCATTTTAATGATGCATAAAGTGAAAAAAAAAAAGTCAAATATTCCTTTAAATATCGTACCTGGGGGGGGGGGGGTGTCTAAAGTATGCCTGTGAAGTGCCACGTGTTTCCCGTGTTTAGAACTGTCCCTGCACAAAATGACACTTCTAAAGGAAAAAAAAGCCATTTAAAACTGCTTGCGGCTTTAATGTAATGTCTGGTCCCGGTAATATGGATGAAAATCTTTAAGAAAAATGGCATAGCTACCCCATGACCCTCCCCCCCTACCCCAGCCCATTACCAGCCCCTTTGGGTCTTGTATGGATATTAAGGGGAACCCTGCACATAAAATAAAAAAGGCCCTATATACTCTGAACAGCCGTATACAGGCGGTGCATACAAGACAGGGACTGTAGGTTTGTTCTTATGTAGAATGTGTTTGTAATTTTGAACAGGTACATTGTTGAAGTGTAGCTCCAGCCCAAAAATCTATTTTTAAACTTTTTGGAAAACATAGGTAAGGGTTATCACCCCTGTAACATTTGTTTTGCTGTCTGTGCCCCTGTTCAGAACATTTCACCTCACTTTCCGTCCCAATGACAACTGTTTTTGAAATGTGGTGTTTTTCTTGAAACAAGGATTGGTGATAAAGCATCAGTACAGAGGAGACACCTTTCTCCCATATTAATTCTTACAGGAGAGAATTTTCCTTCCAAGGGGTAGATTTCCTCTCACTTCCTGTTGTCTTCTTGCGTTTGCAAGTAGGAGTCGTTTGTAAGTTGGATGTTTGAAAGTAGGGACCTGCCGTATATACTCTGCAGAAATTGGCCCCTTAGGTGTTGGTGTTGGCACAACACTGTAAGCACTCACAGTTACTCTTGGTTGGTGCTGGAACGCCCTGCTGTCAACTATTATATCAGGAATTTTAATTACATATAATTGTTGAACAGTGGTAGTAAAAATTGGGCCTTTGATGGTGGTGCTGGTGCCACAACACTGTAAGCCCTGACAGTTACTCTTGGTGGGTGCAGCAATGGGCCCTGCTGTGAATTATTAGATCAATAATTATAATTGCATGCCCCTGTTGAACAGGGGCTGAAAAATTGGGCCTTTGGTGGTGGTGGTGGTGGTGGTGTTGACACAACACTGTAAGGCCTGACAGTTACTCTTGGTGGGCGCAGCAATGGGCCCTGCTGTGAATTATTAGATCAATAATTATAATTGCATGCCCCTGTTGAACAGGGGCTGAAAAATTGGGCCTTAGGCACTGGTGGCACAACACTGCAACCCCTCACAGATACTGTACTTGGAGCACAGCAATGAGCCCTGTTGCAAAGTATTGCATCAAAAATTGTAATTACACGCCCCTGTTAAACAGGGGCTGAAAAATTGGGCCTTAGGCACTGGTGGCGGCACCCATAAACAAAAATGATCTTCCAAGCTATCAACATCAATCGGATCATTGAGGAGGAGGAGGATAGCCAGTCAACATAACAGCACAGGCACTCAGCATCAGCATCAGTCTTGAAGGGATGTGACATTTTAAAATCAATTAGTCTGTTATATCAGCATCAGGTGTGTAGTAGCTGGTGGTGATCCAAGACTGGTTCATCTTGATGAAAGTCAGTCGATCAACCGAGTCGGTGGACAGGCGCACCCTGTGATCCGTGACAAATCCTCCAGCAGCACTGAATGTGCGTTCTGAAAGAACGCGGGATGCAGGACAGGCCAGTAGCTCAATTGCATACTGTGCAAGCTCTGGCCAGTGATCCATCCTCAAGACCCAGTAAGCCAGAGGATTTTCGGTGGGGAAGGTGTCCAAGTCTGACCTTGCCCCTAGGTATTCCTGCACCATGTATATCAGACGCTGGCGATGGTTGCTGGAACCGATTTTACTTTGGGGCTGCGGACTAAAGAATTGTCTGAACGCATCGGTCAGACGGCCACCTTCCCCACCGCTCCTTCTTTGACTGACCGAAGCCTCAGCAACTTGTTGTCCAGGACCAGGAGTTTGTAACCCCCCAGTCTCTGGGAACGCGTTGCACAGACCTTTCTGCAAGGCCTCCCGGAGTTGTCTCATCCTCTGCTCCCTCTGCGACGGTAACATAAGGTCCGCAACCTTACCCTTGTACCGTGGATCAAGGAGAGTGGCCAGCCAGTAATGGTCCCTCTCCTTGATCCGCAGCCACCTCCTCCCAGCCACGTACAAGTCCACTGGTTTCTTGGGACTGTAAATCATCCCTAAAAGACTGCTGCTGATGATGCTGAGTGCCAGGCTCCACCTCCACGCTGACACAATCCTCCTCCTCCTCCTCCTCCTCCTCTTCCTGTGCGATGGGTGGGACAGAAGGAACACTGTCTGGGTAAAGGGGGCCTTGAGAGGCAAGGAAGTCCTCCTCTTCCTGCCTCTGTTCTGCCTCAAGTGCCCTGTCCATTATTCCACGCAGCGTGTGCTCCAACAGGTGGACAAGAGGTACAGTGTCACTGATGCATGCACTGTCACTGCTCACCATCCTCGTGGCCTCCTCAAATGGTGCCAGGACAGTGCATGCATCCCTGATCATGCCCCACTGGCGTGGTGAAAAAAACCAAGCTCCCCTGACCCTGTCCTGGTGCCGTAGTCACACAGGTACTCATTGATGGCCCTCTGCTGTGTGTGCAGCCGCTGCAGCATGGCCAACGTTGAGTTCCACCTGGTGGGCATGTCACATATAAGGCGGTTCTTGGGCAGGTTCAACTCCTTTTGCAGCTCAGCCAGGCGAGCACTGGCATTATAAGATCTGCGGAAATGCACACAGACTTTCCTGGCCTGCCTCAGGACATCCTGTAAGCCCGGGTACCTGCCCAAGAACCGCTGCACCACCAGGTTAAGGACGTGAGCCACACAGGGCACATGGGTAAGTTGTCCCTGTCGGAGGGCGGAGAGGAGGTTGGTGCCATTGTCGCAAACCACCATTCCTGGCTTAAGCTGGCGTGGCTTCAACCACCTCTCGGCCTGCCCCTGCAGAGCAGACAGGACCTCTGCCCCAGTGTGGCTCCTGTCCCCCAAACACACCAGCGCAAGCACGGCATGGCATCTTTTTGCCTGCGTACTTGCGTAGCCCCTTGAAAGCCTACGGAGCACCGCTGTTTCCGAGGACAAAGCACAGGAAGAGGCCATGGAGGAAGAAGAAGAGGAGGGGGTGGAGGAGAGAGGTGTGTCACAACCAGTAGTAGCATTTTGGAGGCGTGGCGGTGGAACAACCTCCAACACTACTGCACCTTGTCCTGCATCCTTCCCAGCTGCCAAAAGAGTGACCCAATGGGCCGTGAAAGAAAGGTAACGTCCCTGTCCATGCCTGCTGGACCATGAGTCAGCGGTAATATGCACCTTACCGCTGACCGCCCTGTCCAGCGAGGCCAAGACATTGCCTTCCACATGCCGGTAGAGAGCCGGAATCGCCTTCCGTGAGAAAAAGTGGCGTTTGGGAACCTGCCACTGAGGAACCGCACATTGCACAAACTCACGGAAGGGGGCCGAGTCTACCAACTGAAAAGGCAGCAGTTGAAGCGCTAGCAATTTAGCCAAGCTAGCATTCAACCGCTGGGCATGTGGATGGCTGGGAGTGAACTTCTTTCGACGGTCCAGCAGCTGGGGCAGGGAAATTTGCCTGCTAGAATCGGACGTCAGTGTACTGCTAGCAGAGTGGCCGCAAGTACTTGGCTGTGACACACCTAATTCTACACCTTCATTCCTCTCAGACAGTGGCGTCACTAGGGTTGGTGTCACCCGGTGCAAAAAAAAATGGTGTCACCCCCCAACAACTATAGTCCCCCCTCAGTACAGACCCCCCTCCACTAACTACAGACCCCCCTCCCACAGTATAGATCCCCTCCCTCAGTACAAACCCGCTCCACTAAGTACAGACTCCCCGCCATCAATATAGACCCCGCCTCCCTCAGTATGAACCTCCCCCTCAGTACAGACACCCCCACCTCAGTGCAGACTGCTCCATAAGTACAGACACCCCCACCTCAGTGCAGACCGCTCCATCAGTACAGACACCCCCACCTCATTGCAGACCCCCTCAGTTACAGACACCCCCTCAGTTACAGACCCCCCTCGTACAGACACCCCCCTCAGTACAGACACCCCCCTCAGTAACAGACCCCCCTCAGTAACAGACACCCCCTCAGTAACAGACACCCCCTCAGTTACAGATCCCCCCTCAGTTACAGACCCCCCCTCAGTTACAGACCCCCCCTCAGTACCAGACCCCCCCTCAGTACAGACACCCCCCTCAGTACAGACACCCCCCTCAGTACCAGACCCCCCCCTCAGTACCAGACCCCCCCCTCAGTACCAATCCCCCCTCAGTACAGACACCCCCCTCAGTACAGACACCTCCCTCAGTAACAGACCCCCCTCAGTAACAGACACCCCCTCAGTTACAGATCCCCCTCAGTTACAGATCCCCCTCAGTTACAGACCCCCCCTCAGTTACAGACCCCCCCCTCAGTACAGACACCCCCCTCAGTACCAGACCCCCCCTCAGTACCAGACCCCCCCTCAGTACAGACACCCCCCTCAGTACCAGACCCCCCTCAGTAACAGACACCCCCTCAGTTACAGATCCCCCTCAGTTACAGATCCCCCCTCAGTTACAGACCCCCCCTCAGTACCAGACCCCCCCTCAGTACCAGACCCCCCCTCAGTACAGACACCCCCCTCAGTACCAGACCCCCCCCTCAGTACCAGACCCCCCCCCTCAGTACAGACACCCCCCTCAGTACCAGACCCCCCCCTCAGTACAGACACCCCCCTCAGTACCAGACCCCCCCTCAGTACAGACACCCCCCTCAGTACCAGACCCCCCCTCAGTACAGACACCCCCCTCAGTACCAGACCCCCCTCAGTACAGACACCCCCTCAGTACAGATACCCCCCTCAGTACAGACACCCCCCTCAGTACCAGACCCCCCTCAGTACAGACACCCCCCTCAGTACAGACACCCCCCTCAGTACCAGACACCCCCCTCAGTACAGACACCCCCCTCAGTACCAGACCCCCCTCAGTACAGACACCCCCCTCAGTTACAGCCCCCCCCCCTGGTGCAAACTCCCTCTTGTGCAGACCCCAGCAGTACAGACACCCCCTCCCCCCATCAGTAAAGATGCCCCCCTTACCTTTCAGACCTCAGAACAGAGCGGCAGATACACACAGCGGTGTGTCTCTCGAGCGCGGGCTCCTCCTCCTCCTCTGTGGATGTAAACATAGAGGAGGCAGAGGGTGCGGCGGCTTCCTTCCGCTCCGCTGAGGGACACAGCCGCAGCGTGAGCCTAAGGCACAGGGCAGCGGGCGGGCGATGTCAGTGTGGCCGCTGCGCTACCCACGGGTGTCACCCCTCTGGTGGGTGTCACCCGGGTGCGGCCCGCCCCCCCCGCACCTGGCTAGCAACGCTAGTGCTCTCAGAGCAGGTTTCAGAGAGGACTGAAGGTATACTGGGGTTGGAGATCCCAGCTGATGCGGTGCAAGAAGAGGTCAGCTTTGTTCTTTGGTGTGGGTCTTTAAGGTAGGCTTGCCAACGAGCTGCATGGCAGGTCAACATATGTCTGATCAAGCATGTGGTGCCCAAGCGGCTGATGTTTTGGCCACGCGATATACGCTTGAGACATATGTTGCAAACAGCAGCTGTGTGATCTGATGCACTCGCCTCAAAAAAGGCCCACACCAAAGAACTTTTTGAATGACGGGCAGAGGCAGCGCCCTGCACAGGCGGAGCTCTGCGGTGTGATTCCGTCGGTGTGCTGCCCTTACGCTGGCCACCCAAAGGGCATCCTGGCTCGTTGGAGATGTGCCTCCTCCTCATCCTCCTCCTCCTCCTCCTCTCTCCTATTAGGCACCCACGTGGAGTCAGTGACCTCATCATCCCCTCCCTCCTCATCACTGGAGCCAATCTGGCAGTATGCTGCAGCTGCTGGAGCATGACTGCCAGATTGGTGTCCTTCTTGAGCATCCCCTCTCTCTGCTCTCACGCTACTGCCTTCCTCTAGCTGGGTATCATCATCAGATCCTTCGAAACGCTGGGCATCCTCCTGGAGCATGTACCCAACACTGTGCTCAAACAGTTCAGGGGACTCCTCAGGAGGAGGACATGGTGGGTCTAGGGAAGGAATGACTGATGATGACATTGATACCAGGGAAGAGGACGCTTTGGCAGCTGCTTTGCCAGTACCCTGAGCCTGGGTGAGAGAGGATGAGGAGGATGAGGTGGGCTTGGTTATCCACTCTACCAAGTCTTCGGCATGATGTGGCTCAACATGTCCAGCTGCCGAAAAGAAGGACAAGCGTGTCCCATGGCCATGTGCTGATGACAATGCACCGCGTCCACGACCAGCACTGTTGCCCCCAGACACAGAGCCTGCTTGCCCTCTTTTATTGCCTCCTGACTGTCTGCCTCTCCTTGTTTGCCTTCCAGACATTTTAATGGATGGCCTGCAGGGAGATGGGAAAACCAGCAATAAGGGCTACCTTCAGGTGTATACTGTGCAGGAGGCTTAGCAACAATGACACTGACACTGTCCCCTGCCTATCCTTCTCTGTCCCTAAACACAAGGATTTGCAATATGCTTCAGCAAGATTGGTTTAGCACAGAATAGCACACTGACACTTTCCCCGAGTGTCCTTCTCTGTCCCTAAACTCAAGGATTTAAAAAATGGTTCAGCAAGATTGGTTTAGCACAGAATAGCACACTGACACTTTCCCTGAGTGTCCTTCTCTGTCCCTAAACTCAAGGATTTGAAATATGGTTCAGCAAGATTGGTTTAGCACAGAATAGCACACTGACACTTTCCCTG
The DNA here is from genome assembly GCA_029206835.1 of Rana muscosa. Classification (NCBI taxonomy): domain Eukaryota; kingdom Metazoa; phylum Chordata; class Amphibia; order Anura; family Ranidae; genus Rana; species Rana muscosa. The sequence continues at coordinate 212,934,828 of JARGYO010005626.1, forward strand.
AGTGTCCTTCTCTGTCCCTAAACTCAAGGATTTGAAATATGGTTCAGCAAGATTGGTTTAGCACAGAATAGCACACTGACACTTTCCCCGAGTGTCCTTCTCTGTCCCTAAACTCAAGGATTTGAAATATGGTTCAGCAAGATTGGTTTAGCACAGAATAGCACACTGACACTTTCCCCGAGTGTCCTTCTCTGTCCCTAAACTCAAGGATTTGAAATATGGTTCAGCAAGATTGGTTTAGCACAGAATAGCACACTGACACTTTCCCTGAGTGTCCTTCTCTGTCCCTAAACTCAAGGATTTGAAATATGGTTCAGCAAGATTGGTTTAGCACAGAATAGCACACTGACACTTTCCCTCACTGTCCTTCTCTGTCCCTACAAACAAGGTTTAGCACAGAATAGCACACTGACACTTTCCCCGAGTGTCCTTCTCTGTCCCTAAACTCAAGGATTTGAAATATGGTTCAGCAAGATTGGTTTAGCACAGAATAGCACACTGACACTTTCCCTGAGTGTCCTTCTCTGTCCCTAAACTCAAGGATTTGAAATATGGTTCAGCAAGATTGGTTTAGCACAGAATAGCACACTGACACTTTCCCTCACTGTCCTTCTCTGTCCCTACAAACAAGGTTTAGCACAGAATAGCACACTGACACTTTCCCCGAGTGTCCTTCTCTGTCCCTAAACTCAAGGATTTGAAATATGGTTCAGCAAGATTGGTTTAGCACAGAATAGCACACTGACACTTTCCCTGAGTGTCCTTCTCTGTCCCTAAACTCAAGGATTTGAAATATGGTTCAGCAAGATTGGTTTAGCACAGAATAGCACACTGACACTTTCCCCGAGTGTCCTTCTCTGTCCCTAAACTCAAGGATTTGAAATATGGTTCAGCAAGATTGGTTTAGCACAGAATAGCACACTGACACTTTCCCTGAGTGTCCTTCTCTGTCCCTAAACTCAAGGATTTGAAATATGCTTCAGCAAGATTGGTTTAGCACAGAATAGCACACTGACACTTTCCCTGAGTGTCCTTCTCTGTCCCTAAACTCAAGGATTTGAAATATGGTTCAGCAAGATTGGTTTAGCACAGAATAGCACACTGACACTTTCCCTGAGTATCCTTCTCTGTCCCTACAAACAAGGTTTAGCACAGAATAGCACACTGACACTTTCCCTCACTGTCCTTCTCTGTCCCTACAAACAAGGTTTAGCACAGAATAACACACTGACACTCTCTCTACCTATCCTTCGCTGTCCCTAAACACAAGGAATCCAGGATTAGTAAAGAAAAAAATGACACTGTCCCTGCCTATGCTTCTCTTTCCCTGCTCCGGAACACACTACACAAGGCCGCCGCGCTGGCGGCCTTTTATAGTGTGGGGCGTGTACTAAACCCCCTCAGCAATAATTGGCCACAGGCATCCTGCCTGTGGCCAATCATTGCTCTCCTCGCTGCCGGCGCTGTGATTGGCCAAGCATGCGGGGTCACAGTGCATGCTTGGCCAATCACAGCACCTGGATGACACTGCGATGGCGTAGTGCATTGTGGGCCGTTCGCGTCACTCGAATTTGGCGCGAACGGCCCAAATCGTTCGATATTCGACGAACGATCGAACAGCCGATGTTCGAGTCAAACCTATGTTCGACTCGAACACCGAGCTCATCCCTAGCTCAAACCAAGTGGCCGTGCTAATTTGAGTGGAAAATTCGGGGATCTTTTGATATCAAGCCAAAGTCAGGTAGACCAAGAAAGATTTCAGCCACATCTGCCAGAGGAGTTGTTCGGGATACAAAGAAAACCTTGCAGGTAACCTCAGGAAAAATACAGGCTGCTTTGGAAAAAAGATGGCGAGGTTGTTTTTAAGGAGCATAATATGCATGGCGGTCAGCAGGTGGTTAAAAACTTTGTACAAACCACAACTGCTTACATTTTTCAGAGGTTTTCTTTTCTCTTGTTATTAGGTTAAATAATATCCAACATGTAAATAGACTACATACAATAAATATATATATATAGACGAATGACACATGCGTTTCTACATCACTTTATTGAGTGGCAGACAATGCATATTAAAAGCTCATTATGGAAGCCAGTTGATGTTGCATGGAAGGCAGCTGCCAATCAGGCTGGAGATTTGGTTGTTCTCAGGAAGTAACAGATTTATTGGCTCTTGGAGACTCTGGGGTCTGGCAGGTTGTGAATCGCTCTTCTTCAGTTTTTCACTTGTGACCTGCATAAAACAGGAAAAAAAAGTTGTCATAGAGCTGAAATCTGAGCAAAGAGCTAAACCCACCGATGGAGTTCATATGTAATGGATCTGTTACACCGGCCCATGGATTTGTATTTCTGTCCATCCATGGGCATCCGCTTAACTTTTTTCAGGGGGGGGGGGGCATCATTTTAAGGTCATCCATTCTCGGTCCCGTTTTGACAATGTCATGAAGGGGAGGGGCTTAGTCATTATGACATAAAGCACAGGCATGCAAAGGTTTGAGAAACCTGATGCAAAAGCTTAATAGAAGGATCAAGCTGCCATTGTCTGATTAGCAATTTCTAATTTTTTTTAAACCCCCCCCCTCTAGCGGCCGAATAGCGCCACTAAAACGATGGTAAAGCGCCGCTAAAACTAGCTGGCCTTTACCGATAACATGGCCAACTGGCAGTGTGAAATAGCTCTTGAGGATAATTCCGCTTCACTCCATGTCCCTATAAATATAGTGTGTCTCCAGGGGGGGGGGGCAATTGACCCCCCTTGCCCTATGGAGCGGACGCCCATGTGTCCATCAGATTTTTCTCTACTGTAGGTAAATTATAAAACAAGGTCAGGCATCTGCAGGCATCATTCAGATATCACCACTGAAAGTCAAAGACGGCCTTGGGACCATTCTCCTCTGATGGTGGACCTCACCCTGGATCCCTCCTCCTCCTATCGGGTATGGCGGCAGAGCCCGCTATGGCTGGCGGATGAGATTGTTGTGAACCAGTGTATGACAAAGATGAAATCCTGCTGGCTAATTAACAAGCAAAGCGCCTCTGTTCCGGTGGTTTGGGATGCCTTTAAGGCCGCCACCCGCGGCTCTTTTGCTGCGGCGGTCGGTCAAACACGCAAGGCCTCTATGTCCAAATTGATGGATGCAGAGGGGACTCTCACGGAGGCGGAGGCCGCTTGTACTGAACCTCCCCCCCTCCCCTGAGACACGCACTGCCTGGAAGCACAGGGCCACAGAATTGGACTTAGTGCTTTTGAAACGCATCCAGAAGAAGTTGCTGTACCAGAATCAACGAATCTTCGAGTTTGGTGATAAGAACAGCCGTTTGTTGGCATATCCTTCTAAACCTGACTATCAGCCATGCAGCATACCCAGAATTAGGAGCGCAGAGGGCATAGTGGTAGAACAAAACAATGAGATCATGGATGCCTTTGTCACCTTTTATTCCTCCCTATATGCTACTAGAGTTCACTACAATATTGTGGAATTGTATGATTATCTTACTGAAATTTCGCTGCCCAGACTTCAGACCCAACCGGCGTCAGACCTTGACGCTCCTCTGACGACTGAGGAAATTGGGGAGGCTATCCAATCCTTTGCCAGAAATAAAACGCCGGGATTGGATGGTTTTCCTATTGAGTGGTATATGCAGTACAAAGATCTGCTTGTGCCTCATCTAAGCAGGGTGTATAACTTTGCTATGAAAACGGGACAGTTACCGCCCTCTATGTCGGAGGCGTTGATTGTCCTCATTCCTAAACCACATAAGGATCACCTCCTATGTGAATCTTACAGACCAATATCACTTATCAATTCAGATGTTAAGATTTTGGCCAAGGTGCTCGCCTGGCGATTGAACACAGTCACTACTACTATTATTGGTGCGGACCAGACTGGGTTCATCCCTGGGCGATCGACCTCCATCAACTTACGTAGACTGTTTATCAATCTTCAGGCCACCCAAGAGGAGATGGGTTCCCGGGCTGTTTTGGCCTTGGACGCACACAAGGCATTTGACTCGGTCGAATGGCCTTATCTGCTGGAGGTCTTGGCGAAATTTGGTTTTGGCAACACCTTTATCGGATGGGTCCCGTTGCTCTATTTAAAACCCACCACTTGACTGAGAGTGAACGCAGCCGTGTCTGATCCCTTTCCGATAAAGAGAGGCACCAGGCAGGGGTGCCCTCTGTCGCCGTTGCTCTTTGCACTGGCGATAGAGCCTTTGGCAGCACTGATAAGATCCTGCGGGGAGAGTGTGGGTCTGACGATTGGGTGTCTAGAGGAGAAGGTGTCTCTTTACGCTGATGACATGTTAATATATTTGTTGGATCCCCAATCGTCTCTCCCAGTACTGCTGGAGATTATTAGAAGGTTTGGGCATTTCTCTGGATTCCGGGTAAACTGGGACAAGTCCATCTTATTTAAGATCAGGGCCGCCATCTGGGGGGTACAGGCAGTACACCTGTAAGGGGCCCGGAGGTCCCCAGAGGCCTGGATGCCCCCCCTTTTTTTTATTTCTTTTTTTTGTAAGGGGCCTAGAGGTCCCCAGGGGCCCGGAGTTCCACAGGGCCCCGAATGTCAACCCCCCTTTTTTTTAAAAAAAAATTATAATTTTTTTTTATTAAATTTTTTTTATTTATTTATGTTATTTATTTTTTTATTTTTTATTTATTCATTTATTTTTGTAAGGGGCCCAGAGGTCCCCAGAGGCCTGGAGGTCCCCAGGGCCCCGGATGGCAACCTCCCTTTTTTTTTAATAAAAATTATTATTATTTTTTTATTTTTAGAAAAAAAAATTTGTAAGGGGCCCAGAGGTCCTCAGAGGCCCGGAGGTCCCCAGGGTCCCGGTTGGCAACCTCCCTTTGTTTTTTTTTATAATTTTTTTTTAGTTTTTTTTATTTTTATAATTTTTTTTATAAGGGGCCCAGAGGTCCCCAGGGCCCCGGATGGCAACCCCCCCTTTTTTTGGTCATTTTTTGTGTTCGTCAGCACCCAAAGCCCCCCCGAACTCAACAATTTGTGGCGGCAGCAGCACCCCCCCCCGCTTATCAATTCATGGCACCCCTCCACTTCTCAATTTGCAGCAGCCCCCCGCTTCTCAATTCATGGCACCCCCCCACTTCTCAATTTGCAGCAGCCCCCCACTTCTCAATTCGCGGCACCCCCCCGCTTCTCAATTTGCAGCAGCCCCCCCTGCTTCTCAATTCGCGGCGGCAGCACCCCCCCCCGGTTCTCCTCTGCTCCAGGGGGCCCATGCCTAAAGCTGTGTAAGGGGCCCCAAACCTCCTGATGGCGGCCCTGTTTAAGATTGACCAAACAGAGTCGCTCATGCTGCCTCCCTCTTGCCCACTACAAATAGTCACCTCCTTCCGATATTTAGGAGTTATGGTACAGCTCCCTATAGCCTCTTATGTTAAAATCAATTTAGACCCCCTTATAGGGAGAATGTAAACCACATTCAAAACCTGGGCTACTCTCCCACTTACCTTATTAGGTAGGATTAATATCTTTAAAATGATATTCTTGCCACGATTTCTGTATGTCTTGGGTAATTCGCCAGTGTATGTCACTAAACTTAAATTTACGGAAATAGACTCCATCCTTACTGCCTTTCTTTGGAGATGGGGGGGGGGGGAGCAGTCAGGATTGCCAAGACCACCCTCCAGTTACCGGTACTGGAGGGGGGATTGGCCTTACTCTGCCTCCACACCTACTATATTGCCTCACAATAGGCTCATGCACATTGGTGTTTTTTTCCTGAAGCCAACAACGCGGCCACTGCCTTGGAGGCTGCTATCCTTACCTCCTATGAATCCCTGCAGAACCTGATTTATCGTATGTCCCTTAGAGGGCGGGAGGGTACGAGTGTCCTGTCAATGCTTATACGGCTTATTAAACTCACTAAATTACAATCCTCCACTGATACTAATACTTACTCACCAAACACTCCACTCTGGGGGAATCCGACTCTACCAGAGTTCTTCCGCAGATCTGATGGGGGATTTTGGTCGAAAAGGGGGGTAAAAACTATTTTGCACTTGTTCTCGTTCTTGTTTAGTTCTTTTGACGAATTTCGTAGAGACTACAATCTGCCACGCACAGCTTACTTCCTTTACCTACAGATACGCCACACTGCAGCGACACAGTTTGGCCTTCGTAAGATAGCTATTCAGCTCTCTCCACTGGAACGTCTACTGATTGACTCCTCTCACACCAAACTAATTTCCACATATTATGGGTTTCTTCTGCATTCCACAACTCAAAGGCTGAGCAAGGCGGCCGCCAGCTGGAGAGCTGACATCCCTGAGCTGACGGAGGATGTCTGGCAGGAGCTTTTGCCCCTCCAGGTTCCCTCTGTCATTTCTTCCCGTGACAAGGTAATACAGACTAAATTGCTATACAGATCCTATTTTACTCCATGCTTACTGTTTGAATTGAATAGATTACCCTCTGCATTATGCTCTCGTTGCGGCATGGCTGATGGCACGTTCTTTCATTTGATGTGGGAGTGTGCTCCGATTAGGAAGGTTCTGGTTGGAGGTCACGGCCTTCATTAGTTCACTGACACACTGTATGTAATCCTCTGAGGTGTTTACTTGGTTACATTGATGATGATAATATAACTAAGAATATGCAAACATTTTTGCGGATAGTATTGTTTTATGCTAAGAAATCGATAACCTTCCACTGGAAGTCACCATCCTTGCCCAATATTGTCTTTTGGCTCACTACCGTTAACCATGCTGTATCGCTATATAAGCTGACATATGAGGCTAGAGGGTGCCCGAAAAAATTCATGAAGGTTTGGGGCTACTGGGTTGACTCCGAGAGCACTGTCCCTCCTGCTCCTTTGAAATGTGACTGATTTTTATTTTCTTTGCATATGCCAACTGTTTGCCAGCTTCCAGATTTTTGCACTGTACTGGATTGGGCGATGTTCGCTCCATGTGTGTTTGTTTGTTGTCTATTGTATGTCTTGTTTTGAAAAAAAAAAATAGAAAAAAAATCTACCTTTGAAAAAAAAAAAAAAAAAAAAAAAGACGGCCTTGGGCTGGAAGTGGTTAAAGAAGCCTATAAAGTGTGACAGACCTAACCAAGATAGGGGCTTCTGGAGAGGACTAGGACCAAGCCTCTTACCCACTGACTATGGCCCAGGGAGAGAGCAGATCATTCTCTAATGATGGACCACCACCTAATGGACACTGAGAATGTGGTTTGGATTACTTCAGATGGGACAATGATATTTATCCACAATATCGCCCCAGGAAATATATAAAGACTGTTCCTGGTTTGTTTGATTCTGAACTATACATGTTAATTGAAATAGCTGGGCACATTGGCCTCTGTGTCAGGTCACCTGTGGCCAGATGACAGATGCACCCCGTAGGGGGTCAGGAGTGCACCACAAGGTAGTGAACCCTATGGCTGACTGCTGCGCATAGGATACTGGGTGGTTGTGGAAAGCGGGACCAGAGGAGCACAACCGGGATCCACAGGAAGCTAGAGCCGAGATTCCCCAGGGCGCGGAGTCTAAGACCCAGCAGGTCTTCACCAGAGCCTCTAGTGGTGAGGATGTTACGCTGCAGCTAGGTCCAGGTCGCGACCCCTAGAGTCTCCTAGCTCACGCCTCGTAGGGTAAGGAGGAAAGAGGGGAAGCAGCAGCACAGGATACAAGAATAGTGAGGGGAAAGGCCAAGGTCAGGGTCACAAGCAGACAAGGATAAACGAAGGACAAGCCGAAGGTCAAGGGTCACGAGCAGACAGGGATAGTCAGGAACAAGCCAATATCGTAACAGAGAGACAGACGTAGCACACGGCAGGCAGGAACCCAAACACACAATGCCTAACAAACACGTTGATCAGCAAAGCAGGCTTGCAATGCACAGGTTAATATAGTGTTCTGTGATAGGGCCTGGGGTGGAGTCAGGCTGGGAGGAGATTATAAAGGAAGCCAGGTGAGAGAGAGTCTGGCCTCTAAGATGAATACATGAGGAGGAAAGGTAAGATGGCAGACAGACATTAGTGCATATCCATGACACTCTGTTTCATGTTCTTCAATGTAGGAGCTGAACAGTCTGCTACTGAGGTCTCCTGCTATAGTCTGTTGACTACTAGGCTGAGGAGGAGGGAGATCACTGTTTGTATTGTTAATTGTGCTAATTGGAAGACCTTTTGTCTCTCCGAGCAAACCCTTGGGGGTTGTGTTTACGCTTGTAACAATGTGTACTGTACTTTAGAAGTTTGATGCCGGTGTCCTGCCGAAAAAGTTCCCCCTGTACTGCGCAGGCGCGGCGCTTGCGCAGTACGAACCTCAATGAGCCTCTGAAAATAGCCGAATATGTAGAGCCGAGAGACAGGTCTACACGGCGCCTGCGCAATGAGTATGACACATGCCGCACGCTGCCGATGCTAGTGCTACTCTGCAAGGGGCGGGGCTGATTTTACCAAAATATATACCACAGGAGGTTATCCCCCCCCCTCCTGATCATATTACCCAAACAATACAAACTGTAACCAAGAACATAATTAACAAAAGCTAATTAACTTTTCACTTACAGTAACCCAGCCTAGGTGACTCTATGCCCACCCAGACAATGTTGTGATTAATCAAATATCCCCACTTCAGGCCAGACTTGCCGGTGTTCTGCCGAATAAGGTCAGCCTGGCGGATAAGGACCCCCCTTGTACTGCGCAGACGCGGCGCCTTTCGCAGTACGAACCTCCAATGAGCCTCCGAAAATAGCCGAATACGTAGAGCCGAGAGACAGCTCTACACGGCGCCTGCGCAATGAGTATGACACGTGCCGCACGCTGCCGATGCTAGTGCTACTCTGCAAGGGGCGGGGGGTGATTTTACCAATAAAGTACACGTCTTAGCGGGCCGCGTTGATGGGCGGGTCTTGCAATTGCAAAATCCGCCCATCAACATTGCAAAACCTGCCCATTGACATTGCAAAAACCAGCCCTTCATTTGTTTTAACACCCCCCCCCCGCTAAGACGTGTACTTTATTGGTAAAATCACCCCCGCCCCTTGCAGAGTAGCACTAGCATCGGCAGCGTGCGGGATGTGTCATAGTCATTGCGCAGGTGCCGTGTAGAGCTGTCTCTCGGCTCTACATGTTCGGCTATTTTCGGAGGCTCATTGGAGGTTCGTACTGCGCAAGGCAAGCGCCGCGCCTGCGCAGTACAGGGGGGTCCTTATCCGCCGGGCGGACCTTATTCGGCAGAACACCGGCAAGTCTGGCCTGAAATGGGGATATTTGATTAATCACAACATTGTCTGGGTGGGCATCGAGTCACCTGGGCTGGGTTACTGTAAGTGACAAGTTAATTAGCTTTTGTTAATTATGTTCTTGGTTACAGTTTGTATTGTTTGGGTAATATGATCAGGAGGGGGGGGATAACCTCCTGTGGTATATATTTTGGGTGAGAGTATCAAATAAACATTCCATGTTCCTACAAGCTAGTGTCGCCTAGTGTTGTACGGGCGGCTATAATATCTGATCTCTGATGTTCAGACTGGATGAGGCTGTATAATGACAGAAGCACTCAAGCGGAGAGCGACGGGGTTCCATGACACAGAGTTCCACTCGAAAGTGGAAGCTCAACTTATGTGCTTCCTCCCCCCCTCCAGTACCTGTCCCCACTTCTGGGAGACCTGGCTGTGGCGAGATGCGGTGTGGTCCCCCGGAAGTTCCGTTCCTCTCCTCCTTCCTCCGCTGCCCGGCCAGTTAGCAAGTGCAACGTGCTTTGTGCATGCGCAGTAGGGAACCGCTCGCGAACCCGAAAGGCTTCACGACCGGTTTCCCTCACCACGAATGGCGGCGGCAGCACCCGAGAGCCGATCAGAAAATCAGCTGGGGTGCTGAGATTGCGGGAATAGAATAGTGTCCTATCATGGGTGTCAGTGGGAGGAATAGTGTCCCATCATTGGTGTCAGTGGGGGGGAATAGTGTCCCATCATTGGTATCAGTGGGAGGAATAGTGTCCCATCATTGGTGTCAGTGGGAGGAATAGTGTCCCATCATTGGTGTCAGTGGGAGGAATAGTGTCCCATCATTGGTATCAGTGGGAGGAATAGTGTCCCATCATTGGTGTCAGGGGGAGGAATAGTGTCCCATCATTGGTGTCAGTGGGAGGAATAGTGCCCCATCATTGGTGTCAGTGGGAGGAATAGTGCCCCATCATTGGTGTCAGTGGGGGGGAATAGTGTCCCATCATTGGTGTCAGTGGGAGGAATAGTGCCCCGTCATTGGTGTCAGTGGCAGGAATAGTGCCCCGTCATTGGTGTCAGTGAGAGGAATAGTGTCCCATCATTGGTGTCAGTGAGAGGAATAGTGTCCCATCATTGGTGTCAGTGGGAGGAATAGTGTCCCATCATTGGTGTCAGTGGGAGGAATAGTGTCCCATCATTGGTGTCAGTGGGAGGAATAGTGTCCCATCATTGGTGTCCATAGGAAGAATAGTGCCCCATCATTGGTGTCAGTGAGAGGAATAGTGTCCCATCATTGGTGTCAGTGGGAGGAATAGTGTCCCATCATTGGTGTCAGTGGGAGGAATAGTGCCCCATCATTGGTGTCCATAGGAAGAATAGTGCCCCATCATTGGTGTCAGTGGCAGGAATAGTGCCCCGTCATTGGTGTCAGTGAGAGGAATAGTGTCCCATCATTGGTGTCAGTGAGAGGAATAGTGTCCCATCATTGGTGTCAGTGGGAGGAATAGTGTCCCATCATTGGTGTCAGTGGGAGGAATAGTGTCCCATCATTGGTGTCAGTGGGAGGAATAGTGTCCCATCATTGGTGTCAGTGGGAGGAATAGTGTCCCATCATTGGTGTCAGTGGGAGGAATAGTGTCCCATCATTGGTGTCAGTGGGAGGAATAGTGTCCCATCATTGGTGTCAGTGGGAGGAATAGTGCCCCATCATTGGTGTCCATAGGAAGAATAGTGCCCCATCATTGGTGTCAGTGGCAGGAATAGTGCCCCGTCATTGGTGTCAGTGAGAGGAATAGTGTCCCATCATTGGTGTCAGTGAGAGGAATAGTGTCCCATCATTGGTGTCAGTGGGAGGAATAGTGTCCCATCATTGGTGTCAGTGGGAGGAATAGTGTCCCATCATTGGTGTCAGTGGGAGGAATAGTGTCCCATCATTGGTGTCAGTGGGAGGAATAGTGTCCCATCATTGGTGTCAGTGGGAGGAATAGTGTCCCATCATTGGTGTCAGTGGGAGGAATAGTGTCCCATCATTGGTGTCCATAGGAAGAATAGTGCCCCATCATTGGTGTCAGTGGGAGGAATAGTGTCCCACCTTTTTGCTTTTTGGAACTTAGACCAAGTGGAACTGGACTAAGTGTCCCCATAAGCTGTAACTGAAGGCCGTCCTTACCGTGAATAAAGGTTCGCGTTGGTCATGAAATCGAAAGCCCTGCTTGAATGGTCCTGAAAGTTCTATGAAATATTTCATCAGTGAGAGGACGCGCAAAATCTGTCTTTTCTTCTATCTGAGCTCAAGGTTGGTTGAGGAGGTAACGCCATGAGATCTAAAGTTTATGGGGAAGCCTTATTCCCTGTGCCGGGTGAGACTGTTTCACACAGTCACGGACATCTGGTAAGCAGGATATATATCTTTTCCACCCGGGTGTCACTACTGTATCCACTATTCCACTTTTGGGAAGAAGTTTATTTATCACTTTCCTTGGAACACTTCGCTTCATCTTATTTACTTGACTAAGGAGATTTTTGTTTTCGGATTTTGTCTATGGACTTTTTTTTTGTTTATGGACTATCACTTATTAATTTGTTTTTCACGATCAATTAATAGTTTCAGGATTTAAGAAATTGATACACATGTGGTTCATTATTTCACTTGTTGATTCTGGATTAATTTTTGGGATCATTAATTCACTAGCGCTGCATACTTCTGATTTTTATAGTTTTTGTATTTAGCTATATATGCTAGCTGCTATTTTTTATTATTATTTATCATTATAGCATCCTGCTCACTCCATCTAGCACAACGTTAGCCCTAGGGCTTCTTTTTTACCCATCATTGGTGTCAGTGGGAGGAATAGTGTCCCATCATTGGTGTCAGTGAGAGGAATAGTGTCCCATCATTGGTGTCAGTGAGAGGAATAGTGTCCCATCATTGGTGTCAGTGAGAGGAATAGTGTCCCATCATTGGTGTCAGTGAGAGGAATAGTGTCCCATCATTGGTGTCAGTGAGAGGAATAGTGTCCCATCATTGGTGTCAGTGGGAGGAATAGTGCCCCATCATTGGTGTCAGTGAGAGGAATAGTGTCCCATCATTGGTGTCAGTGGGAGGAATAGTGTCCCATCATTGGTGTCAGTGGGAGGAATAGTGTCCCATCATTGGTGTCAGTGGGAGGAATAGTGTCCCATCATTGGTGTCAGTGAGGAATAGTGCCCCATCATTGGTGTCAGTGAGGAATAGTGCCCCATCATTGGTGTCAGTGGGGAATAGTGTCCCATCATTGGTGTCAGTGGGGAATAGTGTCCCATCATTGGTGTCAGTGGGGAGAATAGTGTCCCATCATTGGTGTCAGTGGGGAGAATAGTGTCCCATCATTGGTGTCAGTGGGGAGAATAGTGTCCCGCCCATCATTGGAGCACAGGTGTGTCAGGAAGAAGGTGCCTCTGAAGCTGCTCTGTGAGAAGGGAGTGGTGGTGAAATCTATCCCAGCTCTCCTGGCCCCCTTTCTGGGGAGGCCATGGAGGGCAGCGGGGCCTCTCCTGCTGGAGGCTCCCAGCCATCTCCTGGGCCGTCAGGTGAACTGCCTGCCTCTGCACAAGCTGATCTCTCTACCCCTGGTGAGGATGAAGGCTCGGAGGCCATTCGGGAGCGAGTGGTGGCCGGGATTAAGGTCCTGAACAGGGAGAGGGACAAGCTGTACAAGCTGAGAGCGGAGTTGAAGCGCCTGCGAAGGCAACGTGAGGGCTTACATAGCCAGAAACGGGGATCCATGGATCCGGAAATCCAGCTGGCCAAGGTCCGTGTGGATCATCAGGAAACCATCGTGGCCATGATGGAAGGCAGAGATGGGCCCTTTAAAGAGAAGTTTTGCAACGACAAGAGGTTTGGAAGGGTGACAAAGATGGAGGTGGAGGAGGAGGAGACCCCCAGTTCTGACCCCCTGCCCCCCCAGGGAGAGGTAAGAAGCCCCAGGCCTTCCCAGGACTCAGGAGGCATGCTAAGGGCCATCCAGGTAATGGAGTCTCCTATGCGGGGGGATCAGATGGTGTTTAACGAGGAAGACATTACTGATGATGTGCCTGATAAAGTAAAGCCTGCTAAGTCCCATGTTGTGGATAAGACTGTTTTTGTGCCATCTAGCACCATGACTGATAATGTGCCTAATGACAATGTTGTGCCTGCTGAGGCTGCAATGCAGCAAGACTTGCATTCAAAAAATGTCATTTCTGTAAATGAACTGCAAGTGTCAGAAGAGCCCATTAACCCTTCTTTGGCTGAGTCCAAAGCTGTTTGCCCCACTGCTGCTGAGGGCTCTACAGTGCAGCATCAGGAGACAACTGGTATTGCAGCAACTGTGACTATTGCTGATGGGAATGTGTGTGTGGCTGAAAAAAATCCTCCCAGTTCAGGTGTGATGAACAATGGTCCCAGTACACGTGTGATGAACAATGGTCCCAGTACAAGTGTGATGGACAATCCTACCAACTCTGTTCATGCAGATAATGTGCAGACTAATGTGACTTCAGTGTGGGCCCCTGGCCCTGAGAAACCTACATTTGCAGAGGTGGCACACTCTGCTCCTGGTAGTCCCGCTCCCAAGCGGGGTTTTCCCCTACAAGCTGCCACTTTGAGCGCCCCAGGATCTGGTCTTGGGTCTCTGGCTTCTGCTGGGGGTCCCAGACGGAATGTAGTTATTCTGAAATGGGAAGGTGGTGCCATCCCTCCAGCACGGCGTGCGGTGGTAGATATGATATTGGAGATGGGTTTTGGTGCAAATGACCTGTATGCCTTTATACACGTAGCTGGGACAAGGGACTATACGGTTAGTTTCATCAGGCCAGAGGGTCTTGACCTATTCTGGGAGCGATATGAGGCTCAGTGCAGGTCAAGACCTGAATGGGAAGGTCTGGTCCCAGTTGCGGTTTCTCAGAGGTCAACAGTAAAAAAAAATACCATTATCCTGACCAATGAGAGTGTTCCTGCTCGGGATCTAGAGGTCTGGTTAAGGAACTATGGGGAGGTTTTGACCAAACCTAATAAAATCCATGATGAGCGTAACATCTGGACTGGGGGATGGTCGGTAACAGTCAGGTTGGCCAGGGATGGGAATGTTGTCCGTCACCTGCCCTCCTCAGCTTTCATAAGGAGGGATAGGATGACTGTTTTCTACCCTGGTCAGCCGAAGCTGTGTCACCGCTGTGGAGAAAAGGGGCACTTGAGCTCCTCCTGTTCAGCCTTGATGTGTTCAGTGTGTCGGGGGCAGGGTCATATGGCTAAGGACTGTACCAGGAAGATCAGGTGCAACCTGTGCCTGCGCCTTGGCCACCCCTACAGCAGGTGTCCTGAAGCCTGGCACAATATGGAGAAGGAGGTAGTAGATGACATGTCAAGGCTGGACAGGATGGAGGGTGAGACCCCTGGTGTACCATCCTCCTCTGCGGTGACCCCCTCCCCCGGTCCTGCTCAGGATCCCTCTCCAGTTCCTGTGGCCACCCCTCCTGTGTCTGTAAGTACTCCTTCTGTTTCTGTCTCTGTGTCCCCCCAGCCTACTGTACCCTCTCCTCTTGTGTCAGAACCTTCCAAGTCTGTGCCCCCCGAGTCAGTTACCCCCCAGGAGTCTACCCCTCCTGAGTCTGACTTAAAGGGATCACCCCCCCCACCAGCGTGTACTAAAAAGGTTGCTTCTTCCTCTGTAAAGAAGTCTTCTAGAAAGACTTTAAAGAAAAAAGTAAGAGATGAGGGCATCTCTGAGGCTGACCTGCAGTACCTGGAAGAGAGAAGGAAGGTTGGGAGGCGGAAGAGGCAGGCGGTGAGGACGGAACGGGGACGGGAAGCTCCGGTTCCTGTCTCCAGCCGTCATAGGTCCTCCAAGTGGGATATTTCTTCATCCGGAGCTTCTTCTGAGAGAAGTTCCGATTCCGAAATGGACTTTGAGGCGGCCTCTAGAAAGAGAGAGGCTTCTGGTGATGAGCAGCAGAGGGGAGCTAAGAAGCAATCCACCCAATAACCCAAATGGCGGTTCCCCCTCCGTTAAAAGTGGTGACAATTAATGTCGCCAGCATTAAGTCAGTAAGAGCTCGTTCTATGGCCTTCTTTTTGTTCAGCCAATTAGATGCTGAAATTTTATTTTTGCAAGAGACTAGGCTCACCTCCTTGGCAGATATACATATGGCCAAGAGAGAGTGGAGGTATGGTCCATCTTACTGGTCTCTTGCGGCCGAGCCTTACGGCGGTGTGGCGGTGTTGTTTAAAACCGGCATGGTAACTGTCCGGCGGGTTATTGAGGTGGAGATTGGGAGATGTATGGTCTTAGACGTCCTTGTGGGAGGGCAGGACCTGCGCCTAATCAATGTTTATGGGCCGCACACAAAGTGGGACAGGAAATGCCTTTTTACAAGGATCAAGCCATTTCTTTTTACATCCCGGCAAGTGGTCTTTGGAGGTGACTTTAATACAATAACTAGGCCCAAGGACAGGAAGGACTTCAAGGACAGGCTGGGATATGATAGCGTTTTTTTAAATAGTATGGTTAGGGATGCTGGTCTTGTGGATGTGCACATTAAGCACCTCCCAGATGACACCGGGTTCACTTTTCATCGTGGTAATAGTCAGAGTAGGATAGATAGGTTTTTTTTGAAGGAGGCCTCTGCTTTCTCGCCCCCAGTGGTGCAGGCAGTAGAGTTCTCTGATCACTGTATGCTATCTGTGGTACTGAATGCTTCAGACGCCCCTCAGAGGGGCAAGGGCATCTGGAGATTAAATTCGACACTACTCAAGGAAGAACATGTTAGACAATCCTTTGAGGAATTCTTTCAGGCACAGGTGACCATCCTGGACTTTTGTAGCAGCAAGGCTGAGTGGTGGGAGCTGACCAAAAAGAGGATCGCTGGATTCTTCAGGGGCCTAGCCAATAGAAATCAGTTTAATAAATACATGACCTACCAACGTTTACGGAGGAAGCTGGATATTCTTGTCTCGAGAGGAGGAGATCCTGGGGCAATCTCCGAAGTGAAACTCCTTCTCAGGAAGTGTCAATATGACCGGCATGCCTCTTTGGTTCTGGAGAGGGACTATGGGAAGTACCACTCGCCTGACCCTTACCAGAACTGCAAACAAGGTGTAGCTGTTAAAACGGTCGTTGGCCTTAAGGACAGTACAGGTTCCTTGACAAAGTCCAGGTCAGGGATTCTGGAGGTCGTGAGGTCCTTTTATGCCGACCTTCTTGGGAGGAAAGAGCTTGATCGTGACAAGATGGAAAGCTTTTTGGACTCTACTCCAGGTCTAAATGGTGGAGATGTTCCATTGATGAATTTGACAGTGGAGATCACAGTCGAAGAGGTGATGAGGGCAATTGAACAGCTTGCCATCAAAAAGTCGCCTGGACCGGATGGCTTGACGGCTGAGTTTTACAAAGCCTTTAAGTCTATTCTGGCCCCGCATTTGGTAGAGGTTTTTAACAGTTGCCTTGCTGAGGGGGTGCTTTCCCCTTCCATGAGGCACTCGGCTGTGATTCTTCTTTCAAAGGGTAAAGATCCTTCGATGATTGAGAATTGGCGCCCCATCAGCCTTCTTAATGTCGATAGAAAGATACTGGCAAAGATATTTTTCTGGCGCCTATCGTCAGTGGCAGAGTCTTTGCTTTCTCGCCATCAGCACTGTTCGGTCCAGGGTAGGAGCACCTTCACAGCGGTTTTAGCTGTCCGGGAGGCCTTGGAGCGGTGCAGGGCTGCAGGCTGGGGAAAGTATTTGCTGACATTGGATCAGGCAAAGGCTTTTGATCGTGTTAACCATGAGTACCTGTGGTTGCTCCTTAGTAAGTACGGTCTGCCGGGTGGTTTTGTCGATTGGCTGAAAGTCTTGTATAAGGGGGCAGAAAGCTTCCCTCTTGTTAATGGTTGGGTTGGACAGTCCTTTGGGGTTGGCTCCGGGGTGCGCCAGGGTTGTCCCCTGAGTCCCCTGCTCTATGTGTTTGCAATCGACCCCTTCATCAGGAGGCTAGAGAGCGGCATGTTGTGTGGGGTACCAGTGGGGCTCCCGGGTGAGCCGCCATTGAGGGTTGTTGCCTATGCGGATGATGTGTCGGTGATTGTCACTGGGACGGATGAAGCGGAGGAGGTGGTCTCTCTGACATCACGGTATTCTGAAGCATCAGGCTCCAAGATCAATCAGGAAAAGACTGAAGTTTTCTGGATGGGAAAGGATGGTGAGGATTTTGATCTCCCGGACACCTTTCCAGTGCCCCAGGAAAGAATTAAGATACTAGGCATTGAATTTGGACCCGGCGATTATGGCCTCAAAAACTGGGAAGGCAGACTGGAAATTGCCAATACTAAGGTGGTCAGCTGGAAGAGATGGAAGTTATCTATGAGGGAAAGGGTTGATCTGATTAAGACTTACCTGATTCCGATCTTCTTGTATGTCAGCTTTGTCTGCATCTTGCCAGTGTCTCTCTATGCTAGGGTCAGTAGTGTGTTCTTCCAGATGCTGTGGGGGAACAGACTGAACCCCATCAAGAGGAATGTCACCTACCTATCCAGGAGGGAGGGTGGCTTAGGTATGGTCAACCCAGTTCTTTTCTTTTCACTGCTATTTCTAAAGTTTAACATTGGTAATATGCTTGCAGTGGAACCTCCTGGATGGGTAGGCATATTTAGATCTTGGTTTAGGCCTTTTCTACGACTTTGGGAAGAAGGTGGCCAAGTGAAGAATCGCAGGGGTCATCGTGGTCAGCTACCAGCCTATGTCGCTCCATGCCTGAAGTTACTGCGGCAGTGGCGATTGTCGGCTGAAGATCTCAGATCGGTTCCAAGGAAAGTCCTTATGAGTCGAGTCTTGAGCGAAGTCTTTCATGACCCACTGGCCTTAAGGGATTGCCCGGGCCCAGTTTTGAGGGCGGGGTTAAGACTGATTAATTTGGATAGAGTACCCCCTAAATTTAGGGATCTGGCCTGGTTGTGCTTCCATGGGAAGCTCTATGTTCGGGGCAATTTGAAATTCCGCAGTGGGATGGATCGTAGCTGTCCTCGGGAGGAGTGTGCAGATGAGGAGGAGACTATGGATCATTTTCTGCTTCATTGCCCTTTTAACATAGAGGTGTATAAACAGGTGGGGCGGGCCCTCGGTGTTCCTTTCCTCTCCAGGCTGGGTTATGCTGAGTGGGTGTACGGAGCATTCAATACCGGTGGAGTTTTTTGTTTGGATACACTTTTTTTAGTTAGCCTAGTAGTCCGTTATTTCACCTGGAATGCACGGTGTCAGGTCAGCATTCGGCAAAAACTCCTTCCTGTTGAGGTGGTGGTGTGTGACATTTTGCATGAGGTGGGGAAGATTCGGGAGTTTGAGAGAGACAAGCGGGGTCAGGGGGCTTGGTTGAAGGCGTGGAGGGGTTTCAAGCCTCCCTGACTGCCAGGAGTCTCTTTCCCGGGTGTGGCTGTCTGTCTCTTATCACCCTAGATTATCAGTATTTTTGATGAATTTTTGATAAATGGCTGCGTACATAGGTGATGGGTTGTGCCTCTTAGGCCCTCTCTGCTGCTTTATGTAGATAGTTTTCTAGGGATGTTTTGGTAGTGGATTATGTATATATTGTATATATTCTGAACATGGATGTGTATTCCTTTGTTTTCTGTTGAAGTTTTGTACTATGGTTTTGTTTTTTACTTTTGTATAAAAATTGGTTGCTTGATTCTTTTCAATAAAAGATCAATAGTGTCCCATCATTGGTGTCAGTGAGGAATAGTGCCCCATCATTGGTGTCAGTGAGGAATAGTGCCCCATCATTGGTGTCAGTGGGGAATAGTGTCCCATCATTGGTGTCAGTGGGGAATAGTGTCCCATCATTGGTGTCAGTGGGGAGAATAGTGTCCCATCATTGGTGTCAGTGGGGAGAATAGTGTCCCATCATTGGTGTCAGTGGGGAGAATAGTGTCCCGCCCATCATTGGAGCACAGGTGTGTCAGGAAGAAGGTGCCTCTGAAGCTGCTCTGTGAGAAGGGAGTGGTGGTGAAATCTATCCCAGCTCTCCTGGCCCCCTTTCTGGGGAGGCCATGGAGGGCAGCGGGGCCTCTCCTGCTGGAGGCTCCCAGCCATCTCCTGGGCCGTCAGGTGAACTGCCTGCCTCTGCACAAGCTGATCTCTCTACCCCTGGTGAGGATGAAGGCTCGGAGGCCATTCGGGAGCGAGTGGTGGCCGGGATTAAGGTCCTGAACAGGGAGAGGGACAAGCTGTACAAGCTGAGAGCGGAGTTGAAGCGCCTGCGAAGGCAACGTGAGGGCTTACATAGCCAGAAACGGGGATCCATGGATCCGGAAATCCAGCTGGCCAAGGTCCGTGTGGATCATCAGGAAACCATCGTGGCCATGATGGAAGGCAGAGATGGGCCCTTTAAAGAGAAGTTTTGCAACGACAAGAGGTTTGGAAGGGTGACAAAGATGGAGGTGGAGGAGGAGGAGACCCCCAGTTCTGACCCCCTGCCCCCCCAGGGAGAGGTAAGAAGCCCCAGGCCTTCCCAGGACTCAGGAGGCATGCTAAGGGCCATCCAGGTAATGGAGTCTCCTATGCGGGGGGATCAGATGGTGTTTAACGAGGAAGACATTACTGATGATGTGCCTGATAAAGTAAAGCCTGCTAAGTCCCATGTTGTGGATAAGACTGTTTTTGTGCCATCTAGCACCATGACTGATAATGTGCCTAATGACAATGTTGTGCCTGCTGAGGCTGCAATGCAGCAAGACTTGCATTCAAAAAATGTCATTTCTGTAAATGAACTGCAAGTGTCAGAAGAGCCCATTAACCCTTCTTTGGCTGAGTCCAAAGCTGTTTGCCCCACTGCTGCTGAGGGCTCTACAGTGCAGCATCAGGAGACAACTGGTATTGCAGCAACTGTGACTATTGCTGATGGGAATGTGTGTGTGGCTGAAAAAAATCCTCCCAGTTCAGGTGTGATGAACAATGGTCCCAGTACACGTGTGATGAACAATGGTCCCAGTACAAGTGTGATGGACAATCCTACCAACTCTGTTCATGCAGATAATGTGCAGACTAATGTGACTTCAGTGTGGGCCCCTGGCCCTGAGAAACCTACATTTGCAGAGGTGGCACACTCTGCTCCTGGTAGTCCCGCTCCCAAGCGGGGTTTTCCCCTACAAGCTGCCACTTTGAGCGCCCCAGGATCTGGTCTTGGGTCTCTGGCTTCTGCTGGGGGTCCCAGACGGAATGTAGTTATTCTGAAATGGGAAGGTGGTGCCATCCCTCCAGCACGGCGTGCGGTGGTAGATATGATATTGGAGATGGGTTTTGGTGCAAATGACCTGTATGCCTTTATACACGTAGCTGGGACAAGGGACTATACGGTTAGTTTCATCAGGCCAGAGGGTCTTGACCTATTCTGGGAGCGATATGAGGCTCAGTGCAGGTCAAGACCTGAATGGGAAGGTCTGGTCCCAGTTGCGGTTTCTCAGAGGTCAACAGTAAAAAAAATTACCATTATCCTGACCAATGAGAGTGTTCCTGCTCGGGATCTAGAGGTCTGGTTAAGGAACTATGGGGAGGTTTTGACCAAACCTAATAAAATCCATGATGAGCGTAACATCTGGACTGGGGGATGGTCGGTAACAGTCAGGTTGGCCAGGGATGGGAATGTTGTCCGTCACCTGCCCTCCTCAGCTTTCATAAGGAGGGATAGGATGACTGTTTTCTACCCTGGTCAGCCGAAGCTGTGTCACCGCTGTGGAGAAAAGGGGCACTTGAGCTCCTCCTGTTCAGCCTTGATGTGTTCAGTGTGTCGGGGGCAGGGTCATATGGCTAAGGACTGTACCAGGAAGATCAGGTGCAACCTGTGCCTGCGCCTTGGCCACCCCTACAGCAGGTGTCCTGAAGCCTGGCACAATATGGAGAAGGAGGTAGTAGATGACATGTCAAGGCTGGACAGGATGGAGGGTGAGACCCCTGGTGTACCATCCTCCTCTGCGGTGACCCCCTCCCCCGGTCCTGCTCAGGATCCCTCTCCAGTTCCTGTGGCCACCCCTCCTGTGTCTGTAAGTACTCCTTCTGTTTCTGTCTCTGTGTCCCCCCAGCCTACTGTACCCTCTCCTCTTGTGTCAGAACCTTCCAAGTCTGTGCCCCCCGAGTCAGTTACCCCCCAGGAGTCTACCCCTCCTGAGTCTGACTTAAAGGGATCACCCCCCCCACCAGCGTGTACTAAAAAGGTTGCTTCTTCCTCTGTAAAGAAGTCTTCTAGAAAGACTTTAAAGAAAAAAGTAAGAGATGAGGGCATCTCTGAGGCTGACCTGCAGTACCTGGAAGAGAGAAGGAAGGTTGGGAGGCGGAAGAGGCAGGCGGTGAGGACGGAACGGGGACGGGAAGCTCCGGTTCCTGTCTCCAGCCGTCATAGGTCCTCCAAGTGGGATATTTCTTCATCCGGAGCTTCTTCTGAGAGAAGTTCCGATTCCGAAATGGACTTTGAGGCGGCCTCTAGAAAGAGAGAGGCTTCTGGTGATGAGCAGCAGAGGGGAGCTAAGAAGCAATCCACCAAATAACCCAAATGGCGGTTCCCCCTCCGGTAAAAGTGGTGACAATTAATGTCGCCAGCATTAAGTCAGTAAGAGCTCGTTCTATGGCCTTCTTTTTGTTCAGCCAATTAGATGCTGAAATTTTATTTTTGCAAGAGACTAGGCTCACCTCCTTGGCAGATATACATATGGCCAAGAGAGAGTGGAGGTATGGTCCATCTTACTGGTCTCTTGCGGCCGAGCCTTACGGCGGTGTGGCGGTGTTGTTTAAAACCGGCATGGTAACTGTCCGGCGGGTTATTGAGGTGGAGATTGGGAGATGTATGGTCTTAGACGTCCTTGTGGGAGGGCAGGACCTGCGCCTAATCAATGTTTATGGGCCGCACACAAAGTGGGACAGGAAATGCCTTTTTACAAGGATCAAGCCATTTCTTTTTACATCCCGGCAAGTGGTCTTTGGAGGTGACTTTAATACAATAACTAGGCCCAAGGACAGGAAGGACTTCAAGGACAGGCTGGGATATGATAGCGTTTTTTTAAATAGTATGGTTAGGGATGCTGGTCTTGTGGATGTGCACATTAAGCACCTCCCAGATGACACCGGGTTCACTTTTCATCGTGGTAATAGTCAGAGTAGGATAGATAGGTTTTTTTTGAAGGAGGCCTCTGCTTTCTCGCCCCCAGTGGTGCAGGCAGTAGAGTTCTCTGATCACTGTATGCTATCTGTGGTACTGAATGCTTCAGACGCCCCTCAGAGGGGCAAGGGCATCTGGAGATTAAATTCGACACTACTCAAGGAAGAACATGTTAGACAATCCTTTGAGGAATTCTTTCAGGCACAGGTGACCATCCTGGACTTTTGTAGCAGCAAGGCTGAGTGGTGGGAGCTGACCAAAAAGAGGATCGCTGGATTCTTCAGGGGCCTAGCCAATAGAAATCAGTTTAATAAATACATGACCTACCAACGTTTACGGAGGAAGCTGGATATTCTTGTCTCGAGAGGAGGAGATCCTGGGGCAATCTCCGAAGTGAAACTCCTTCTCAGGAAGTGTCAATATGACCGGCATGCCTCTTTGGTTCTGGAGAGGGACTATGGGAAGTACCACTCGCCTGACCCTTACCAGAACTGCAAACAAGGTGTAGCTGTTAAAACGGTCGTTGGCCTTAAGGACAGTACAGGTTCCTTGACAAAGTCCAGGTCAGGGATTCTGGAGGTCGTGAGGTCCTTTTATGCCGACCTTCTTGGGAGGAAAGAGCTTGATCGTGACAAGATGGAAAGCTTTTTGGACTCTACTCCAGGTCTAAATGGTGGAGATGTTCCATTGATGAATTTGACAGAGGAGATCACAGTCGAAGAGGTGATGAGGGCAATTGAACAGCTTGCCATCAAAAAGTCGCCTGGACCGGATGGCTTGACGGCTGAGTTTTACAAAGCCTTTAAGTCTATTCTGGCCCCGCATTTGGTAGAGGTTTTTAACAGTTGCCTTGCTGAGGGGGTGCTTTCCCCTTCCATGAGGCACTCGGCTGTGATTCTTCTTTCAAAGGGTAAAGATCCTTCGATGATTGAGAATTGGCGCCCCATCAGCCTTCTTAATGTCGATAGAAAGATACTGGCAAAGATATTTTTCTGGCGCCTATCGTCAGTGGCAGAGTCTTTGCTTTCTCGCCATCAGCACTGTTCGGTCCAGGGTAGGAGCACCTTCACAGCGGTTTTAGCTGTCCGGGAGGCCTTGGAGCGGTGCAGGGCTGCAGGCTGGGGAAAGTATTTGCTGACATTGGATCAGGCAAAGGCTTTTGATCGTGTTAACCATGAGTACCTGTGGTTGCTCCTTAGTAAGTACGGTCTGCCGGGTGGTTTTGTCGATTGGCTGAAAGTCTTGTATAAGGGGGCAGAAAGCTTCCCTCTTGTTAATGGTTGGGTTGGACAGTCCTTTGGGGTTGGCTCCGGGGTGCGCCAGGGTTGTCCCCTGAGTCCCCTGCTCTATGTGTTTGCAATCGACCCCTTCATCAGGAGGCTAGAGAGCGGCATGTTGTGTGGGGTACCAGTGGGGCTCCCGGGTGAGCCGCCATTGAGGGTTGTTGCCTATGCGGATGATGTGTCGGTGATTGTCACTGGGACGGATGAAGCGGAGGAGGTGGTCTCTCTGACATCACGGTATTCTGAAGCATCAGGCTCCAAGATCAATCAGGAAAAGACTGAAGTTTTCTGGATGGGAAAGGATGGTGAGGATTTTGATCTCCCGGACACCTTTCCAGTGCCCCAGGAAAGAATTAAGATACTAGGCATTGAATTTGGACCCGGCGATTATGGCCTCAAAAACTGGGAAGGCAGACTGGAAATTGCCAATACTAAGGTGGTCAGCTGGAAGAGATGGAAGTTATCTATGAGGGAAAGGGTTGATCTGATTAAGACTTACCTGATTCCGATCTTCTTGTATGTCAGCTTTGTCTGCATCTTGCCAGTGTCTCTCTATGCTAGGGTCAGTAGTGTGTTCTTCCAGATGCTGTGGGGGAACAGACTGAACCCCATCAAGAGGAATGTCACCTACCTATCCAGGAGGGAGGGTGGCTTAGATATGGTCAACCCAGTTCTTTTCTTTTCACTGCTATTTCTAAAGTTTAACATTGGTAATATGCTTGCAGTGGAACCTCCTGGATGGGTAGGCATATTTAGATCTTGGTTTAGGCCTTTTCTACGACTTTGGGAAGAAGGTGGCCAAGTGAAGAATCGCAGGGGTCATCGTGGTCAGCTACCAGCCTATGTCGCTCCGTGCCTGAAGTTACTGCGGCAGTGGCGATTGTCGGCTGAAGATCTCAGATCGGTTCCAAGGAAAGTCCTTATGAGTCGAGTCTTGAGCGAAGTCTTTCATGACCCACTGGCCTTAAGGGATTGCCCGGGCCCAGTTTTGAGGGCGGGGTTAAGACTGATTAATTTGGATAGAGTACCCCCTAAATTTAGGGATCTGGCCTGGTTGTGCTTCCATGGGAAGCTCTATGTTCGGGGCAATTTGAAATTCCGCAGTGGGATGGATCGTAGCTGTCCTCGGGAGGAGTGTGCAGATGAGGAGGAGACTATGGACCATTTTCTGCTTCGTTGCCCTTTTAACATAGAGGTGTATAAACAGGTGGGGCGGGCCCTCGGTGTCCCTTTCCTCTCCAGGCTGGGTTATGCTGAGTGGGTGTACGGAGCATTCAATACTGGTGGAGTTTTTTGTTTGGATACACTTTTTTTAGTTAGCCTAGTAGTCCGTTATTTCACCTGGAATGCACGGTGTCAGGTCAGCATTCGGCAAAAACTCCTTCCTGTTGAGGTGGTGGTGTGTGACATTTTGCATGAGGTGGGGAAGATTCGGGAGCTTGAGAGAGACAAGCGGGGTCAGGGGGCTTGGTTGAAGGCGTGGAGGGGTTTCAAGCCTCCCTGACTGCCAGGAGTCTCTTTCCCGGGTGTGGCTGTCTGTCTCTTATCACCCTAGATTATCAGTATTTTTGATGAATTTTTGATAAATGGCTGCGTACATAGGTGATGGGTTGTGCCTCTTAGGCCCTCTCTGCTGCTTTATGTAGATAGTTTTCTAGGGATGTTTTTGGTAGTGGATTATGTATATATTGTATATATTCTGAACATGGATGTGTATTCCTTTGTTTTCTGTTGAAGTTTTGTACTATGGTTTTGTTTTTTACTTTTGTATAAAAATTGGTTGCTTGATTCTTTTCAATAAAAGATCAATAGTGTCCCATCATTGGTGTCAGTGGGGAGAATAGTGTCCCACCATTGGTATCAGTGGGAGGAATAGTGTCCCACCATTGGTGTCAGTGGGAGGAATAGTGTCCCACCATTGGTGTCAGTGGGAGGAATAGTGTCCCATCATTGGTGTCAGTGGGAGGAATAGTGTCCCATCATTGGTGTCAGTGGGGGGGATAGTGTCCCACCATTGGTGTCAGTGGGGAGAATAGTGTCCCATCATTGGTGTCAGTGGGGAGAATAGTGTCCCATCATTGGTGTCAGTGGGGAGAATAGTGTCCCATCATTGGCGTCAGTGGGGAGAATAGTGTCCCATCATTGGTGTCAGTGGGGAGAATAGTGTCCCATCATTGGTGTCCGTAGAAAAGAATAGTGTCCAATCATTGGTGTCAGTGGGAGGAATAGTGTCCCATCATTGGTGTCAGTGGGAGGAATAGTGTCCCATCATTGGTGTCAGTGGGAGGAATAGTGTCCAATCATTAGTGTCAGTGGGAGGAATAGTGTCCCATCATTGGTGTCAGTGGGAGGAATAGTGTCCCATCATTGGTGTCAGTGGGAGGAATAGTGTCCCATCATTGGTGTCAGTGGGAGGAATAGTGTCCCATCATTGGTGTCAGTGGGAGGAATAGTGTCCCATCATTGGTGTCAGTGGGAGGAATAGTGTCCCATCATTGGTGTCCATAGGAAGAATAGTGCCCCATCATTGGTGTCAGTGGGAGGAATAGTGTCCCACCTTTTTGCTTTTTGGAACTTAGACCAAGTGGAACTGGGCTAAGTGTCCCCATAAGCTGTAACTGAAGGCCGTCCTTACCGTGAATAAAGGTTCGCGTTGGTCATGAAATCGAAAGCCCTGCTTGAATGGTCCTGAAAGTTCTATGAAATATTTCATCAGTGAGAGGAATAGTGTCCCATCATTGGTGTCAGTGGGGGGGATAGTGTCCCATCATTGGTGTCAGTGGGAGGAATAGTGTCCCATCATTGGTGTCAGTGGGGGGGATAGTGTCCCACCATTGGTGTCAGTGGGGAGAATAGTGTCCCATCATTGGTGTCAGTGGGGAGAATAGTGTCCCATCATTGGTGTCAGTGGGGAGAATAGTGTCCCATCATTGGTATCAGTGGGAGGAATAGTGTCCCATCATTGGTGTCAGTGGGAGGAATAGTGTCCCATCATTGGTGTCAGTGGGGGGGATAGTGTCCCACCATTGGTGTCAGTGGGAGGAATAGTGTCCCATCATTGGTGTCAGTGGGAGGAATAGTGTCCCATCATTGGTGTCAGTGGGAGGAATAGTGTCCCATCATTGGTGTCCGTAGAATGAATAGTGTCCCATCATTGGTGTCAGTGGGAGGAATAGTGTCCCATCATTGGTGTCAGTGGGGAGAATAGTGTCCCATCATTGGTGTCAGTGGGGAGAATAGTGTCCCATCATTGGTGTCAGTGGGAGGAATAGTGTCCCATCATTGGTGTCAGTGGGAGGAATAGTGTCCCATCATTGGTGTCAGTGGGGGGGGATAGTGTCCCACCATTGGTGTCAGTGGGGAGAATAGTGTCCCATCATTGGTGTCAGTGGGGAGAATAGTGTCCCATCATTGGTGTCAGTGGGGAGAATAGTGTCCCATCATTGGTATCAGTGGGAGGAATAGTGTCCCATCATTGGTGTCAGTGGGAAGAATAGTGTCCCACCATTGGTGTCAGTGGGAGGAATAGTGTCCCATCATTGGTGTCAGTGGGAGGAATAGTGTCCCATCATTGGTGTCAGTGGGAGGAATAGTGTCCCATCATTGGTGTCAGTGGGGGGGATAGTGTCCCACCATTGGTGTCAGTGGGGAGAATAGTGTCCCATCATTGGTGTCAGTGGGGAGAATAGTGTCCCATCATTGGTGTCAGTGGGGAGAATAGTGTCCCATCATTGGTATCAGTGGGAGGAATAGTGTCCCATCATTGGTGTCAGTGGGAAGAATAGTGTCCCACCATTGGTGTCAGTGGGAGGAATAGTGTCCCATCATTGGTGTCAGTGGGAGGAATAGTGTCCCATCATTGGTGTCAGTGGGAGGAATAGTGTCCCATCATTGGTGTCCGTAGAATGAATAGTGTCCCATCATTGGTGTCAGTGGGAGGAATAGTGTCCCATCATTGGTGTCAGTGGGGAGAATAGTGTCCCATCATTGGTGTCAGTGGGGAGAATAGTGTCCCATCATTGGTGTCAGTGGGAGGAATAGTGTCCCATCATTGGTGTCAGTGGGAGGAATAGTGTCCCATCATTGGTGTCAGTGGGAGGAATAGTGTCCCATCATTGGTGTCGGTGGGAGGAATAGTGTCCCATCATTGGTGTCGGTGGGAGGAATAGTGCCCCATCATTGGTGTCCGTAGGAAGAATACGTACACTACAGAACAAACATCCTATTCTAGCACCTACCTAAGTAGAGGGTGCTACATACCAAAATAAAATAATAAAAAACAAAAACTGCTGACACCAATCTCATCCCTAGTACTGACACTGCCCACTGGTCTACCGAGCATCATGTGTCTTTGAGTTTTGGGGTGCACACCTATGCTTGTCACTGCCAGGTGTCACAGAAAAAAGTCGCTGGGGGGGGGGGGGGGCCCCCCATCAAAAGTTTGCCATAGGGCCCCATGAATACATCCCTGAGTGGAAGTGTTCTCTGAAGTCTCATTTACCTAAACAAGCAATACAAAGTATAATAAACTTTTTTTTTTTTTTTTTTTACCGTTCTGCCTCTTTTGACGTCATCAGAACTCCTATCGGGGGATTCCGCGCCTCCGGGAGGGTCAGACAGCGGAGCCGACAACGTGACAGCCATATGGAGAAATATTAGAGAGTAAATGAGTAGTATGACACCCATCTGTGGCCCCCCTCCGATACCTCCGTAACCTGGGAATGGCGCGCTTTCCGCAGGCAGGTTAATCCTTCCCTCCTACACCCCCGAACAGCGATCTGCGATCCACAAACTTTCCAAAACCACAGCAAACACCAGACTTACACCGAGACACTCCCTTTTTAAAGATCCAGGCTATCCAAATAAAGTTTAAAGTGTAAAGTCTAGGCAAAACTTTTTATACATTCGATTTTATTTCACAAAGGTTAGCACAGACAGCTTAACCACTTCACCTCCGGAAAGTTTTACCCCCCCCTCCTTTTCTGACCAGGCCAATTCTGTCTATTATTCATCGCTGCGCTACTTTAACCACTGTAAGGACCAAGCCTCTTTCTGAGATTTGGTGTTTACAAGTTAAAAACGATTTTTTTTTTGCTAGAAAATTACTTAGAACCCCCAAACACTATAATATATATATTTTTTTTTTCCTAACACCCGAGAGAATAAAATGGCGGTCGTTGCAATATACTCTATGTTACACCGTAATTGCGCAGCGGTCTTACAAGTGCACTTTTTTGGGGAAAAAATACACTTTTTTGAATTTAACAGTAAAGTTAGCCCAAACCTCACCTTTGTGTTCGCTTCTGCATGCGAGCTCGGCGGGACGGGGCGCATTTACTTTTATCTTTATTTATTTATTTTTTTTACACTGTTCTTTAAAAAAAAAAAAAAAAAAAAAAAATTTGTGTCGCTTTTATTCCCATTGCAAGGAATGTAAACATCCCTTGTAATAGAAAAAGCATGACAGGTCCTCTTTAATGTGAGATCTGGGATCAAAAAGACGTCAGATCTCATATTTACACTAAAATGCAATAAAAAAATTAAATAAATTGTCATTTGAAAAAATAATCCCCCCCCAAAAATTTCCCTTTAAGAGCTATGGGCGGAAGTGAGGTTTTGACGTTGCCTCTGCCCTGCTATGGTATGGAGACGGGGTGGGGGCCATCTTCCCCCTCACTCGTCTCCATACTCAGCCACAGGAAGGACCCGATCGTCTCCGCCGCTGCCGACGGCTCTGGTAATCGAAGGAGGGCACGGGAGAGCGGTGGGAGGGGGGCCCTCTCCCGCCGCCGATCACGGTAATCCTGCGGCGAATCCCCAGCGGAGACCACCATTATCTAAAACTGGACCACCAGCTGAAGACGAGGATACCGGGGTTGTGGTACCTAGATGCTGCCATAACAGAGGTATCCCTCTTCAAACAGCCAACGTATATCGGCGTGCGGCGGTCCGGAAGTGGTTAACTGACAATTGCGCGGTCATGCTACACTGCACCCAAACAAAATTTGTATCATTTTTTCACACAAATAGAGTTTTCTTTGGTGGTATTTGATCACCTCTGAGTTTTTTTGTTTTTTTTTGCAGGAGAGGTAATTATAAAATATTTTGTATTGTAACCCCTTCACGCCAACCTTACGCAAATTTGCGTTCATGGCTAGAAGGAGTTATACAGGGATGATATGCAGCTGCAGGCAGCACCACGGTACAGTTTTTTTTAGAGCGGGCGGTCGGCTTTTTAGTGATAACAACCAATGCAGCTAAAAGCCACTCGGCTGTTATACTAAAGGAGCAGGAGGGGCAGGGCCGTCGAAACAGGACAGGCAAAGCAAGCAACTGCTTGGGGCCCTGAGCTGGCCGGGGGCCCCAGCAGTCCCGCACAGCAGGAAGGAATTTTCCCGCACAGCAGGAAGTGGAGCAAGAGGAGACAGCACGGGAG
This sequence comes from Rana muscosa, assembly GCA_029206835.1. Classification (NCBI taxonomy): domain Eukaryota; kingdom Metazoa; phylum Chordata; class Amphibia; order Anura; family Ranidae; genus Rana; species Rana muscosa. The sequence continues at coordinate 212,964,894 of JARGYO010005626.1, forward strand.
GAGGAGGTAAGACAAACCCCCCCCCCACTTCCACTGTAATGTCGGGCGATCGGCGCCCCCCCTCCCGGGATCGGCGCCCCCCCCACTCCCACGATCGGCGCCCCCCCTCTCGCGATCCCCAAATTCCTTCAAACGGCCCTGAGGAGGGGACGTCTCCCTAGGGTGACCACATTTCCAAACTACCATTCAAGGACACCCTCCTTTCCCAAAAATTGGACACAAGAGGCGGGATTTATGATTTCTCCAATCACAAGCAGGGGGCGGGGATTGTGCTCCTCCAGGCATTCCCGGCCAGGACAAGTACTGTCAGTGAGTAAAGCGGTGATGTGGCGGCCTTTTTTTGGGGGCATCAGATTGGCCCGGGGGGGTAGCTGTGTCAGTTTCATTCTGGGACACTGTATTGTCCTGGAATGAATGTGCCCGGGACAGACCTGCAAAATGTGGGACTGTCCCGTGAAATCCGGGACATGTGGTCACCCCCCGCCCGCTGCCTTCCATCGCTCTTCCCAAGCCTCCCGTCCCACCGGGATACCTGAGCCACCATGCGGCGTATCCACCGACTAGGCTGAGACCCGAACAAAGCCGGATTCGGCACTGATCGTGTCTCCGATGTAAAATCCCGGAAGCGACGTCACAACGTCACTTCTCGTTTACTCGGCTGCCGATTTTAAAAAAGACAATATTCAGAATCGCAGTTTCTGGTGATCTGCATACTTTTAAGTGCAAAGAAGGGATTTGGGGTCTTTTAGACCCTCCGATCCCTCCATAAAGAGGACCTGTCACCACCTATTACTGTCACAGGGGATGTTTACATTCCTTGTGACAGCAATAAAAGTGATCAAATTTTTTATTTATTTTTTAGGGACAATGTAAAAAAAATAAAAAAAAATTTAATAAGAAAAAATAAATTATTTTTAAAGAGCGCCCGTGCCCATGAGCTCGCACTGCAAAGAAAACACATACATAAGCCTCGCCCGCAAATTTAATCACACATGTGAGGTATCGCCACGATTGTCAGAGTGAGAGCAATAATTCTAGCACTTGATATCCCCTGTCACTCTAAACTGGTAACCGTTATTTTTTTTTAAAGGGTCGCCTAAAGAGATTTTTAGGTACCGTAGTTTGTCGCCATTCCACGACACAAAAAAAATTGGGCTAACTTTACTCTTTAGGCTTTTTTTTTAATTGATCAAAGTGTCTTTTTCCCCCAAAAAATTGCGTTTGAAAGACTGCTGTGCAAATACAGTGTGATATAAAATATTGCAATGATCGCCATTTTATTCTCTAGGGTCTCTGATAAAAAATATATATATATAATGTTTGGGGCTTCTAAGTAATTTTCTAGCAAAAAATACGTATTTTAACTTGTAAGCAACAAATGTCAGAAATAGGCTTAGGCATGGAAGGGTTACGGGAATCCTGTATAAAAGGGCTTTTTTTATTTCATAAATTCTCAATACAAGTGGAGCGCTACCCCCACAGGAGCTGCTGGTGAATGTTGGTTGTCTCCCACCCTGCACAGCCAGGCACATGAATTTCTCAATCATTCCTGAGACAAGAAGCAGCTTTGTTTTTGTTTTTTTATTTAGGGGGAACTGAACTTGGATGGGGAAGGGTTATTATGGGATGCCCACTTGATCAGTAGAAACTCTTCAGGTCACATAACTATATACATTGAGTATATACGGTACATACTTCTTCTCTTCTACCTCCAGTGCACACACTTGCTTGTAGAACTACAACTCCCAGGACCAGCTAGCACTTTGAGGACGGTCTGACAAGAGCGTATTCAGACCATAGCAAATGCCCTCTGCAGGCAGGGACTGTGGGCCCCTTAAGCGGTGTAGCAAAAATAGAGGTCTTTGGTGCTAGCTTTCCTTTCCTGTGGCTACTGTTCCCAGCACCACCTCTCCAGGCACCACCAGCCCACCTGGCCGAAGCTGCCCCCTTCACTAACTCTCCTGGTTATTTCTCCACAGTCCGCCCAGACTGTTTCTGCATCCATCCCAGACTTCTTGCACCCAGTCCCTTCAGGCATGCCCCTTGCCAACCCATCTGTTGGGGATTGGTCAGGACCCTCAGAACACTCCCGTTAGCTCCTCCTAGACCCCTGCCAACTACTTCTGGAATCTTCTCCAAGTTTCCAGAAAGAAGGGGGAGTCTCCAGAGAAGCTGCTGATGAGTCATCCAGCCTACCCGAGTCACTCAAACTCTGACCGAGAAAACACACAGGCTTGACTGCCAACCAAGCCTGAAAATGTACCTACTCTATCACAAAACATCCTACTAGGTGGGGTGAGTGAGTGAGTGAATAACTTGTATAGCGCTACAAATGTGAACTAAATCGCCTCAAGGCGCTTATTTCCATCCGGTGTCGTCCTGATCCTTCAGAAGAGGTGGGTCTTAAGTTTTTTCCTGAAGGCCCGGTGGTTTTCTTCCATGCGGATATTTGTGGGTAGAGCGTTCCATAGCCGTGGTCCTTGGACTGCGAATCTTCGTTCTCCCTTAGATTTGTAGCGGGACTTGGGGATGTGGGGGAGGTTTTGGTTGGTTGATCAGAGAATGCGATTGGGTGTGTAGTGTTTTATTTTCTCGCATAAGTATTGTAACGGCACCCCAAATACGAAAGGGGGTAACGCCGTTTAGATCCCTTCCCTCTCCTGGACACAAATTTACTGCCGATCCTCCACAGCCAGACGACCACTTCCCATAGGAAATAATCCTTCTGAAAGAACGAGACACACTCTGTATCTTTCCAGGATAGACTCTCTTTATTGAAAAAAAACATTTTAACTTTTATACACATCCAATACTGCATTAACCTGAATGAACAATGGTCCAGCTCCACCCACAACATAACAAGACCCAATACACATTATTTTGACGTCTGTTAGGAGACAACAGGTTCTAATCCCCTTTCAGTTCAAAAGACTTTACACAATAGAAACATGACAACCTTCAATACACATCTCACAATGAAAGGATTTGTAGCCTGTCTGTCTGAGTACAATACACACAAGTATAGAGTTAATTATCCCTATTCACACTAAAAGGGTCTTCAGACGCCCTTCTAGATTCATTTACATCACAACTGGCAGGTAACACATCTCTCAATTAACCTGTTGAGTTCAGAATAAAACAACCAGTACATATTGTGGACTAAAATTACTATTTCAATTTCAAGCAATCCAAGCCATATTCTTAATGTCCATTGTTTCCTGGCTCACCCTGTGTCCAAAGTGACCCCTCTGTCACAAGTATTGAGGAGCGTTTCCTTGTGTGCATTTGTGGGTGAGGCAGAGGGTCTTGAATGTGACCCGATCTTTTACGGTTAGCCAATGTAGGGTCCTCAGGGATGGGGTGATTGATTCCCAGGGTTTTTTCCCCGTTACCAGTCTGGCTGCCGTGTTCTGGACGACTTGTAGGCGCAAAATCTGGTATTTGGGTAATCCTAGGTAGAGGGAGTTTGCATAGTTGAGTCGGGAGTTGATGATTGTTCCAACTACTACTGCTATGTCCCCTTCTGGGATGAAGGGGATGAGTCTACGCAGCAGGCGGAGAAGATGGTGAGATCCGCTGACTATTGATCCTATTTCTTTCTCGTACATCACGGGACACAGAGCGACATAGTCATTACTAATGGGTTATATAGATACCGTCAGGTGCTGGCACTGGCAACTTCCAAAACCGGAAGTACCCTCCCCTATATAAGCCCCTCCCATCCGGGAGCACCTCAGTTTTTTGCCAGTGTCTAAGGTGTTGGTCAAGAAGAAACATGTGTTTTTCACTGAGCTTGCGTACAGGTTCTTTTGGGCCTCAGTAAGCTATTCCGGATCCGACCAAAAAAGCTTCATAGCTAAATGGGGTACCCGGGCCTTGCAGAGAAGAGCAAGGTTTTGCCTGTAATGCTTCTCTTAGGAGAGCTGGACCCTGGGATCCAGAGCTCTGGTCATACCCACGACCAAGATGTTTTCTGTGCAGGGTGCTATACAGGTCCAGGGGAGTGGAATCCTTGGGAACCCGGTCCCTGAAGGTTTGATTACAATGCCTGCCGTGATAGGTGAAGTTTGGGCTTTTGTGGACCAAACAAAGTCCTGCGGCGGGGAACAGGTAAGTGGGGGCCCCCAGGAACTTGGTTCTATTGGGGGACCCCCAAGCCTAATTTGTCTTTCTGTCTGTTACCTAATGGCATTCCCGCAAAATTCTGTGCATGCCTGTAACTACTAAAAAAATGTAATAATTTTTAATGGTGGTCAAGAAAAAAAAATAAATTTTTTTTATATATATTTAATATATTAGACTGCGGTACCTGTGTTTGTCCACTAGAGGCCGCTGTGGAACGTTTCTTGTCATGTGGACTAGTTTCTTTTCATCAGAGCGAGTCCAGGCAGATGGTGAGTTCTCTTATGGGAAACTGCTTCCTCTGCCATGTTGCAATGCTCGTCCATCCCCCGGCCTGCGGCAAAGGGGCCCTGGCTCTTGTCCCTGGTTTCCATTTTCGAAATTAGCGCCGAAGGCGCACGTGGCCGCGCGCGTGCGCGTGCACGCGCCTCTATATATAGAGGTGAGCCGGGAAAGGGGGCGGAGCCTGGGGGATGACGCTCTGTGCGCGCCGCAGCGCTTCTGCGCATGTACGGGCGTCCCAGCATGTTAAAAACCACAATTTTGTGTGGTGAGCTGGCTATGAGGTACAGAGACAGAGCTGGCAACATTTAAAGAAGGCATACAGCAAGCGGTTGATACAGGCATCCCCTAGAAAGGCACATTAGTAGACACCAACTGTTTCTTATAGCAGCATTTATGCTAGACTATTGTCAGTAACTGGTGTATTTCGGCTGGAATACCTCAGCTTTGTGGCTTAGGAATATGCCGTCTAAAAACTCCGGGACTAGAAATTCCAGGAGGAATAGGGGGTCTCCATCGGGCTCTGAGGATCTTGGGCATGCTTTGGCTGCACCAGTCTCCCCTGAAGAATCAGAGGTTAGTGACCGTAGAGCACCCTCAGGAGTACCTGGTACTGTGGCTGTCCTCAGTTCACCTGCTCCTGTGTATGTAACAGAGGAGGTTTTTTCCTCAGCTCTGGGAGGGCTGGAAGAGAGATTGTCAGCATTGATCGCGGCTTCCCTGTCACAGGAGAAAAGCGCCCGATCTCCGTCTCCTCCCTCAGAGTGCCTGTTAACAGAGCAACAGTCCCATACAGGGATCGACCTACCTGAAGGGGATCAGGATGAGGTCGATTCGGTTGTAGAGGAATCAACAGTGGAAGAGCCGTTCTCAGCATCACATGCTGAAAGGTTATGGGTTCAGTCCCTGACTAATATGGTCCGATCAGCATTTAAAATGCCACTTGCGGAGCCATCATCCACTTCTGTCTCCTCGTTGGGGTCGCTAAAAGCTCCCCAGACTGTTTGTTCCTTTCCGATCCATCCTTTACTGGAAGGGCTCATTTACCAGGATTGGGAGCATCCTGACCAAATATTTACTCCCCCCAAGAGATTTCCGGTGGTCTATCCCATGGAGGATAAGTTCATCAGAAAATGGAGGGTCCCTACAGTGGACGCAGCCATCTCTTGTGTGAATAAATCACTGACATGTCCGGTGGATAATGTCCAAATGTTCAAGGACCCAATAGATAAAAAATTGGAGTCCTTATTAAAATCTGCTTTTTCTACAGCAGGATTGGTGACACAACCAGCAGTGGCAGCTATTGGGGTCTGCCAAGCAGTGAAGGATCAGTTGAAGCAGGTCTTAAGAGACTTGCCAGATCAGCAGGCTCTTTCTCTAGCTGATCTACCTAGAGCCTTATGCTTTGCGGTGGATGCTATAAAGGATTCAATCCATCAGGCCTCCCGCCTTACGCTGTCTGTAGTACATATGCGCAGGCTTCTATGGCTCAAAAACTGGTCTGCTGAAGCTCCCTGTAAAAAATTGCTGGTCAGCTTCCCATTTCATGGTGAACGCTTATTCGGGGAAGACCTGGACAAATATATCCAGAGAATTTCCAGCGGTAAAAGTACACTTTTGCCGGTTAAAAATAGAATTAGAGGTCCCTCTTTTAAGAGGCCTGCTTCTCCAGTCCCTAGGACATCGGCTGTGAAACAGTTCCGACGGCCTCCTCGGTCAAATCCCGGAGGTAAAAATCAGGGACAATTGCAGGGTAACAAGAAGCCCTGGAGCAGGAGAGGTACAAAACCTCCCCCAAAGTCAAATGCATGAAGGGTTGCCCCCACCCAATCGGGTGGGGGGAAGACTTCAGTTGTTCACAGAGACCTGGCGGGACACGATCCGAGACAGATGGGTGCTCTCCGCAGTAGATCTGGGATACAAATTGGAGTTAAAAAACTCCCCTCCTTCCCGCTTTATAAGGTCAAACGTGCCAAGGGATCCCCAGAAGAGAGGATCCCTCCTGTTGGCACTAGAACAATTATTGCTCCAAGCAGTAATTATAGAGGTTCCCCTGGAAGAATGGGGGTTCGGGTTTTACTCAAACCTCTTTACAGTCCCGAAGCCAAACGGGGACGTGAGGCCCATATTAAATCTAAAAGGGCTAAACAAATTCCTACATATCAGGACTTTCCGGATGGAGTCGATCCGGTCGGTAGCCACTGCCCTACAAGGGGAGGAATGGTTAGCCTCGATCGACATCAAAGATGCTTATTTGCACATTCCCATCTTTCCAGCCCACCAAAAATTTCTACGCTTTGCGGTAGAAGGGCGCCATTTTCAGTTCAGAGCCTTACCCTTCGGTCTGGCCACAGCACCAAGAGTGTTCACAAAAATTCTGGCCCCATTATTGGCCAATCTAAGAACACGAGGTGTAACGATAATGGCACATCTAGACGACTTGTTGCTGATAGACCACTCAGTGGAAAAACTAGAAGTGGTTGTTCACGAGACAATCAAGTATCTGGAATATCACGGTTGGATTATCAACCGAGACAAGTCAGCCCTAAAACCAGTCAAAAGTCTGGAATACTTGGGGCTAAGGCTGGATTCAGACCAGAGAAAAATTTTCTTGCCTCAAGAAAAGGGGTCGTCTTTGAGAGATTTGATCCACTTAGTGGGTTCAAAAAGACAGCCATCCATACGCCTGTGCATGAGGCTGCTGGGAAAAATGGTGGCATCATTCGAAGCAGTACCCTACGGTCAATTCCATTCAAGGAAGTTGCAAAGGGCCATACTGTCAGCCTGGAACAGAAAAGTTCAGGCTCTGGACTTACCAATGTCCTTGTCCCCTTCCGTTCGCAAGAGCCTCCGCTGGTGGTTGGTTCCCCAGAATCTGGAAAGAGGGAAATCCTTCAGTCCGATTTCTTGGAAGGTGGTCACTACAGATGCCAGCCTTATAGGCTGGGGAGCAGTGCTGGAGCAATGGTCTCTCCAGGGCAGATGGTCGGATGCGGAAAAGGCCCTGCCCATCAATCTCTTAGAGATACGAGCAGCCCGGTATGCCCTAGTAGCATGGACATCCAAACTCCAAGGGTCCCCTGTCAGAATTCAATCAGACAATGCCACAGCAGTGGCATATATCAATCGTCAGGGGGGCACCAGGAGTCGTGCAGCCCAAAGGGAAGTAAATTACATCCTGAGATGGGCAGAAAGATATGTCCCAGCCATATCTGCGGTATTCATTCCAGGAGTGGAGAATTGGAAGGCGGACTTTCTAAGTCGCCAACAATTATGCCCAGGGGAATGGTCCCTTCATCCCGAGGTTTTCCGGACAATATGTCAGCGGTGGGGAACACCGGATGTAGATCTGCTAGCATCCAGATTCAACACAAAAGTGGACAGGTTTGTCTCTTGGACAAGGGATCCCCTAGCTTGCGGCTCGGATGCCCTAGTGTTCCCTTGGGATCAGTTCAAGCTGATATATGCATTCCCACCGCCACAATTGTTACCTCGATTACTCCGCAGAATCAGGGTAGAAAAGAAACCAGTGATTCTGGTGGCTCCAGCGTGGCCCCGAAGAGCATGGTACGCGGAGATTGTAAAAATGTCTGTGGGGAGTCCTTGGACCCTCCCACATCGTCCGGACCTGCTTTCGCAAGGACCGATATACCACCCTTCCTTACCAGCCCTAGGTTTGACGGCCTGGCTATTGAAGCCCACATTCTAAAAAAGAGAGGGCTCTCTAATGCTGTGGTATCTACCATGATCAATGCCAGGAAGCCGGTATCCAGGCAGATCTACTATAGAATCTGGAAGGCGTACATCGCCTGGTGTGAGGCCAAGAAATGGCATCCACGTAAATACGTAATAGGTAGGATTCTGGACTTCCTACAATGGGCTGTAGATAGGAAGCTTGCCTTGAGTACTATCAAGGGTCAGATTTCGGCCTTGTCAATATTTTTTCAAAGGCCCTTGGCTTCGCATTCACTAGTCAAAGCCTTTATACAAGGAGTGATGCGTATTAGTCCTCCGGTTAATATTCCCATATGTCCATGGGATCTAAACTTGGTTCTGTCGGTTTTACAGAAACAACCATTTGAACCATTACAGCATATTTCCTTGGTGCTTTTCACCAGGAAATTGATTTTTCTAGTAGCCATTTGTTCGGCTAAAAGAGTGTCGGAATTAGCAGCTATGTCCTGTAAAGAGCCATATCTGGTTATCCATAAGGACAGAGTAGTATTACGTCCTCAGCCAGCCTTTCTTCCTAAGGTGGTATTGAGGTTTCATTTGAACCAAGATGTGGTTCTTCCTTCTTTTTTCCCCAGACCTACTTCGGTAGAGGAAAAGTTATTGCATTCTTTGGATGTAGTAAGAGCAGTTAAAGCTTATCTAAAAGCCACTGCTCAGATTCGCAGAACGGATACTTTGTTTATTCTGCCGGAAGGCCCCAGAAAGGGTCAGGCAGCGTCAAAATCTACTTTAGCCAGGTGGATTCGACAGGTCATAATACAAGCCTATGGCTTGAGAAGGAGACCGCCTCCGTTCAAAGTTAGAGCGCACTCCACGAGAGCAGTTGGAACTTCATGGGCAGTGCATCACCAGGCCTCCCTGGCTCAAATCTGTAAGGCCGCAACATGGTCTTCAGTTCACACGTTTACTAGGTTCTACCAGGTGGACGTTAGAAGTCAGGAGGATGTCGCCTTTGGGCGCAGTGTGTTGCAGGCCGCAAAAGATCCTCATGTCTGATAGCGCTCAGCTTATATATGGTGTATCCCCCCCCTCATTTGGCATTGCTTTAGGACATCCCATTAGTAATGACTATGTCGCTCTGTGTCCCGTGATGTACGAGAAAGAAAATAGGATTTTTATAACAGCTTACCTGTAAAATCCTTTTCTTGGAGTACATCACGGGACACAGAGCTCCCGCCCCTCTTTGGGGACACTTATTGCTTTGCTACAAAACTGAGGTGCTCCCGGATGGGAGGGGCTTATATAGGGGAGGGTACTTCCGGTTTTGGAAGTTGCCAGTGCCAGCACCTGACGGTATCTATATAACCCATTAGTAATGACTATGTCGCTCTGTGTCACGTGATGTACTCCAAGAAAAGGATTTTACAGGTAAGCTGTTATAAAAATCCTATTTTGTGCATCCATCAACATATCTCAAAGATGACTCTGAGACTATTGACTTTGGTGCTCGGGGTGATGGTTTGTCCAAGGATGGTGGGTGGTGTCCATGAAGTTTTAGCTTTTGTCTTTCGGTTTGCATGGAGGAGAAGAAGTTCTGTTTTGGATCCATTGAGTTTGAGGGAGCTGTCAGTCATCCAATGATCGATCAGTAGGAGGCATTTTTCTAGTCTGTGATATTGGTCTTTTTTTTCGGTGATGCAAAAGTAGAGTTGAGTGTCATCAGCGTATGAGTGGTAGCACAGGTCCTGTTTGCTGATGATTTTGAGGAGTGGGCAGAGGTAGATGTTGAGGAGCACGGGTGACAGGGGTGATCCTTGAGGGACTCCACAAGAAATTGCGCGAGTTTCAGAGGTGAAGGCTCCTAGTTTCACTGTCTAGGAACGATTTTCTAAGAAGGATGCGAACCAGGGTAGATCTGAGTCTGCGACTCCGGCTACTTCTTTAAGGTGAATGAGTAGAGTTTTGTGGTCTACTGATGAGGTCCAGCAGCACCAGGAGACATGATTCTCCGTCATCTGCTGCTTCGAGGGCATCATCCCATATTTTGAGTAGGGCTGTTTCTGTGCCATGGCCTGGGCGGATGCCTGATTGTAGTGGGTCCAAGAGTTTGTGGGTGTCCAAATGGAGTTGTAGCTGTTGTACTACTGCTTTCTCCATAATCCATCTCCATTGGGTGCTACACAAGTGAATGGAAATGCAAAGCAGCTTGAAGCAACACGATACAAGTCAGAAGGAGGTGAACTAAAGGTCAGATGCATCCATGAAGACACTGATAAATGTCTCAAACGGATCTCAAATGTTAACTAAACTCACCTAGAAGGTTCTGTATTTGGTATCAGCACAAGCTCCATGAAATGGGAAGATATGCTGTGTAAAGTGTTCGATTTTATCCACCCCAGAGTTTTAGGTGTTGACTGGGTTTAAAGTGGTTCTTTTTTTAACCACTTAAGCCCCGGACCATTTGGCTGGCCAAAGACCAGAGCACTTTTTGTGATTCGGCACTGCGTCGCTTTAACTGACAATTGCGCGGTCGTGCGACGTGGCTCCCAAGCAAAATTGACGTCCTTTTTTTCCCACAAATAGAGCTTTCTTTTGGTGGTATTTGATCACCTCTGCGGTTTTTATTTTTTGCGCTATAAACAAAAATAGAGCGCCCATTTTGAAAAAAAAAAGCAATATTTTTAACTTTTTGCTATAATAAATATTCCCCAAAAATATATAAAAAAACAATTTTTTTCCTCAGTTTAGGCTGATACGTATTCTTCTACATATTTTTAGTAAAAAAAAACACAATAAGCGTTTATTGATTGGTTTGCGCAAAAGTTATAGCGTCTACAAAATTTAGAGGGATGTCTGAGCCAGTAGTTGGGCTCGGATGGTTGAATTGCATTTAATTTTGCCTCTGCTCTAGCTGTGGTTTGCCCGATAGCATTTTCCTTTATCACCTGTAGGTGGCGTTACCACCTCAGGCACCTGTTGGAACACGGGCAAACCATGGTACATCGAGTGGCCCTTCTCAGCAGCGGTACAGTGGGAGTGGTCGGCCCCCTGTGCCTGCTGGGAGGGGATCCCAATCGGTCCATCCAAATGGGGAGGAAGCTATCTTGATGAAGGAGACCAGGGAAGCACCTGCCCTGGAGGAGACCGGCAAAGTACTGCTGTCTCGGGTGAGGCCTGGCAACTTTATCAAGGAGGGACCCGCTATACTACAAGCACTGCAGTTCGCTGCATTGGCTTAAAGGCTCTTTAACTGTACGGCTGGAAGTTTGAGACTTTGAAATCCTGTGGCAGGATTCTTGGACTATCTATTTTGTTCAATTTTAAAAGGTCTGTGGCAGAGACTTTGTACACTTCAAAAGGTCTGTGGCAGAGACCTACTTCATCTGGGCAGTCTGTGGCAGAGACTGTCCTGTTGCTGGTTCGTGAGTCATCCCGGCTGCTAGGCCATGTGAGAGGACTATCTGGGTGACCAATACCCACTCTAATCACTGAGTGGTGAGTGATTTTGATCTGATACTATTATATTTTGTGGCAAGTGCCTTAACCTTCCCCTACTCTTCTATACCTTCTACTTCTCAACGTTTACTGCATAAGAAAAATAAAGCCTAACTGTTTGTTTGAGGTTTTACATCTGTGTGGACATTGCATTACTACAGACTTTCCTACCCGGACAACGCAGCTGAAGAGGTAACGTGCAAAACCCAAAAATAACCAGCGGCCCTCTAGGGGGTATTGCTACACGTTGTCAGGGTCACCTGTGGCCAGGTGACAGATGCACACCGTAGGGGGACAGGAGTGCACCGCGAGGTAGTGAACCCTATGGCTGGCTTCTGCGGATAGGAAACTGGGTGGTTGTGGAAAGCGGGACCAGAGGAGCACAACCGGGATCCCAACGGAAGCGAGAGCCAAGATTCCCCAGGGCGCGGAGTCTAAGACCCAGCTGGTCTTCCCCAGGGCCTCTAGTGGTGAGGATGTTACGCTGCAGGCTGGGACCAGGTCGCGGCCCCTGGAGTTTCCTAGCTCACGCCCCGTAGGATAAGGGGAAAAGAGGGGAAGCAGCAGCACACGATAGAGAGAACCGAATAACAAGCTGAAGGTCAGGGGCCACAAGCAGACAAGGATAACGAAGAACAAGCCGAAGGTCAAGGGTCACGAGCAGACAGGGATAGTCGGGGACAAGCCAATAACGTAACAGAGAGACAGACGTAGCACACGGCAGGCAGGAACCCAAACACACAATGCCTAACAAACACGTTGATCAGCAAAGCAGGCTTGCAGTGCACAGGTTAATATAGTGTTCAGTGATAGGGCCTGGGGTGGAGTCAGGCTGGGAGGAGATTATAAAGGAAGCCAGGTGAAGGAGGTCTGGTCTCTAGATGAACACATGAGGAGGAAGGTAAGATGGCAGACAGACATTAATGCATATCCATGACAGTACCCTCCCTCTTACGAGGCCTCCCCCTTCCCCGCCTGGGCCCAGGTTTAGAGGGAAACTTCAGATGAAACTCCTTTAACAGACGAGGTGCAAAGACCTCAGATGCAGTGATCCAAGACCTCTCCTCAGGACCAAACCCTTTCCAATGAACGAGGTACTGAAGAACGCCTTTACAGAGTCGGGAGTCCAGAATTTGACTGATCTCGTACTCCTGATTATCCTCAGAGACAGGCGCCACGGTAGGGAGAGGACGAGAGAATTTATTGAGGACTAAAGGCTTTAGAAGAGCAACATGAAAGGAGTTAGTGATTTTAAGGCTCTTAGGAATCTGGAGTTTGAAACAAACCGGATTCAGTTTAGCAGTTACCGTGTATGGACCGATGAATCGTGGAGCAAACTTCAGAGAAGGAACTCGGAGCTTGATGTTCCTGGTAGAGAGCCAGACTTTGTCCCCTGGCTGAAGAGAAGGCGGTTTACGCCTGCGGCGGTCGGCAAAGCCTTTGAATTTTTCAGCAGCTGCCCGGAGGGAATCATGAACGTGACCCCAAACGGAATTGAGAGACTCCTGAACCGAAGCCAAAGCTGGAATGTCTGGAGAACAGATCATGGGAAGAGGAAGTTGAGGGTGTTTTCCATAAACTGTGAAAAAGGGTGTCTTCTGCGAACTGGTATTCACATGATTGTTATGGGAGAATTCTGCCCACGGGAGTAGAGAGGACCAATCGTCATGGTGAGAAGACACAAAGGTGCGAAGAAAGACCTCTAACTCCTGATTAACCCTCTCAGTCTGTCCATTGGATTGGGGATGGTAAGAAGAAGAAAAATCCAAGACAATATTGAGGGATTTGCAAAAGGCTCTCCAAAAACGAGACGTGAATTGGACTCCCCTGTCGGAAACAATATGAGAAGGGACCCCATGTAGGCGGAGAATTTCCCGAATGAAAATGGGAACCAAGGCAGGGGCAGAAGGAAGACCAGGAAGAGGAACAAAATGAGCCATCTTGGAGAATCGATCGATTACCATCCAAATGACTGTATTATTCTCAGACAGTGGGAGATCGGTGATAAAATCCATGGCAATATGGGCCCAGGGTTCCTTAGGAATGGGCAAGGGCATGAGGAGACCAGCAGGAGCTTGTGTGGAGGATTTGGACTAAGCACAGACATGACAAGCTTTAACGTAGTCTTTGACGTCTGAGCGGAGATTAGGCCACCAGTAGTGACGACTGATGAGTAGGAAGGATCGGAGGAATCCAGAATGCCCTGCCACCTTGGAATCATGTCCCCAACAAAGGATCTTAGCTCTTAGCTCAGTGGGGACAAAGGTCTTACCAGGCGGAATTTTAGACTTCAGGGTGGTAGAGTGGGCAACAATGCATGAGGTGGGAATGATCGGCTCAGGTTCAGGGGCGGACTCCTCGTCCAAAGTGTCAAATGACCTAGAGAGCGCATCAGCCCGACCGTTGCAGGAACCAGGTTTGTAGGTAATCGTGAAATTAAAACGGGCAAAGAAGAGACTCCACCTGGCCTGTCTAGGATTCAGACGTTTAGCATTCTGTAGATACTGTAAATTCTTGTGATCGGTAAAGATCGTTATGGAGTGAGGGGAACCCTCCAAGAGATGACGCCACTCCTCTAACGCCAATTTAATTGCGAGAAGTTCCCGATCACCGATGGCATAATTCCTCTCTGCCTGAGAATTTTTTTTGGAGAAGAACGCACATGGTTGGCGTCTCTTCTCAAAGATTTGAAGAAGCACAGCTCCCACCCCCATTGAAGAAGCGTCCACTTCAATAAAAAATGCATTCCCAGGATTTGGTCTCCTCAAGAGGGGGCCAGAAACAAAGGCCTGTTTCAGGTTGTGAAATGCAGAGACAGCTTCGGGAGGCCAGTCTCTGGCATTCACACCCTTCTTGGTCAAAGCGATAATAGGCGCGGCAATGGAAGAGTAATTCCTTATGAACTGCCTATAATAATTAGTGAAGCCAAGAAAGCGCTGTGTGGCCTTGAGGCTAGCAGGAAGAGGCCAGTTGGTGATAGCCAAGACCTTCCCAGGGTCCATACGAAGCCCCGAACATGAGACGAAGCACCCCAAAAACAGGACCTCAGAACATTCAAAGGAACATTTCTCCAGCTTGGCATAGAGATTGTTCTCTCTAAGACGTTGAAGTACAGTGCGGACATGGTTTCTGTGGACGAGCAGATTCTCAGAAAAGATCAGAATGTCATCCAGATAGATGACAACAAACTGGTACAGCAGATCTCTGAAGATTTCATTGACAAAGTTTTGAAACACGGCTGGAGCATTACACAGACCAAAAGGCATCACCAGATATTCGTAATGCCCGTCTCTAGTGTTGAATGCAGTCTTCCATTCGTCACCCTCCCATATTCGAATGAGATTGTACGCGCCTCTGAGATCCAACTTGGTGAAAATGGAGGCACCCTTCAACCTATCGAATAGCTCAGATATTAAGGGTAAGGGGTATCGATTTTTAATAGTAACCGCATTTAAACCCCGATAATCGATGCAGGGTCTTAAGGTACCTTCCTTTTTGGCAACAAAAAAGAACCCTGCCCCTGCAGGCGATGAGGATTTCCGGATGAAACCACTCTCCAGATTCTCTGCTACATACTCCGACATGGCCTGGGTCTCTGGGATGGACAGAGGGTAGGTACGACCCCTGGGTAGAGTTGCTCCGGGGACAAGATCAATAGCACAGTCAAAAGACCTGTGGGGAGGAAGCACCTCAGCTGATTTTTTACAGAACACATCCCGGTAATCGCTGTATGCGGCGGGAAGATCAGAAGAAACAGAAGTGGCAGCAACCGGAAGACTCTCCTTGGGGGTCACCTTGAGAAGACACGACGAGAAACATGAGGAACCCCAGGCCAGGATCTTCCCAGAGACCCAGTCCACATGTGGAGAGTGGAGCTGTAGCCAAGGGAGGCCCAATACAACTGGGGTAGAGGCCTTGGGTAGAATAAGAAAGGATATCCACTCCTGGTGGAGAATCCCTACCGACATCCTAATGGGTAGCGTCTGGAAGCGAATAGGGCCCCCTGGGAGAACAGTGCCATCAATTGCCGAGACTACCAATGGGGTAGTGAGAGGTGAAAGGGTAAGCTTCATAGAAGAAGCAGTTCTCCAATCCATAAAATTGCCGGCAGCCCCGGAATCGAGGTATGCAAGGGTTGACTGAGGAGAAGTGCCTACATGAAGGAACACCGGCAAGAGCAGGCGAGAAGGTGATGTTTCTGGGTCCAATACTCCACCTTCCAAATGTATTAGACCCGAGCGTTTCCCGGACGAAGCGAGCAGGAGTCACGAAAATGACCCTTGCCCCCACAATAGAGGCACAAGCCCAGAGTTCTGCTCCTAGCACGTTCTTCGGGGGTTAGTCTGGTCCGGCCCAGCTGCATAGGTTCTTCAGCAGGTAGAGGATGCTCCACGGAATGAAGGGAGGGGAGCTCAGTTTCCTCAGTTTAGGCTGATACGTATTCTTCTACATATTTTTAGTAAAAAAAAACACAATAAGCGTTTATTGATTGGTTTGCGCAAAAGTTATAGCGTCTACAAAATTTAGAGGGATGTCTGAGCCAGTAGTTGGGCTCGGATGGTTGAATTGCATTTAATTTTGCCTCTGCTCTAGCTGTGGTTTGCCCGATAGCATTTTCCTTTATCACCTGTAGGTGGCGTTACCACCTCAGGCACCTGTTGGAACACGGGCAAACCATGGTACATCGAGTGGCCCTTCTCAGCAGCGGTACAGTGGGAGTGGTCGGCCCCCTGTGCCTGCTGGGAGGGGATCCCAATCGGTCCATCCAAATGGGGAGGAAGCTATCTTGATGAAGGAGACCAGGGAAGCACCTGCCCTGGAGGAGACCGGCAAAGTACTGCTGTCTCGGGTGAGGCCTGGCAACTTTATCAAGGAGGGACCCGCTATACTACAAGCACTGCAGTTCGCTGCATTGGCTTAAAGGCTCTTTAACTGTACGGCTGGAAGTTTGAGACTTTGAAATCCTGTGGCAGGATTCTTGGACTATCTATTTTGTTCAATTTTAAAAGGTCTGTGGCAGAGACTTTGTACACTTCAAAAGGTCTGTGGCAGAGACCTACTTCATCTGGGCAGTCTGTGGCAGAGACTGTCCTGTTGCTGGTTCGTGAGTCATCCCGGCTGCTAGGCCATGTGAGAGGACTATCTGGGTGACCAATACCCACTCTAATCACTGAGTGGTGAGTGATTTTGATCTGATACTATTATATTTTGTGGCAAGTGCCTTAACCTTCCCCTACTCTTCTATACCTTCTACTTCTCAACGTTTACTGCATAAGAAAAATAAAGCCTAACTGTTTGTTTGAGGTTTTACATCTGTGTGGACATTGCATTACTACAGACTTTCCTACCCGGACAACGCAGCTGAAGAGGTAACGTGCAAAACCCAAAAATAACCAGCGGCCCTCTAGGGGGTATTGCTACACGTTGTCAGGGTCACCTGTGGCCAGGTGACAGATGCACACCGTAGGGGGACAGGAGTGCACCGCGAGGTAGTGAACCCTATGGCTGGCTTCTGCGGATAGGAAACTGGGTGGTTGTGGAAAGCGGGACCAGAGGAGCACAACCGGGATCCCAACGGAAGCGAGAGCCAAGATTCCCCAGGGCGCGGAGTCTAAGACCCAGCTGGTCTTCCCCAGGGCCTCTAGTGGTGAGGATGTTACGCTGCAGGCTGGGACCAGGTCGCGGCCCCTGGAGTTTCCTAGCTCACGCCCCGTAGGATAAGGGGAAAAGAGGGGAAGCAGCAGCACACGATAGAGAGAACCGAATAACAAGCTGAAGGTCAGGGGCCACAAGCAGACAAGGATAACGAAGAACAAGCCGAAGGTCAAGGGTCACGAGCAGACAGGGATAGTCGGGGACAAGCCAATAACGTAACAGAGAGACAGACGTAGCACACGGCAGGCAGGAACCCAAACACACAATGCCTAACAAACACGTTGATCAGCAAAGCAGGCTTGCAGTGCACAGGTTAATATAGTGTTCAGTGATAGGGCCTGGGGTGGAGTCAGGCTGGGAGGAGATTATAAAGGAAGCCAGGTGAAGGAGGTCTGGTCTCTAGATGAACACATGAGGAGGAAGGTAAGATGGCAGACAGACATTAATGCATATCCATGACAGTACCCTCCCTCTTACGAGGCCTCCCCCTTCCCCGCCTGGGCCCAGGTTTAGAGGGAAACTTCAGATGAAACTCCTTTAACAGACGAGGTGCAAAGACCTCAGATGCAGTGATCCAAGACCTCTCCTCAGGACCAAACCCTTTCCAATGAACGAGGTACTGAAGAACGCCTTTACCGAGTCGGGAGTCCAGAATTTGACTGATCTCGTACTCCTGATTATCCTCAGAGACAGGCGCCACGGTAGGGAGAGGACGAGAGAATTTATTGAGGACTAAGGGCTTTAGAAGAGCAACATGAAAGGAGTTAGTGATTTTAAGGCTCTTAGGAATCTGGAGTTTGAAACAAACCGGATTCAGTTTAGCAGTTACCGTGTATGGACCGATGAATCGTGGAGCAAACTTCAGAGAAGGAACTCGGAGCTTGATGTTCCTGGTAGAGAGCCAGACTTTGTCCCCTGGCTGAAGAGAAGGCGGTTTACGCCTGCGGCGGTCGGCAAAGCCTTTGAATTTTTCAGCAGCTGCCCGGAGGGAATCATGAACGTGACCCCAAACGGAATTGAGAGACTCCTGAACCGAAGCCAAAGCTGGAATGTCTGGAGAACAGATCATGGGAAGAGGAAGTTGAGGGTGTTTTCCATAAACTGTGAAAAAGGGTGTCTTCTGCGAACTGGTATTCACATGATTGTTATGGGAGAATTCTGCCCACGGGAGTAGAGAGGACCAATCGTCATGGTGAGAAGACACAAAGGTGCGAAGAAAGACCTCTAACTCCTGATTAACCCTCTCAGTCTGTCCATTGGATTGGGGATGGTAAGAAGAAGAAAAATCCAAGACAATATTGAGGGATTTGCAAAAGGCTCTCCAAAAACGAGACGTGAATTGGACTCCCCTGTCGGAAACAATATGAGAAGGGACCCCATGTAGGCGGAGAATTTCCCGAATGAAAATGGGAACCAAGGCAGGGGCAGAAGGAAGACCAGGAAGAGGAACAAAATGAGCCATCTTGGAGAATCGATCGATTACCACCCAAATGACTGTATTATTCTCAGACAGTGGGAGATCGGTGATAAAATCCATGGCAATATGGGCCCAGGGTTCCTTAGGAATGGGCAAGGGCATGAGGAGACCAGCAGGAGCTTGTGTGGAGGATTTGGACTAAGCACAGACATGACAAGCTTTAACGTAGTCTTTGACGTCTGAGCGGAGATTAGGCCACCAGTAGTGACGACTGATGAGTAGGAAGGATCGGAGGAATCCAGAATGCCCTGCCACCTTGGAATCATGTCCCCAACAAAGGATCTTAGCTCTTAGCTCAGTGGGGACAAAGGTCTTACCAGGCGGAATTTTAGACTTCAGGGTGGTAGAGTGGGCAACAATGCATGAGGTGGGAATGATCGGCTCAGGTTCAGGGGCGGACTCCTCGTCCAAAGTGTCAAATGACCTAGAGAGCGCATCAGCCCGACCGTTGCAGGAACCAGGTTTGTAGGTAATCGTGAAATTAAAACGGGCAAAGAAGAGACTCCACCTGGCCTGTCTAGGATTCAGACGTTTAGCATTCTGTAGATACTGTAAATTCTTGTGATCGGTAAAGATCGTTATGGAGTGAGGGGAACCCTCCAAGAGATGACGCCACTCCTCTAACGCCAATTTAATTGCGAGAAGTTCCCGATCACCGATGGCATAATTCCTCTCTGCCTGAGAATTTTTTTTGGAGAAGAACGCACATGGTTGGCGTCTCTTCTCAAAGATTTGAAGAAGCACAGCTCCCACCCCCATTGAAGAAGCGTC
This sequence comes from Rana muscosa, assembly GCA_029206835.1. Classification (NCBI taxonomy): domain Eukaryota; kingdom Metazoa; phylum Chordata; class Amphibia; order Anura; family Ranidae; genus Rana; species Rana muscosa. The sequence continues at coordinate 212,984,371 of JARGYO010005626.1, forward strand.
CACTTCAATAAAAAATGCATTCCCAGGATTTGGTCTCCTCAAGAGGGGGCCAGAAACAAAGGCCTGTTTCAGGTTGTGAAATGCAGAGACAGCTTCGGGAGGCCAGTCTCTGGCATTCACACCCTTCTTGGTCAAAGCGATAATAGGCGCGGCAATGGAAGAGTAATTCCTTATGAACTGCCTATAATAATTAGTGAAGCCAAGAAAGCGCTGTGTGGCCTTGAGGCTAGCAGGAAGAGGCCAGTTGGTGATAGCCAAGACCTTCCCAGGGTCCATACGAAGCCCCGAACATGAGACGAAGCACCCCAAAAACAGGACCTCAGAACATTCAAAGGAACATTTCTCCAGCTTGGCATAGAGATTGTTCTCTCTAAGACGTTGAAGTACAGTGCGGACATGGTTTCTGTGGACGAGCAGATTCTCAGAAAAGATCAGAATGTCATCCAGATAGATGACAACAAACTGGTACAGCAGATCTCTGAAGATTTCATTGACAAAGTTTTGAAACACGGCTGGAGCATTACACAGACCAAAAGGCATCACCAGATATTCGTAATGCCCGTCTCTAGTGTTGAATGCAGTCTTCCATTCGTCACCCTCCCATATTCGAATGAGATTGTACGCGCCTCTGAGATCCAACTTGGTGAAAATGGAGGCACCCTTCAACCTATCGAATAGCTCAGATATTAAGGGTAAGGGGTATCGATTTTTAATAGTAACCGCATTTAAACCCCGATAATCGATGCAGGGTCTTAAGGTACCTTCCTTTTTGGCAACAAAAAAGAACCCTGCCCCTGCAGGCGATGAGGATTTCCGGATGAAACCACTCTCCAGATTCTCTGCTACATACTCCGACATGGCCTGGGTCTCTGGGATGGACAGAGGGTAGGTACGACCCCTGGGTAGAGTTGCTCCGGGGACAAGATCAATAGCACAGTCAAAAGACCTGTGGGGAGGAAGCACCTCAGCTGATTTTTTACAGAACACATCCCGGTAATCGCTGTATGCGGCGGGAAGATCAGAAGAAACAGAAGTGGCAGCAACCGGAAGACTCTCCTTGGGGGTCACCTTGAGAAGACACGACGAGAAACATGAGGAACCCCAGGCCAGGATCTTCCCAGAGACCCAGTCCACATGTGGAGAGTGGAGCTGTAGCCAAGGGAGGCCCAATACAACTGGGGTAGAGGCCTTGGGTAGAATAAGAAAGGATATCCACTCCTGGTGGAGAATCCCTACCGACATCCTAATGGGTAGCGTCTGGAAGCGAATAGGGCCCCCTGGGAGAACAGTGCCATCAATTGCCGAGACTACCAATGGGGTAGTGAGAGGTGAAAGGGTAAGCTTCATAGAAGAAGCAGTTCTCCAATCCATAAAATTGCCGGCAGCCCCGGAATCGAGGTATGCAAGGGTTGACTGAGGAGAAGTGCCTACATGAAGGAACACCGGCAAGAGCAGGCGAGAAGGTGATGTTTCTGGGTCCAATACTCCACCTTCCAAATGTATTAGACCCGAGCGTTTCCCGGACGAAGCGAGCAGGAGTCACGAAAATGACCCTTGCCCCCACAATAGAGGCACAAGCCCAGAGTTCTGCTCCTAGCACGTTCTTCGGGGGTTAGTCTGGTCCGGCCCAGCTGCATAGGTTCTTCAGCAGGTAGAGGATGCTCCACGGAATGAAGGGAGGGGAGCTCAGACTGGCTAGGACCCAGAGAGTGCTGGCGTCTTTTTTCTAAGGACCTCTCTTGAAAACGAATGTCGATCTGGTTGCATAATGAAATTACATCGTCCAGACCGACGGGAATGGCTCTTCCCGCTAATTCGTCTTTCACTTGGTCAGAGAGGCCATGTAAAAAGGTAGCGACCAGGGCCTCATTATTCCAGCTCAATTCAGCTGTGTGGATACGGAACTGAAGAGCATATTGCCCCACTGAACTAGATTCTTGGCGAAGACGTAAGACAGCACTAGCCGCTAAAGAAGCCCGAGCCGGCTCTTCGAAGATATTACGAAAGAGCTTCAAGAATTCGGACAGACTGGAAACCACCGGATCGTTCCTCTCCCACAGGGGGGCAGCCCAGGCCAAAGCTTCACCGGAGAGGAGGGAAATGATATAGGCTACCTTAGCCCGGTCAGACAGGAAGCTTTGAGGCTGAAGCTCAAAATGAATAGTGCATTGGCTGAGAAACCCCCTGCAGGCCTTGGAGTCCCCAGAGAAACGGAACGGAGCTGGCAATCTTAGTGAGTGTAAGGCTGCGACTGGTGCTATAGGTACAGCCGCTGGTTGTACTTGGGGTTGCGGATTCGGGGTTCCCAAGGAGACCTGAAGCTGCTCGAATCGAGAAGCCAGATCCTGGAGGAATCGCATCACCTGGGTCTGATTTGATTCCTGGGTCTCAAGTCTGCAAACTATGCCCTGCAATGGATCATCCGCGGGAAGCGGGATGTCAGCCGGGTTCATGGCTGATCAAACTGTCAGGGTCACCTGTGGCCAGGTGACAGATGCACACCGTAGGGGGACAGGAGTGCACCGCGAGGTAGTGAACCCTATGGCTGGCTTCTGCGGATAGGAAACTGGGTGGTTGTGGAAAGCGGGACCAGAGGAGCACAACCGGGATCCCAACGGAAGCGAGAGCCAAGATTCCCCAGGGCGCGGAGTCTAAGACCCAGCTGGTCTTCTCCAGGGCCTCTAGTGGTGAGGATGTTACGCTGCAGGCTGGGACCAGGTCGCGGCCCCTGGAGTTTCCTAGCTCACGCCCCGTAGGATAAGGGGAAAAGAGGGGAAGCAGCAGCACACGATAGAGAGAACCGAATAACAAGCTGAAGGTCAGGGGCCACAAGCAGACAAGGATAACGAAGAACGAGCCGAAGGTCAAGGGTCACGAGCAGACAGGGATAGTCGGGGACAAGCCAATAACGTAACAGAGAGACAGACGTAGCACACGGCAGGCAGGAACCCAAACACACAATGCCTAACAAACACGTTGATCAGCAAAGCAGGCTTGCAGTGCACAGGTTAATATAGTGTTCAGTGATAGGGCCTGGGGTGGAGTCAGGCTGGGAGGAGATTATAAAGGAAGCCAGGTGAAGGAGGTCTGGTCTCTAGATGAACACATGAGGAGGAAGGTAAGATGGCAGACAGACATTAATGCATATCCATGACACACGTGGGGGTTCGTCCGGGATATTTGCCGTTGCCTTTGACAACCGGATTACTGTTCTTTTGCTTTTTGGAAAGTCTGCCATTGAGAAAGTGTTGAACTGTGCTTTTACCGAGAGAAGAAGGGGTCAAGGGGCACAGATTGCTTTGTTAGCTGCATAGTTCGTGGGCGGGGCCGAAAAGAAAGCTTGCAAGCTACGTGCAAAAAAGAACTAACTGGGAGGAGTTTCCGCCACCTGCGTGCTACACGTGGGTGTATTTGGCACCAAGGGCAGAGATTGTGGACTGAGCAAGAAGAGCAGCATGCCGTCGGTTTTATGGGCCCTAGCTATAACGGGATCCAGGATGCTCCATATGCCTACTACCATGGACACTGCTCAGATTGGAGCCCCGCTTACTGATAAGGGGATCCGACTCAAACCCCGGGCCACTTTACTTTATACACGAGTCGGGATGTGGAGGCCCTGAGCATGCTCTGCCCTGGATGTAACGGACTAGCCGTACAGTTGCGCCCCTTTGGACAATGCCTATCCTGCCGGGAATTTATTTTTGAAGTAGAACAACCCACCGATCCACCCTGCGCTTATCGGGTGGACTAGATTACAGGCACCATCACGCCTGAGGAGGCCTCCCTCACCCCTGCAGTTCAACCCGGCGCACTGCAGATGCGACAGCAAGGGAGTCTGGAGTGGATGTCGCCACCACCACGGAGCCACCAGCGGGCACCGCAGTGGACGCTGCCCTGCCACTACCTGTGTCTCCATCCCACCCGCAAAATGGAAGGTGGGCTATGTTAAGGCCTCCCGCGGCCGCGGTCGAAGCCTACCCCAGCGCTTGCCGGAACCGGACCTCGTGAGCAGTAAAGTCCCCGGGAAGTCCGCGACAGGAACCGGTAAGGAGGCTGGGGATAGAGTGACTGTTATGGCCCGTAATTACCTACTGGCTGAGGAGTTGGATTCCTCAGAATTGGAATCCTTCTCAGATGTTGGGGATGACGAGTTGATTGAGGATATATTTCTGGAAAAGGGATGGGATAACTGAAGATGTATTACCCCGCTCCACAGCCTCCGAGAGGGTTCACCCATGAGTTCTGGGGACACCACACCCTGGGTGGAAACCCCTACCCCTGTTGTAAAGAAGGAGGCTTCACCCAATGACAGGCCCTGGTCTCAATTTGGCACGTCTTTGGTCCGGAGGTCGCCGGACTCGTATGTACTACCCGAGACGGGAAACCCTGGGACGCTACCTAAACTCGCCCGCCTACAGCGGATCTTAATGAAGCGGGTAGCTACCGAGTACGGCTTGGAGTTCCCCTATGTGCCCAAGGAACTTATGCTAGAGATTGAAGCTCGCCGCGAGCAATGGTACAGGGACGCCATCTGGGACTATCTTAAAGTACCCAAGCCGTTTAGGAACTTTGAACACTCGGTTACCATGACCAATCGATTCAAGGGGTGCCGTTTGGACTGGGGCTATGGCCGGCACATCCACGCCGATCGGGTTGTACTCCGCTGTCCAAATAGGGAGGATGCAGTGTACTTTATAACCACCCTGGACAAGCAGTGGAAATCTGTGACTCTACCTGATCCAAGTTTCTTCTTATGACATTTTAAAATGGAAACTTGACCCTATTATTTGCCTCCTGTTTTCCTACAAGCGGAGAATGCTCTGAAAAAGGTGACTTTGTTCTCCACTCTAAAACAATTGTTGCTTTGAAAAAAGAAAAGACAGAGAATGTTTTTATATATCTCTGAAGGACAGTTTTTCTTCCTCTAATTGAACTTTGGGGATTTAGCCAGATAGAATAGGATTGCTGAAAGACGCCGTGTTCAACATTGGTTCTTTGTATGTGTATGATTCAACCCCTGCTTTAAAAAAAAAAAAAAAAAAAAAATGTATGCCTCTAACACTAGGTGGTAGTGGTTTGCTGAATTAGGGAAAGACTCCTATTGCTATCACAGCAATTAAAAAAACTTAAAGAAGGAAAACTGCATTCTCACGGGGATACAGTTTGACTTCTGTGTACAGATATCTGGTAGTTTAGGATTATGTGGTTGCTATGTATGTTTTTTTTTGTCTTCTCTTAGGTACCAGATCTGCTGTCAAGGCTATCGGAGAGTGGGGTGGGATTAGACAGATAGCGATGGGTGGTAGTGTAAATATATATAATGTGTAATATATCTAGATGTCATATATTGGAGAGTTATACCATTCCTTTATTGTATACTGTGTATTTTTCTTTCCTCTTCTTTTCCCCTTCCCAGTTTTTTTGGTTCAGGCACCAAAACCTCAGGCTTGAGGTTTTCATTTTTCTCCAGCCACTGGGGACAGTGTCTTTTTTGAGAGGGGGGTGTATGTAGCACCCACCCCAAAAGGACGCTATTTAAATTTAGAGGGATGTCTGAGCCAGTAGTTGGGCTCGGACGGTTGAATTGCACTTAATTTTGCCTCTGCTCTAGCTGTGGTTTGCCCGATAGCATTTTCCCTTATCGCCTGTAGGTGGCGTTACCACCTCAGTAAGCGTTTATTGATTGGTTTGCGCAAAATTTATAGCGTCTACAAAATAGGGGATAGTTTTATGGCTTTTTTATTAATTTTTTTTTTTTTTACTAGTAATGGCGGCGATCAGCGTTTTTTATCATGACTGCGACATTATGGGAGACACATTGGACACTTTTGACACCATTTTGGGACCATTGTCATTTTTACAGCGATCAGTGCTATAAAAATGCACTAGATGGCGCTGTAGAGGTTAAGTGTGCCCTAGGGAGTGATTCTTACTGTAGGGGGGATGGGCTGTGTGTGACATGACACTGATCTCCGCTCCAATTACACGGAGCGGAGATCAGTGTCATTGTCACTAGGCTTGTTTACATTAGCATCTCCCTGCTCTTCTGCATGCGAACACACGGCGGCATCTTAAAGGGTACGTACCTGTGCGCCCATATGCCTGTCCGTGCCATTCTGTCAACGTAAATAGGCGTGGTGGTTAAGTGGTTAAAGTGGTTGTAAACGCTGTACAACCACTTTTACCTATAGGTAAGCCTATATTAAGGCTTTCCTGTAGGTACTGGAAATATCTCCTAAACCTGCACGGTTTAGGAGATATTTCCTATATGCCCGTGCGCCGATGTCTTCGGCGCATGCGCACTTTTGAAAAGGGCTGTTTTTAAAGGGGTCATACTGTGACTTGTGGCTCCCGCACGCATGCGTGGGAGTGATGTCACGTGACTCCGGACAGTCACAGAGCCAGAGTTCGCGGCCCTGGAAGGAAGAGGGCTGAAGATGGACGCTTCCGCCAGCGGGGACAGCGGTGACATCACAGGCTTCCTTTTTAAGGTAAGTGACACATAATGGGCTAATATGCGATGCATAGTAGCCCATTATGCTTTACTTTTGCAGGGAAATAAAGAGGAAGTAAAACCCATCAGGGTTCACTTCCTCTTTAACGGCCAATGTACTGCAGGTTCTGGATACGTGGCTTGTCGAAGCTCTCAGCAGGCTTTAGGCAGAAACACCCTATAATGACTGAAGCTAGTATGAAGGACAGCTGAATCAGGCACTTGGAAGTAGTAGGAAAGCCAAGACAGAGACAGGAGCGAGGTCACAGAAGAAGCCAAGGTCTGTAACAGACGGCAATGAGTTACAGAAGTGTAGGCCAGGAATGAAGCTGGGGTCAGGAACAGGTGGGCAGAGGAACAAACAGAATCTAGGATCAGGTCAGTAACAAGCCGGGTCATTAAAGGGAATCAGATACAGGATACACTCAGGATACAGGAAAAGTTGAAGACCAGTCAGCAAAGACTGTGAGCATCTGTACTCCTTATTAGGGCCAGAGGGAGCCTTGATCTATCGCAGGTGGCGTGCATCAGTGGACACAGGTGTGCGTCGTGAACGGATGTTCGTGCACCAGGCTTGACCATGCTGGATATTGGTAAGTGTGCCAGGCCTTTGAGCCAATCTTCCCGGCTTGTCCCTTGACATCATCCTTCTGGAATTCCCTTACAGTATTACTCTGCTGTTGGGATATACAAAACGCTCTCTGCATAGTGTTAGCATAGTGTTAGCACAACCAGAGGTGTGGAGGAAGGATTGCAGTTGAAAGACAAAACTGTTTATAGTGGTCTTCTATAGTGGCTAACCCAATGCTAACCCAGTGTTTGCATTCAGAAAGAAGCCTATACATCTGGCCGAACACATAGGGACCCATGACTTTGAGGGACTCAGGTTGCAATCCCTTTGGAAAACCGGAATCAGCAGCGGGGATGGGAGGGGTTGAACTATCTTTTCCTGACTCATTGAAAATTCATCCTGTGTTCCACGGCTCAAGCCTCATACAAACGACCGGTTTTCTCGGCAAGAAAACTGCTGGGAGAGCTTTTTGCTGAGAAAACCGTTCCTGTGTATGGTTTCTCGTCGGGGAAAACTGGCAGGAATCTCGACGAGAAAAATAGAGAACCAGCTCTCTATTTTTCCTGCCGAGAAACCCGGTCGTCTGTATGCTTACCTTGTCCAGGTAAACCCGCACATGCTCAAAAAGACTTCGAGGCATGCGCGGTAGCATACAAGGGTAGTGTAGGGTGTAGCGACGACATCAAATGTGATGAGCGCAGGCTCGTCGTAGTCGATGACGTCACCGCGTTCTTGCCCTTCAAAAGAATGGCGGTTCTTTTGAATTGCCGTGTGTACACTCGGCGAGCAAGACAAGCTTGCCGGTAATCCCGTCGGGAAAACTGACGTTTTTTTTCCTGACGGGATTCCTGCCCGTGTGTACGAGGCTTCACTGTTAAAACCTGCAGTATCCGACCCCTTTTCCTGACAGAGGGTCCAGACCATGCAGAACCTGTTCTGATTGATGGTGGTGAGGATGTTCGAAGTAGAGGCGATTCTAGATTGAAGGAGAAGGCAAAATCAAGTACAATACCTAATAAAGTGGAAAGGGTATGGTTCAGAAGACAATTCCTGGGAACCCGAATGTAACATGCACGCAAGAAGGTTAATTCATGCTTTTTTTCTTGCCCATCCAGAAAAGAAAGGCCAGTTAGACATCCGGAGGCTGCCCATTGGGAGGGGGCAATGTCAGGGACTTACTGCAGCAAGACGGAAATGCGTGCATGCGCGCATGCGCACACGGGTTTCAGCATGTGTGTGCGAGGGGACGCTCCAGATGCGCGTGCACGCTAACTTCTGCTTGGCGCCAATGGGCCTTTAAAAGAGCAGCAGCTGCACTTGTGCAGTGCTGTTTGATCTATAGCTTACCCGTGTTCTGAAACCTGTACCTGCTCTCTGATACCTGTACTGACCCGGCTCTGCTGACTTACCTGCTATCTCCAATCCTGACCTCGGCCTGTCCTGACTCTGCTAAACCTCTCATGCATGATATCCTGTTGCCAACTACTGCCTGTCCATTTGACCCTGCTCCAGCCTGCTGCCTTGCTCTATCTGATTACCTGTGTTTGACCCGGCTTGTCTCACCCTGCTCCAGCCTGCTGCTGATCCTGCATCACCCAGCACACCGGATCGCTGACCTCCATCTGTTTCTGCTGCCATCCGCATAACGGTCCTTCCTGGTGATCCATTATCCGCCCTTCTGTGCCAGCTACCACAGATCTCACAGGCACGCCTACCTTGCTGCGCTCTCGAGGCCACTGTCCCAACTCCAGTGGCTCCTGAGCCAGGGCTGTAAGAGAGGTCTCCTCCTACAAGTCAGGCTCTACTACAAGGTACGTAACACCTATGTTTTATTTACTGGGTCTTACTGGGGAATTAGTGCTGAAGGGTCTGGGCATTCCGGTCCTTCCTGGTGATCCATTATCCGCCCTTCTGTGCCAGCTACCACAGATCTCACAGGCACTCCTACCTCGCTGCGCTCTCGAGGCCACTGTCCCAACTCCAGTGGCTCCTGAGCCAGGGCTGTAAGAGAGGTCTCCTCCTACAAGTCAGGCTCTACTACAAGGTACGTAACACCTATGTTTTATTTACTGGGTCTTACTGGGGAATTAGTGCTGAACGGTCTGGGCACCTAGGCTTGCTTAAGTTACTAGTGGTTGATTAGAATACTGTTTATGTTTATGTTAATGTGATCCAGATGTTATCGGATTTTGTCTGTTATATATTCTGCGTGAGCTTACAATAAAGTCAGTTCCAGTTTGCACCTAAGCTAGTGTTGTCTAGTTCTTGGGTGCTCAGCCATAATATCTGGTTCCTGATTACAGAGTGGAGGAAGCTGTGTGTTGATGGAGGCATCCAGGTTGGGTGCCTGGTGGACCATCACAGCACCCTTCACTGGAAACACCTGAACTCCATCATTTGGAGGGAGGTCCCCACTTTTGGCTACATGGCAGATGTGATGGTCAGGTTTCCAGAAACTGTTGGCCATATAGCATTCATTGGCGAGGTTCAGCAATGTTCCTCTAACGTAAGAGAAGCAGAAAAAACATTTGCTGATCCTCTGAGAACCTCCAGCCAGTGTTTCCATCTCTCTTTTATAAACAGGCTCCTTAGTGGCTGATTGGTGGAATGACAGGAGGGACATCTAATCCTTTTAGCATTGTACAAACATCACGAAGTTGGGAGATTAGAACTAATGTAATATTTCCTCCCTTTTAGTTCCGTGATTCACGGTTTACAGACCATTGAAAGCTTTGCTACATTAGAAGATTATAAGTATTGACTGTTGTGACTTTGTGTCTTTCATGAATAACTTGTTACATGGCAGCACAGGTGACCCAGAGGAACATAATAAGAATACTTTAAATGTTAACCTAAAGGTGCGTCACACGTTAAAGTGGAATGTCAATACGCACACTCTACCTAAATCAAGGGAACATCTCCAAAACGTATTGGCTTCTATGTAAAAAACTTTTGCCATGCAGATGTCTGAAACATTCATACGGGTGCCATGAATGATTGCCGTATTGTAATATGATTATCTCCTATGATCAGCAGCTCCACCTAGTGGCCATACTGCAGTGTTTACTTTTTTATTGAGTTATTTTAGGAAAATACTGCATTATGGCCCATAGATGGAGCTGACAATCCTTTTTGGTGCCTGTATAGATGCTTAAAGTAATTCTAAAGGAAAGAATTACAAACAAAAATCAAGCACAAACATGTCATACTTACCTGCTCTGTGTAATGGTTTTGCACAGAGCAGACCCGATTTTCTTCTTTTTGGGTCCCCTGCCAGCTAACCTGTCTCCTCCCCCTTGGCGAGTGCCCCCAACAGCAAGTCTCTTGCTATGGGGCACTCAAGCATGCTCGCTCCTGGGCCGCGCTCTGTGTGTCCATGCCTGCACTCTCTTCTCATTGGCTCACTGGCTGCCTTTTGGCTGACTGGCTGCTGTGTGAGCCAATGAGGAGAGAGAGACCCAGGAGAGCTGCTGGAGATGGGGCTCGGGTAAGTATTAGGGGGGGCTGCATATAATGCATTAAGGTAAAAAAGAACTATATGGCGTTATACTTGCAGTAACGCAATTAAATATACAGCGTTAAACTTGCAGTAACGCACAGAACTATATGACGTTAAACTTACAGTAATGCAATGAAATATATGGCATTAAACTTGAAGTAATGCACAGAACTATATGGCGTTAAACTTGCAGTAACGCAATGAAATATATGGCATTAAACTTGAAGTAATGCACAGAACTATATGGCGTTAAACTTTCAGTAACGCACAGAACTTTATGGCATTAAACTTGCAGTAGCGCACAGAACTATATGGCATTAAACTTGCAGTAATGCACAGAACTATATGGCATTAAACTTGCAGTAACGCACAGAACTATATGGCATAAAACTTGCAGTAGCGCATAGAACTATATGCCGTTAAACTTGCAGTAATGCACAGAACTATCTGGCGTTAAACTTGCAGTAATGCAATAAAATATACAGCATTAAACTTGCAGTAACGCACAGAACTATATGGCGTTAAATTTACAGTAACGCAATGAAATATATGGCGTTAAACTTGCAGTAACGCACAGAACTATATGGCGTTAAACTTACAGTAACGCAATAAAATATACAGCGTTAAACTTGCAGTAACGCACAGAACTATATGGCGTTAAATTTACAGTAACGCAATGAAATATATGGCGTTAAACTTGCAGTAACACACAGAACTATATGGCGTTAAACTTGCAGTAATGCACAGAACTATATGGCGTTAAACTTGCAGTAATGCAATAAAATATACAGCGCTAAACTTGCAGTAACGCACAGAACTATATGGCTTTAAATTTACAGTAACGCAATGAAATATATGGCGTTAAACTTGCAGTAACGCACAGAACTATATGGCGTTAAACTAGAAGTAATGCACAGAACCATATGGCGTTAAACTTGCAGTAATGCACAGAACTATATGGCATTAAACTTGCAGTAACACACAGAACTATATGGCATTAAACTTGCAGTAATGCAATAAAATATACTGTGTTAAACTTGCAGTAACGCACAGAACTATATGGCGTTAAACTTGCAGTAACGCAATAAAATATACTGTGTTAAACGGTCACTACACTCACACTGACTGAACTATCCCTACATTTACACTAATTTAAAGATGAATGGTCGCACTACACACACACTGATCTATCCCTAGATGCACACTAAACTGATATTCTACACTGACAATAGAATCAGAATAGCACACTAAAGCCCTGTACACACGATCGGATTTCCTATGGATTTTAAACCAATGGATTTTTCCATCGGTAATCCGATGAAGCTGACTTCCATCAGTCTTGCCTACACACCATCAGTCAAAAATCAGACCGTTCCAAATGCTGTGACGTAAAACACTCCGATGAGCCGAGAAAAATTAAGTTCAATGCTTCTGAGCATGCGTCGACTTGATTCTGAGCATGCGTGGGTTTTTTCTCCGATGGAGTTCCACACAGACGATCGTAATTTTCTATCGTTTTTTTCCCATCGGATAAATTTAAAACATGTTCTATTTTTTCTCACCGATGGAAAAAAGACCGATGGGGCCCATACACGATCGGTTTGTCCGATGAGAAAAGTCCATCGGACTGTTTTCATCGGTCAAACCGATTGTGTGTACACGGCATAACTGTCTACTAGCACTGAACAGAGACCTGTTCCCGCTATAGAAAGAATACTTTTATAGTGTGGGGCGGGATTAAGAGCAATGAGCCATGATTGGATACAGTCATCATGACAGCGTCCAATCATGGCTCTGACAGGGCTCTGTGCCCTGATTGGGCAAAGCTTTCATTGCTTCAGCCAATCAGGGCTTTCAATGCACTGTGCGGTAGCGCAGTGCATTGTGGTCGTTCGGCGGGCCGAAAAAACGGTCAAACAACCCTATAAATCGATTGTTAAGAGAACTTTGGCCCAAACTCATGCTCGGGCCGAACCGTTCACCCATCCTTATTGATAGCGCAAAAAATAAAAACCGCAGAGGTGATCAAATACCACCAAAAGAAAGCTCTGTTTGTGGGAAAAAAGACATAGATTTTATAAGTGTACAGCGTCGCACGACCGCACAATTGCCAGTTAAAGTAACGCAGTGGCCTGGTCATGAAGGGGTGTAAACCTTCCAGAGCTGAAGTGGTTAAAGATAAAGGAGAGATGTGGGGTCTTTTTGACCCCAGATCTCTCCATAAAGAGGACCTGTAATACTTATTTCTATTACAAGGGATGTTTACATTCCTTGTAATATGAATGAAGGTGATCAAAAAAAAATATTAAAGTGACAATGTAAAAAAAAAAAAAAAAGTCAAATAAATGAGATTTTTTTTAAAAGCACCCCACCCCTCCAAGTTAGTGCGCAGAAGCGAACGCACGCGTAAGTTGCGTCTGCCTATGTAAACAGTGTTTAAATTACACATGTGAGGTATCACCGTGATCGTTAGAGTGAGAGTAATAATTCAGGTAACCTGTAAAAAAAAATTAAAGTATCGCCTATGGAGATTTTGAAGTTTGTCTCCATTCCATGAGTGTGCGCAATTTTAAAGCGTGACATGTTAGGTATCTATTTACTCGGTGTAGCATCATCTTTCACATTATACAAAAAAATTGGCCTAACTTTACTGTTTTTTTTTTGTTTTTTTAATTCATCAAAGTGTATTTTTTCACAAAAAATTGCATTCGAAAGACTGCTGCGCAAAGACAGCGTGACATAAAATATTGCAAGACCGCCATTCTATTCTTTCTCTAGAGCAGTGGTTCTCAACCCTGTCCTCAAGCACCCCCAACAGGCCATGTTTGCAGGTTTTCCTTTATCTTGCACAGGTGCTTTAAATCAGAGTCAATGGCTTGGTATTTTGGACAGCTATTTTGTGATGGCAGGCTGCTGTCGGAAAATCCGACCGTTTGTACGCTCCATCGGGCAATTGTTGTCGGATTTTTTTTTTGTGGACAAATGTTGGATAGCATGCTTTAAAATTGTCGGATTATCCGACCGTGTGTACACAAGTCCGTCAGAAAAAAAAATCCAAAGTACAAACACGCATGCTCAGAAGCAATGATCACCATAACACAACATTAGCAGAAGTTGCCCAAAGGGTGGCACTAAAGAGCTGAAAAAAACCACGTAGTTTTGTGTTTGTTGGCCGACAATTCTTTGCCGTTTGTATGCGAGACAAGTTCATGGCCAACGCCCTTCAGACAAAAGTCCTACGCTTTGTCCGCAGAAAATCCGATCGTGTGTACCAGGCTTAAGAGAAATTCCCAATACAAGGACTGTTGGGGGTACTTGAGGACAGGGGTGAGAACCACTGCTCTAGGGTCTCTGCTAAAAAAAAAATTATGAAAAAAATGATATACCGTATATACTCGAGTATAAGCCGAGGCACCTAATTTTACCACCAAAAAACTGGGAAAGCCTATTGCCTAAGCCTAGGGTGAGAAATACAGCAGCTACTTTAAGTGGAAAAGAGGTTTAACAACCATTTGCATCCTCACTGTGCCTATTTGCAGCCCTTACTGTGCCTATTTGCAGCCCTTACTGTGCCCATTTGCAGCCCTTGCTGTGCCCATTTGCAGCCTCGCTGTGCCCATTTGCAGCCCTTACTGTGCCAATTTGCAGCCCTTACTGTGCCCATTTGCACCCTCACTGTGCTCATTTGCATCCTCACTGTGCCAATTTGCGCTCTTACTGTGCCCATTTGCAGCCCTTACTGTGCCCATTTGCATCCTCACTGTGCCCATTTGCATCCTCACTGTGCCCATTTGCATCCTCACTGTGCCCATTTACACCCTTACTGTGCCCATTTACACCCTTACTGTGCCCATTTGCAGCCCTTACTGTGCCCATTTACGCCCTTGCTGTGCCCATTTACGCCCTTGCTGTGCCCATTTACGCCCTTACTGTGCCCATTTGCAGCCCTTACTGTGCCCATTTGCAGCCTTACTGTGCCCATTTGCATCCTCGCTGTGCCCATTTACGCCCTTACTGTGCCCATTTACGCCCTTACTGTGCCCATTTGCAGCCCTTGCTGTGCCCATTTGCAGCCTTGCTGTGCCCATTTGCATCCTCACTGTGCCCATTTATGCCCTTACTGTGCCCATTTGTAGCCCTTACTGTGCCCATTTGCAGCCCTTACTGTGCCCATTTGCGCCCTTACTGTGCCCATTTGCAGCCCTTACTGCACCCATCTGCAGCTCTTACTGTGCCCATCTGCAGCCTCACGTACCCTGTTCCATGTTGTACCGCCTTCTCCCGCCTTCTCCCGATGTGTTAACTGTAGACGGCGGCCGTTGCCGGGTGTATTGCGCATGCGCAAGCACGTCCTTCGTTCAACGCACGATAATCCCCCATCACGAAAGACGTTCTCGTTGATGTGCTCGCGCATGCGTAATACACCCGGCAATGGGCTCGCGCATGCACAGAACACCCGGCAACGGCTGCCGGCTAGTTAACACAGCACTGACTCAAGTATAAGCCGAGGGGGGGGGGGGGGATTTTTCAGCATAAAAAATGTGCTGAAAAACTTGGCTTATACTTGAGTATATATGGTATATATATGTAGCACACAATTCCTTTACCTGCCTTTGGCTTACTTGCAAGTCAAGGCACACCGTGCCACATGCCCGTACCCTCCTGTTTTAAGAGGTTGAGCGGTGTCAACAGTTTTTGGGTTCTGCAGCGAGTTACCTCTTTCCATTGGTTCTCATCCCCAGTGTATGGGGACAAGTCTATATCTCTCCCCAAGAAGGCCAATGTCCACAACACTTAAATTCCAAACAACGAGTTTATTTTCCTTTGCTTCAGTAACGGGAGATTTGAAGAAGAAAGAAGTTAGCGAAGTCAGGAGGTAGATCCAGGCAAACACCATCTTAATCACTTCCCGCCCAGTCAATAGGAGATTGACGTCCGGGAAGTGGTTCTGTTATCCACACTGGACGTCAATTGACGTCCTGCAGGATAACAGCCGCCATGCGCCCGGGGGGGGGCGCGCATCACGGCGATCAGTGGAGCGGTGTGTCAGTCTGACACACCGCTACACTGATCTCGGTAAAGAGCCTCCAGCGGAGGCTTTTTACCACGTGATCAGCCGTGTCCAATCACGGCTGATCACGATGTAAACAGGAAGAGCCGTTGATCGTCTCTTCCTCACTCGCGTCTGACAGACGGGAGTTGAGGAGAGCCGATCGGCGGCTCTCCTGACAGGGGGGGTTCGCGCTGATTGTTTATCAGCGCAGCCCCCCCTCGGATACCCACACTGGACCACCAGGGAAGCCCCCCAGGACCACCAGGGAAGCCCCAAGCATGTGGATGGCCAGGTAAGTCCCCCATGGCCATCCACATGCACAAATACATACACAACATATGCCAATCAGTGCCCACAAATGGGCACTGACTGGCACCATCATGGCACGACCAAAATGTATGATGCCCAGCAATGCCAGCCACCTGTGTCATCAGTGCCACCCACCAGTGTCCATCAGTGTCACCTATCAGTGCCCATTGTTGTGGAGATTTTTATGGAGATGTATTTAATATGTATTGTCATAGTGTCACCCAGTGTTAGTACTTCCGCAACCCGCTCTAAAAGAGCTGATTGGGGTAGTCTGAGGCTGGTTGAATCCCGTCTGATAGGGGAAAACGTCTTGAGGTTGGAGTGTGATGTTTGCAGGGTGCGGATATGTCCGCCAACGGGGGCCCTCTTTGCATTAGCATGGACAATCGTTGAGGAGGGGGTATGCTCGCTCTGCAATGACATCATTGGTTATGGGCAAATGCGCGCTCTTGTCTCGGCTGTGTCTGATCAACATTGGTTGGAATTCGTAGCGCGCGTCTGCAGATAGCCTCCCTCCCCCATTCAATAATAGTATAATCTGAATATGCGATATTCTATGGAATGGCGCAGAATAAGGATTTCTATCAGCGGTGACTTTAGCCATCCTACGTTTATTGTATTCACTGTATGTATTATTGTATTGAATCCTTTTATTTCCTGTTGGAAGGATGTCCTTGTATGGTCATTCTGTGTGGAACGGACATCCTATGAGGTTCCCGCCCATGGGGAGGGGATTGGTTGCTGCAGCCAATCACCTCCTGTCTTGAGATCTTTTGAGTTTAATAAAAGCCTATGAGTAGGCGTCGGCTTAACAGTCTTTTCTGGAATGGCCTGATAAGAAGATAAGCTTTTGTGGTGCTGCCTTTCTTGAATGAATGGGAATGAACGGTGAGTGGATCTTTAGCAAACTAAACTTAATGATAGCATTACTTCAAAAAGATGAATCTAAAATGTGTGCTTAGATAGCACAGGAATTATAGGCTGTGTGCTCTGTAAACAGCAGCCTAAAATTCCACAACACCATCCATGCCCATCTGTGCCCATAAGTGCCCACCTATCAGTGCCACCTATCAGTGCCACCCATAAGTATCCATCAGTGCTGTCTATGAGTGCCCATCAGTGCTGTCTATGAGTGCCCATCAGTGCCGCCTATGAGTGCCCATCAGTGCCGCATACCAGTGCCACATATCAGTGCCCATTATGCCGCCTATCATGTTCCTTCATCGGTGCCACCTCATCGGTGCCCATCAGTGTTGCCTTATCAGTGCCCATTAGTGCTGCCTTATCAGTGCCCGTCATTGAAGTAGAAAAGGTACTTATTTACAAAAAAAATTTACCAGAAACAAAGAAAAACTTCGTTTTTTTCAAAATTTTCGCTCTTTTTTATTTGTTGTGCAAAAAATAAAAATCGCAGAGGCGATCAAATACCACCGAAAGAAAGCTCTATTTGTGGGAGCAAATTGATAAAAAAATTGTTTGGGTACAGTGTAGCATGACCGCGCAATTGTCATTCAAATTGTGACAGCGCTGAAAGCTCAAAATTGGCTTGGGCAGGAAGGTGTATAAGTTCCCCCCCAGGTATTGAAGTGGTTAATCACTCGTCACCACTCGATCCCGAGTGGGCTTAGCTCACCCGGGTAGTCCCTATGAAAGCGGCCCTAGCAGCCGGCGTGTAGCCCGAACACTGACTTTGTCCCCTCCAGGGACAAGTTCAGGAGATCCTCCAAAAGCAGCAGCACTCCGCAGGGTCAGTTCTGCGGAGCAAAGATTCCTTCCCTCTGACAGGTTACCAGGCCTTTCCCGAGACAGCGATCTACTATCACTCATCTCCTGTTGTGGAACCGATCCTCCACTGGCTTCCTCTTGGTCAGAGCGGATACCCTCACCTGGGCATCCTGGGACTCCGAAGTTCTGCCTGTAGACCCAGTCAAAGGTACCGGGCCCACCTGGAACGCTGTAGCCTCGGGCTAAAGGTGCCTGAGACTCCTCAGCCAGTGCACGCCCCCCCCCCCCCCCCTCAGGGGGCACACTCCTCCGGGTACTGGTCCCCGGATACTCGCTCCTCAACTCTTGGTGTCTGCCCCCTATATACCCTCTCCCGGCATGCACAGCAGGCAGAGCCCTGCCCACCGCACGGCAGCCAAGGGAGGACATCCAATCACCACCGTGTCACCCAATGGTTCGACCCTAGGCCCAGGCAACAGCATCACCCACAGGCCAGAGGGGAACTGCACACCAGACAACACGGCAGCAGAGCAGAGTCCAGCACAATTAGAAGGGCCGAGCCATACTATTACTCGGGTCATCCCCCTAAATTTAGGCATAGCGGCCCCCTAAATTTAGGGGTCTGCTACACACACATATCTATCTATATATATATATATATATATATATATATATATATATATATATGTTTTGGGGGTTCTAAGTAATTTTCTAGCAACAATTACTGATTTTTAATTGTAAATAACAAATGTCAGAAAAAGGCCCGGTCCTTAGGTGGTTAAAACTTCAAAAAATCATTACTAAAGCATCAAAAACACATCATAAAAGTATGTTGAAGTGGTAGGAGCTTTAATGTGTGTTAAAGTTGAAGCGAGTGTAAATGAACCCTTACAAGACAGATTGTAGACTCAAGGTTTTTTTTTTTTTTAATTGACAAATCTCAATAAACTGACATGAACAGAAATGGAAGGCCAACAGAGCAAAGAATTTTGCATGTAGTATAATTTCTCTTTATTTTTGTTACTCCAGTCTATAAACGGTTTAGTCCATCCTATACTAATCTCCATACGTTGGATGATGCTACAGTGTTCTACCACCAATGGCTTCTTGTATCTCCTATGGATTCCATTGGTGACAAGTCTGTGTGTTCCCGGGCCTGTGGTGAAGTGAATCAAGAAGAATACGAGGATAGAGAAAGGGGGATCAGCATCACCTTCCGAAATATGGGAGATGTGGAACCTCCATCATGGACTGGGAAGCAAGGTGAGTATGCACGGAATGCAAGATGCTTGGCTTGACCCATCAGTATTGTGCCGATGTTGTGTCCGCTTCTTCCCACCTGCTTTCAGATCCTCCAGATGAGGACTTGAGACTTTGTTCACCTACGGGGGAATTAAACACATTACCGGGGATAGAATTACATTTTGGAAAATATTTCAGTTCGAAAGAGAAAGGGAATTCAGTTGTTTTGGCTGCACGAAACTGAAGACCAGCCTGTTAGTTCCGCTAGTGTTAGTTTACTATTTATAAAACAGGTAGGCTGGTAGACATCTTAAACACCCTTCATACCTTCAGCTTAATATATATCATAGAAGACGCTGACCGGTTGGTTTAGTAATGGGAACCACAGTTAAAGTCCTCCATTTTGTACCTTAAAGCGGAATTCCAGACAATATACAACTAAACTAAAGACCACCCCACCTTCCCTCGTTTTGGATATATATTTTTTCCTTTTTTTTCTTACCTACTTTTGAAGTACAAAGGTGTATTTTCATCCTTACCGCGCCGCGGTACGTAATTTCCTCTTCTACTTCGAGCCCTCCTCCTCCCCCCCCCCCTGCTGCCTTCTTGGACCTGTGTGTGTCCCAGAAGGCGACAGGACCATTCAGAAAGCGACGCGCGACTCGCGCATGCGCAGTAGGAAAGCAGCTATGAAGCCTAAAGGCTCCACTGCCGGTTTCCCTTAGCTGCAATGGCGGTGCCTGCATCTGAGCCGATCGGCTTCGGAGGGTCGACATTGCGGGATCCCATAACAAGTAAGTGTCCTTATTAAAAAGTCAAAAGCTACAGTATTTGTAGATGCTGACCTTAAAAAAAAAAAAAATTGAGGCTGGAACTCCGCTAACGTGATTAAAGGCAGATTTTTTTATATTAACAAGCATTTTAGACGTACCGGCTCTGTGCTGTGGTTTTACACAGAGCAGCCCTGATCCTCCTCTTCATAGGTCCCTCCTGCCAAGACCCAGCTCTCCCATGTCCTCCTCATTGGCTGAGGCAGCAGCGGGAGCCATTCTCAACAGCCAGTGAGTCAATGAGGAGAGTGTGGGGGCGGGGCGGGGCTGGGCCGAGCTCCTTGTGTGAATGGACACACAAAGCAGTGGCTTGGGAGTGAGCCTGCTCAAGTGCCCCCATAGCAAGCTGCCTATCTTGTCTATCTGATAGGCAGCTAAATGGCCAACTAAGAATTTCACACGGTGGGGTGACAATACTTGTCAGGACCTGAATCCTCTGCTGGTGGCACTGTGGTTTCCCGGGTGGAAAGTTGTAGTTCCAGTGTCCACCAGCGGGTGTCTCCCAGCTGCCAGCAAGTTCTAGTAATCAATCTCCACCTGATGCTGGCTGCTGGGAGGGTACTTAATGTGGTTGTGATGTCAGGATAATAAATAACTTGCATCCCCTCTGTTTTAGCAAGATCTACAGTAAAGTACTATGCGTCTGTTTTTAAAAAAAATTCTAATCCTAAACACCTTAAACAAATAGCAGC
This sequence comes from Rana muscosa, assembly GCA_029206835.1. NCBI lineage: Eukaryota > Metazoa > Chordata > Amphibia > Anura > Ranidae > Rana > Rana muscosa. The sequence continues at coordinate 213,004,785 of JARGYO010005626.1, forward strand.
GTGATGACGGAAGCACATAAACTGACCACGGTATCAAGGCTCAGCAGCCATGATTACTGTGGTCAGCAGACACAGGGGGACACAGGAACAGGCAGGATCAGACAGGTATATTACATTATACAAAGGGACAAATTACACAGCACAAGCACTGTGCTGTTTAGCATGCTTTAACCACTTCAGCCCCGGAAGGTTTTTACCCCTTTACTGACCAGGCCATTTTTTGCGATACGGAACTGCGTCGTTTTAACTGACAATTGCCCGGTCGTGCGACGTTGTACCAAAACCAAATTTATGTCCTTTTTTCCCCCACAAATAGAGCTTTCTTTTGGTGGCATTTGATCACCTCTGCGGCTTTTATTTTTTGCGCTAAAAACAAAAAAAGAGAGCGACAATTTTGAAAAAAATAAATAAAACAATATTTTTTACTTTCTGCTATCATAAATATCCCCCAAAAAAAAATTCTTCATCAGTTGAGGCCGATATGCATTCTTCTACACATTTTTGGTAAAAAAATCTCAATAAGTGTTTATTGATTGGTTTGCCAAAAAGTTATAGCATCTACAAAATAGGGGATACATTTTTTTATTTTTTTTTACTAGTAATGGCAGCGATCTGTGATTTTTAGCGGGACTGCGACATTGCGGCGGACACATCAGACACTTTTGACACATTTTTGGGACAATTGATATTTATACAGAGATCAGAGCTAAAAATAGGCACTGATTACCGAATAAATGTACCGAATATACTCGAGTATAAGCCGACCCGAATATAAGCCGAGGCACCTAATTTTACCACAAAAAAATGGGAAAACGTATTGACTCGAGTATAAGCCTAGGGTGTCCATCTGCATGCCTCACTGTGCCTCACTTTGCCTCCCTGTGCCCATGCCTCACTGTGCCCATGCCTCACTGTGTCCATGTGCATGCCTCACTGTGTCCATGCCTCACTGTGCCCATGCCTCACTATGCCCATGCCTCACTGTGTCCATGTGCATGCCTCACTGTGCCCATGCCTTACTGTGTCCATGTGCATGCCTCACTGTGCCCATGCCTCACTGTGTCCATGACTAGACTGACGTTTAACATGGGAGTCTATGGAAGGGGTGCCCGGCTTTAAAAAATTGGTGCTCCCCGGTCGTAGTAGGTCCCCCGAGACAACAATCTTTGCACACTTGTAGAGGAGAAATGGGGCTACATGTGTGCCAAGTTCCGGGTCCAGGGGACCTACGACCGGCCGGTACCGGGTCCCCAAATTCACCAGAGAAATTACCGTTTAACATAGGAGTCTATGGAAAAGGTGCCCGGATTTGAAAAATCGGTGCTCCCCGGCCGTAGATCCCCCGGACAACAATCTTTGCACATTTGTTGAGGAAAAGTCATGCTACATGTGTGCCAAGTTTGGGGTCCAGGAGACCTACAGCCGGCCGGTACCGGGTCCCCAAACTCCAGGAGATCAGGCGCAAAAAGGTGACTCGAGTATAAGCCGAGGGGGGCATTCAGCACAAAAAAAATGTGCTGAAAAACTCGGCTTATACTCGAGTATATACGGGTAATTGGCAGGGAATAGGTTAACACTAGGGGGGCGTTCAAATGGTTAAACGTGTGCCCTAGGGAGGTGTTTCTAACTGTGGGGGGATGGGACTGCCTGGAGGAGGAAACCGATCGTTATTCCTAATCAGTAGGGACAACAGATCTGTCTCCTCTCTCCTGACAGAATGGAGATCTGTCTGTTTATATTGACAGATCTCCGTTCTGTTTCTCTCTCTCCGGAGCGATTGCGGGTGCCTGGCGGACATCGGGCACATGCATTAGCTCCTACTTCACGCGGCGCCCCTTAAAGCGCCCGCTGTACAGCTACGGCGATCTGCGCAGAGGAAGCAACCTGCTGCCGTATTATGACGACGGCTGGTCGGCAAGTAGTTAAGGACCGCCCGATGTACATATACTGCAGCAGGGCGACCCTTAAGCGCAAAATCACGTACCCGTTGATGGCTGCCGGCCACCCGCGATCGTTCACAGACAGATCGTTTACAGGAGAGGCAGAATGACGGTCTGCCTATGTAAACAAGGCAGACGGCCGTTCTGTCAGGAAGGAAAATGGAGATCTTGTGTTTCTGCTAAGCAGAAACACGGATCTCTGTTTTCCTCCAGCCACAGCATTCCCCCCACAGTTAGTAAGCACCCCCTAGGAACACATTTAACCCTTTGATCTCTCCGATTGTTAACCCCTTCCATGCCAGTGTCATTAGTACAGTAACAGTGCATATTTTTTTAGCACAGATTAGCACAGTATTGGAGTCACTGGTCCCCAAAAAGTGTCACTTAGTGTCAGATTTGTCCGCCGCAATGTCGCAGTCCCGCTAAAAAATCGCTGTTCGACGCCATTACTAGTAAAAACAGTAAAAAATAAATAAATAAAAAGTCCATAAATCTATCCCATAGAAACAAACCGATCAATAGACGCTTATTGGGATTTTTTTTTTTTTTTACCAGAATACATATTGGCCTAAATCGATGAAGAAATTCGATTTTTAATTATTATTTTTTTATTGGATATGTTTTATAGCAAAAAAAGTAAAAAATATGAATTTTTTTCAAAATTGTCGCTCACTTTTTGTTTATAGCGCAAAAAAAAAAAAAAAAAACGCAGAGGTGATCAAATACCACCAAAAGAAAGCTCTATTTGTGGAAAAATAAAATGAATTTTATTTGGGTACAGCGTCACACGACTGAGCAATTGTCAGTTAGAGCAACGCAGTGCCGTATCGCAAAAAAATGGCCTGGTCAGGAAGGGGGGTAAAACCTTGAAGTGGTTAAAGAAACAGGGAATAATTTTTTTTTCTTCTTAAGGTTACAAATGCTTTAAAGGGGTTGTAAAGCTTCGTGTTTTTTCACCTTAATGCATCCTACGCATGAAAAACACCTGGCAATGACGCCCCCCCCCCCCCGTTTACTTACCTGAGCCCGTTCACCTGCTGTGCGGCGTGTACCCCGGCGTCCTCTTCTCCACGGAGTCTGGCCGTTGATTGGATAGATCGGCTAGATTGATAGCAGCCCAGCCATTGGCTTGCACTGCTGTCAATCACATCCAATGACGCGGCCGCCAGGGGGGGGCGGGACCAAGTCATACATTCTGTGTCTATGGACACAGCGTGTATGAGGCTAGGTTCACACTGCTGCGAATTCAAAATCGCGCGATTTTACTGCGATTTCGCATCTGCGTTTTTGCCACGAATTTGCCGCGATTTCGCCGTGATTCGCGGCCGCGATTTCAGGGAATACCAGTCTATAGAGCTGAATTCGCATCGCACGCGGATCAAACTCGCACAGGACCCTTTTTTCCCCGCAGCTTAGATTCGCACCGCACTGATGTGAACGGCACTCATGGAAAACAATGTTATTTTAATGACTTGCGAATTTGGGAAATCGCAACGGCTCAAATCCGCAATAAAATTCGCAGCAGTGTGAACCTAGCCTGACAGGGAGCGAGCCCGCAAGCTAACCCCCTGCGGGATAGAGCTTCCCAGAGGGGGGTTAGCTATTGCGGGGAGGAGCCGAGACAGCCGCTGAGGGACCCCAGAAGAGGAGGATCGGGGCCACTCTGTGCAAAACGAACTGCACAGTGGAGGTAAGTATAACATGTTTGTTATTTTTTTTTAAAAACAAAAAAAAAACGAACCCATACAACCCCTTTAATGCGGTGTACACACGATAGGAATTTCCGATGAAAAAAGTCAGACGGAGTCCATCTGAGTTTTTTCATCGGAAATTCCGACCGGTGTGTGGGCCCCATCGGAGAAATTCCGATGAATTTCATGTTCTATTTTTTTCCGATGAAATGCCGTCGGAATTCCGATGGGAGTTTGGTCGTAAAAATGTCCGATCGTGTGTACGGGGCATTAGTCTCTTCTCTGCTAGTGCACCTTGCATCAGTGTGTGATTTGCTTGCTGTGTTAAGTCTTATGCTGTTGTCATTTATCCTGCTCCTGACCTTGAACTTGCTCCAGCCCTCCATCCTGTACCCTGCACCCTGCTGCCTTACATCTTCTTCCCTTGTTCCTGATCTCAGTCCAGATTCCCCCCCCCCCCTTCCTTGCATCTCTGGAGTGACTCGCAGTCTCCACTCTAATTCATCCCAAAGGTGTTCTATCAGGTTGAGGTCAGGACTCTGTTCAGGCCAGTCAAGTCCCTCCACCCCAAACTCGTTCATCCATGTCTTTATGGACCTTGCATTGTGCACTGGTGCACAGTCATGAAAGGGGTCATCCCCAAAATGTTCCCACAAAGTTGGGAGCATGAAATTGCCCAAAATGTCTTGGTATGCCGACGCCTTAAGAGTTCCCTTCACTGGAACTAAGAGGCTTAACCCCTGAAACCCCCCCCCCCACACCATAATCCTCCCTCCACCAAATGATTTGGACCAGTGCACAAAGCAAGGTCCATAAAGAAGTGGATGAGCGAGTTTGCGGTGGAGGTGTCCCAATACTTTTGAAAAATATAGTGTATATATCCCTGGCTGAGTTGGAGGCAAGGGTATTGTGAAGTGCAGTGTAATTTGGTCCTGGAGATCTTGGAGTGTATTTTGGAGTATTCCTGCAGACTCAGAGGCGGCTCTAGGCTTGGTGAGGCCTTAGGCAAAACTTGACATGGGGCCCCCACTCACGCCCATGATGGGAAAAATAATTGCTCTTTAAAGGCCGTCTGGCGCCAAAGGAAGGCGCGGACGCGTGCACGCGCGTGCGTGCATGCGCCCGGAGCGCGCTGATAGTTCTCTTACACCCGCCCTCTTGTAATGTCATTGACTGAGGGCATGCTGGGTCATTGACGTCACAAGGGGTGGTGTCACCGAGGGGTGGTGTCACAGTGTCAGTAATTTTTGGTTTTGATTATTTTGGTTATATAATTGTAGTTCACTTGTATCTTCATGTGTGTTTGTTTCCTGTTTGGTGTGTGGAGGTCTTTGGTTTTGTCGTTATTAAACTTAATTCACAATATATAGTCTGGTCTCAGTGTAGCCACACAGATCTGGCCATCCCTGCTGTAGATTCCTGACAGTATTGCTGCTAACTGTGAGGCATGGAATTCATCTCCTTATTCAACAGCGAGGTACAGTACCTGACAGTCTGGAGGTGTTCCAAGATAACAGAAATTAGACATGTGCAGAACCGAAAAATGTAGTTTCATTGCGCTTCGGATAGGTTTGCCATGTTACCAGTTTTGTTTCATGATTCATTTTGTTAAATTTCATTTAATTTAGTTTTGTTTATTCATTTTCTAACTAATTCCAAAAGTTTTGGAACGTTTCGAATTCGGATCGGTGGAAAAATGATTAACTGATTTGAATTCTGTGTGAAGAATAGCTGGTTGTTAAGGAGCCGGCCGCCGCCACGTCCTTAACTGACTCATCAGCTGTCGACGGGCTTCCCAGCCGACAGCTAAAATGTGAACAAAACATCAGCAATAGAAAATTCTGAAAAAAAACAGCGTGGTCCCCCCCCCCCCCAATACATACCAGGCCCTTCGGGTCGGGTATAGTTTTTAAGAACCCCACGCCAAAATTGAAAACCAAAAATGGTGTGGTGTACCCCCAAAATCCATTCCAGACCCTTATCTGAGCATGCAGCACGGCAGGCCAGGAAAGGGGGGGGGGGTGAGCAAGCAGCCCCCCCTCCTAAATCATACCAGGCCACATGACCTCAACATGGGGGGGGGTTGGGGTGTTGATGGGGACAAGGGCTTCTATCCCACAACCCTGGGCGGTGGTTGTCTGCAGGTGGGGGGCTTATTGGAATCTGGAAGCCCCCGTTTAACAAGTCACTCAATGACCTCAGCAGGTGACCCTGCCTCTTGTAACATCATAGACACAGCGTGCCCCAGTCGGTGACATCACATGGGGTGGGGTCACCCGACTCCACTCCTAAGCTATTTAAGAAATGTCATATGGTAGAGCAGGCAGTCGGTGGGAGCGTTCAACGAGGCCAGAATTTCCTTTTTATTTTTCCGTGTCCAGCGCTGCAGCGGGCATCGTTAGTAATGAAGGATCTACACCTGGGAATTATTATTATTTTTTTAATAAAAGAATTGTCAAAATCTTGTGTACTGTCTTTATTCTCTTTTACACTATTTTTGTGAATAGGTAGGGGTACTATGTACCCCATACTCATTCACGTAGGGGGGTGATTCCGATAAGCCTCCCGCCCACAGACCCCGAAAACCACAGCCCAGAGTTGTGGGGAAGAGGCCTTTGTCCCTATCAACATGGGGACAAGGTGCTTTGGGTTAGGGGCAGTTTAAAGCTCCCCCAATGTTGAGGGCATGTGGCCTGGTATAGTTCAGGAGGTGGGGCGCTTGCTCCTCCCCCCCCCCCTTTCCTGGCCTGCCAGGCTGCGTGCTCGGATAAGGGTCTGGTATTGATTTGGCGTGGGGTTCTCCTCAAAATCCATACAAGACCTGAAGGGCCTAGTATGGATTGGGGGGGCCCCACACTGTTATTTTTTTTTCTGAATTTTCTATTGCCGCCATTCTTTTATTAACATTTCAGCTGTCAATGGGGAAGCTCGCTGACAGCTGATGAGTCATCGGTTGTTAAGGACGTGGCAGACGGCTTCCCGGCCTGTTACTTAAGCTATTCTTCACACAGCATTCGAATCGTTCTGAAAATTTGGAATTCGTTAGAAAATGAATAAACGAAACGTAATTCAGGGGCGGATCCAGGGGGGGGCAACAGGGCAATTGCCCCCCCCCCCCCGAGACCATCTGTCACACTCACTTGCTTGCTCTGTTTTTCTGTTGATCTCCCGGACTTTGGGGACCCGGTACTGGCCGGTCGTAAGACCCCCGGACCCCAATCTTGGCACACATGTAGCCCCATGTCTCCTCTATAAGTGTGCAAAGTTTGGTGTCTGGGAGACCTGCGGCCGGGGAGCACCGATTTTTTAAATCCGGGGACCCCTTCCATAGACTCCGATGTTAAACGGTCATTTCTTCTGTGACTTTGCGGACCCGCTACCGGCCGTTCGTAGGTTTTCTAGACCCCAAACTTGGCACACATGTAGGCCCATGTCTCCTCTACAAGTTTGGTGTCTGGGAGATCTACGGCTGGGGAGGACCGATTTTTCAAAGCTGGGCACTCCTTCCATAGACTCCCATGTTAAACATCAATCTAGTCATGGGCACAGTGAAGCATGGGCACAGTGAAGCAAAGTGAGGCACAGTGAGGCAAAGTGAGGCACAGTGAAGCATGCAGATGGACACCCTAGACTTATACTCTAGTCAATACGTTTTCCCAGTTTTTTGGGGTAAAATTAGGTGCCTCGGCTTATATTCGGGTTGGCTTATACTCGAGTATATACAGTACTTGTTCTGCGGCTGCCGCTGCCTCTCTGAGTCTCTCTCTCAGTTTCTCACATCAGCCAATCAGCGGCACGAGAGAGAGACTCGTCTAATGTAGTTACGCGGCACACTGACACGATACCAGGAGCGGAGGAGGAGGTGGGTGGAGCCTCTTCCCTGCACTCGTTGCTAACGCCTGGGCCGCTTGGCGTCTAGCAACGAGTGACGTCAGTGAGTCACGTCGAGCCGCTCTGCAGACAGGTAAGAAAGCGGGCGGCTCCGCTTACGGCACGGTTTGAGGGCGGGCGGCGCAGTTCGTGGGCAGACCGTGCTGCTCAGTGTGTTGGCAGCGCAGGTGAGAGTGAGAGAACAGGCTCAGTGTGGCAGCAGCTGGCCAATCTGCTAGCCGGGAGGGGGAAGCAGAGAGATGAGATCATCTCTCACCGCCCGTGCCTGCCCTGCATTCCTGCAGTGACTTCCGCCCTCACTGTGTAGGCAGCAGTGAGATTACATTATCTCTCTGCTGCCTGACTCTGGGACACAGCAAGAGACAACCAAAACTACACCTTAGCAGGCAAGTTAGTGACAATCGACAAGGTGTGGCAGGTGACGTGGGAAGTGACAATCCACAAGGTGTGGCAAGTGACAATCAGCAAGGTGTGTCAGGTGACGTGGCAAGTGACAATCCGCAAGGTGTGGCAAGTGACACGCTCAGGGCTCCCACTAATTGCAGGCGACGGTGGCAAGTGACGCACTCGGGGCTCCCACTGATTCTGCATTGAACTATTTAATTTTATATTACAATGTAATAATAGAAATAATGTGCTTCAATCATCCTGACACCATAACAACCATGGTGCCGGGATGATTGAAGCGCCGACACCAACCATTTCCCCGATAAATTTCCCACAAAAAAAACATATTTTTTGGCAGTGCCCCTCCCGAGAAAAGACTCTGGATCCGCCCCTGACGTAATTAAACAAATTTAAACGAAACTCGTTACTTTTTCATTCAGAGATCCGGATACATCCGAATCTCTGATTAACCAAAAATGAATCCGAATTTGCATTCAGACCGAAACGAATTGCACATGTCCATTGGCGTTGCTAGGGGGGAGCGGTGGGTGTGAGACGCACCGGGTGACACCTGCCAGAGGGGCCAGGACTAGGCGGGGGGCGGGAGGGCTCCAGTCTCGGGCGCATTGTGTTAGCATGGAGGGTGGCGCCAGTAGGTTGCTATAGTGTCGGCGATCACTAGCACGGAGCATTTTCCCACATCTGCTGCGGGGTGTCCCCGGGTCTCTTTGGCAGCTGGTATCTGTCCCAGCCGGCTGCATGTTTATACCAGTATCAGAACGCCGGGGGAAGTTTCCCGCAGGTTCCCCTGTGCTCTGACGTGTCTTCTGACAGGACAGGAGGAGGAGCCTGGGAAGGAGTTCTCCCAGCGATGAGATCCCGGTAACTGCTAAGTCTGTGCTGTGGGCAGGAATCTGAGGATTTTTACAAAAAGAGGGAGGGGGATTTATGCTGGGAGAGATTAAGATTATTATTTTTTTTGCTGGGAAAATCTGGAGGTGAGTACCTTTTTGTATTGGGGTGGGGGTTGTGCTTGTAGGGGGGATTTGGCGGGGGGAGGGGTTAAATAAAAGAGTTTGTGCTGACTGTGGTTTGTTGGGGGGGGGGGGAATAAGAGAATTTGTGTAAGAAGAGGGGTTTAATACGGGAAGGAAGGGGGTATATGGGGGTGTGGATTTGTGTTTAGAGGGGGTATTTGGGGGGTGGTTAAGATCATTTGTGTAAGAAGGAGGGGTTTGGAGAGATTTATGCTGAGAGGGGGGGAGATCTGTGCAGGGAGTAGGGAGAAAAGGGGATTATTTGTACTGAGGGGGGGAAGGGGATAAGAGAATTTGTATAAGAAGGAGGGGTTTGGGGGGATTTATACTGGGAGGAGGGATATGGGGGGCATTTTGTGCTGAGAAGGGGGATTTGTGCTGAAAGGGGGTATATGAGGATGATGATTTGTGCTGAAAGGGGGGAAATGTAGTTGAAGCATTGTGCTCAGAGGGGATATGTAAGAGAACTACTAGAACGCCCCTGGTACACACTCGTGCGCATGCGCGCGTCAAGAACAACGCCAGGCTTCCCGGAACACTGGCACGCGTGCACGCGCTCACGGGCCGCAGCAGCTCTTCCAGAGCGCTAGTGCGGACGGCGTGCACGCACAGGAGCGCGTCCCTAATCTCACTTGGCGCCAGTCTGCCTATTTAAAGGGGGCTCTGACTCTCAAACTGTGCTGACTGGTCTTCAGCTGTGTCCTGATTTCCTGATTCCTGTTCTGTTCTGCTTGATACCCGTTGCTGACTTTGGCCTTCCCTGACTCTGCCTCTGGACTCTGATACTTCTCTGATTACTGGCTCCTGATCCCGGCTATCAATTTGACCCTGCTCCTGCTGATGACTTGGTACCTTGCTGCCCGCCTGTTACCGAACCCGGCTATTCCTCTGACCTCTGACTTCCGGAAGTTCCAGCAAGCTGCTAATCCAGAACCTGCAAGTTGGTTGGAGTTCCCCTTAACATCGGCTGATCCTCCGAGCATTACCCGTGCTCTGTGCCTGTTGACCTGCCTGTGTCTCCAAGCCTACATCTTCATCTGCAAGTTCTTCCAGCAACACCTACAGGCACTCGTGTTCCTCCTCACCCACCCTAGCCACCATCTGTTCCACTCTCAGTGGGGCTTGGGCTGGAGATACAAGAGAGGCCGACCTCATCATATCAGACTCCTACCAGGTACGTGACAGTGTATTTGTACTGGAAGGGGGGCATATGAGTTTTTTTTGCTGAGAGGGGGAATATTGTGGGGGAATTGTGCTGGGGGGGGGTTGGGGAAGTAGAAGGAGGAATTGTGCTGGGAGGGGGTATATGGGGGTGAGGGTCACTCCCCACATAGCTCTTTAACTATGTTACCCAGGAGGGGTAACACCATGTTTTACCGCACCAGGTGACACCAACCCTAGTGACGCCACTGCACGTCTAACAGAAATGAATGGCTCTTCTAATCAATAATGAGCTGAATTCTTATGTTTATGTCTGAGAAGGTCCTTCGTGACAAATTTCTAGAATTGAAGCTTCAAAGTCTAAGAGTTAACTGAATGGTTAGATCCTTGCTACACCGGCCGTAAGGCCCGGTTCACACAGGGGCGGCACGACTTTGGGGGCGACTCGGCGGCGCAATCTCAAGACGACTTGAGACGCCCGGCTGAGGCGATTTGCATAATGACTTCTGTATAGAAGTCAATGCAAGTCGCCCTGAGTCGCCCCCAAAAGAAGTACAGGAACCTTTTTCTAAGTCGGAGCGACCTGAGTCGCTCCTATTAGAACAGTTCCATAGTACAGAGTGGGACGCGACTCGTCGGGCCTCAAGGATCTCCATATGTGTTTCTCTACTTTCTAATCGTTACTTTTACTTTGTAGATTTTCTCTTCTAAACAAACTTTCAAAATGTCACAATGTCTCCTTACCATATGTAACACTGCTGGGGGTGCTTACAACGATCAGCTTTTATTTATTTGATTTCAAGTGTATATCTTTTAAGTGTATATCCATTTTTGCAGTCAAATTTGAGAAAACCCCCCACTGGATGTTTATTATGTCTTCCCATTCACACAACACACCTAGAATAATGTAAAATATCTATTTCTTATCATTCTATATGGGCAGAGAAGGCCTCGGGTAGGCTGCAAGCTACTCTGAACAATGTGAATTAGGAGGAAACCAATCTGCCCCACCATCTGCCCCCACGGACAAAGAGGGACACAATGCGATACCACCTTCTAGATCTTTAAAGGGGTTGTAAAGGTAAAAGTTTTTTCATCTTAAAGCATTCTATGCATTAAGGTGAAAAAACATCCGTGGATTAGCACCCCCCCCCCCCCGAGCCCCAGTTTACTTACCTGACCCCTCGAAAGTCCTGCGCCGTGAACGTGTTTGCTTCTCGGCCAGGCTTCTCGGCTCATTCATTGGTTGATTGAAAGCAGCGCAGCCATTGGCTCGCGCTGCTGTCAATCGCATCCAATGACGCTGCGCCGGGGGGGTGGGGCCGAGTGATACAGTGAGCGGCTATGGCCGCCGGCTGTATCACGGGAGCGCGCCCACAAGAATTCCTCACCTCGCTCATATGATGGTGAGGAGTTCTTGCGGGGGGAGGAGCCGAGACAGCCACAGAGGGACCCCAGAAGACCAGGTTTGGGGCCACTCTGTGCAAAACGAGCTGCACAGTGGAGGCAAGTATAACATGTTTATTATTTTTATTTTTTTTACCTTTTACATACCCTTTAAAGTGGTTGTAAACCCACTTTTTCAACTTGCACCTACAGGTAAGCCTAGATTAAGGCTTACCTGTAGGTGCAAGAAATATCTCCTAAACCTACGCGGTTTAGGAGATATTTACTAAAATGACAAGCGCCGCTGTCTACGGCGCATGCGCGCCGTAGACAACGGCGCATTCATGGGGTTAATCCCATTCACAAACTCGGCTACTTCCCAGCAATCGCTGGGCAAAGCCGAGTGGGACGCCTCCCGCGCGCATGCGCAGAGTGACGTCTCCGCCGCTCCGGCCAATCACAGCGCCGGAGCGGCGCTGTGATTGGCTGGTGCGGCGATACCCGGAAGTAACATTCCGGCTATCGCTGCAGTGATGTCTGCGGCTGAACAGAGGGACGAGGACGGCTTTGGGGGCCCCAATCTAAGGTAAGTGGAACATAATGAGCTATTATGCTAGTCATACTAGCTCATTATGACTTTCTTTTACAGGTTGTAAAAAAAAAAAAAAAAGTGGGTTTACAACCACTTTAAGGGCAGGCAGTCCATTGAAATCTACAATTCTATAAGCGTTTTTCAAAAAGTTTCCGCACTTTTTAAAACAAAGTTATATACTGTATATAAAAGTGCGGAAACGTTTTGAAGACCCCTCGTACAATCTTATGCCCCATACACACGATCCTTTTTCATGCCGTTAAAAATGCCATTTTTAAAAATGGCCATTAAAACCGATCGTGTGTGGGCTCCAGAGCATTTTTAACGACGTGAAAAACGGCCATTAAAAATTTCCAACATGCTCTATTTTTTCACGTCATTTTTCATGTCGTTTTTTTTTTAACGACGTGAAAAACGATAGTGTGTATGCTTTTACGAGGTGAAAAAAAACGGCCATGCTCAGAATCAAGTATGAGACGGGAGCGCACGTTCTGGTAAAACTAGCGTTCGTAATGGAGATAGCACATTCGTCATGCTGTAACGGACTGAAAAGCAGGAGGCTGAAAAGCGCGAATCGTCGCTCAACAAACTTTACTAACATGAAGGGTGGCGCCATCCAAACGGAACTTCCCCTTTATAGTGCCGTCGTACGTGTTGTACGTCACTGCGCTTTGCTTGAACGTTTTTTAAAATGATCGTGTGTACGCAAGACAGGCTTGAGAGGAAACATGAAAAAAACGACGAGAAAAACGTCGGTTTAAAAAATGGCATGAAAAACGATCGTGTGTATGCCGCATAAGACTACCCCGTTCACAGGGTAGAGACCTTCTGCACATCTGCATGCACGCCAGGTACAAGGGAGGTGGCGCTGAGGAGTAGGGGGAGGGCCAGGACTCAAGTTCCTGAACAGGTGTCCCCATTGGAAGATTTCCCCATTGTGACAACCTTAACATTTGTGATTTCCTACCACCTTCTTCCCCAGTGGAGACACAGATAGTAACATAAACCTGACAGGGGGTTCCTGTCCTTCTCTACTCTATGCAAAATAAAAAATAAGTTTTGATTTTAGATACACTTTAAGCTTATACTATTTCAATGTTTCAGTGTGCACCCTCCAGGCTCCTCCCTATACACCTCAAATACAGTATTACTGAATGGATAGTCCTGGCTGGAACTTACTTTTCCAGGTCCAGTGATTGAATCCGAATCCTGGGGGTCCTGGAGAACCGGGTGCCGCCTGAGATGCGGCCAAGAGGCAGAAGATCATGAGATAGGCAGCCCAGGTGGCCATTGTGTTTTGTCCGGTGCTGCGTGCCGCGTCCGAGTCCTGATAAGTGGTGCAGAATATAAGCCAGCAGATACGGATCTGGGTTCAGTTACCAGAAAGGGGCGTTGAGGTGATTTAGTAAATATTGGCTCATATCCACTGTGCAATGATTAATTAACCCCTGAGGAAGCCGTGTAATGAGATCTGTGTGTGTGATATAGAGCCGAATACAAGTCTCGTCCCCCTCCGCCTTCATCAGAAATTACTCACCACCCTCAGGGTGTCATAAGACAATCGCAGAAACTCATTGTGTGACCCGGGGTCAGTACAGGGAGGAGTATGAGTATGTAGAATGAGCTGGAAACTCAGCGATGAGCACATGTTCTCTAAATACATTCATGTCTATTATTCTTTTTTCTTCATCCCTCTTCTTCTTCCTTTATTCTTCTTCTTCATCCTTTTTTTTTTTACTTCTTCTTCCTTCATGTTTCTTCTTTCTCCTTTCTTCATATTTCTTCTTTCTATTCTTTATTCTCCTTCTTCTTTCTTCTTCTTCCTCCTTCTTCCTTCATATTTTCTCTTTCTTCTTCTTTTTTTTGTTCTTTTTCTTCAACCTTTTTTCTTTTCTTCTTTATTTTTCTTTCTTCTTTCCTTTTTCTTCCTTTTTTTATCTTTTCTTCTATTTTCTTCTTCTTAATTTTTCCTTTTTCTTTCTTTCCTTTTTCTTCCTTCCTTTTTCTTCCTTCCTATTTCTTCTTTCTATTCTTTCTTCTTCCTCCTTTTTTGCTTCTTCTTTCCTCTTTTTTTTTTCTTCTTTCTTCTTCTCTTCCATCTTCCTTCCTCTTCCTTTCTCTTTCTTCTTCTTTCTCCTTATTTTCTTCTTCTTCCTTCTTTCATGTTTCTTTTTTCTTTTTTCATCTTTCGCTTTTTTTCTTCTTCCTGCTTCTTACTTGTCTTTCTTCTTCTTTAATTTTTTACTTCTTCCTTTTTTCTTTCTTTCTTTCCTTTTTCTTCCTTTATATTTCTTCTATTTCTTCTTTCTTTTTCTTCTTCCTTCTTTCTTTCTTCTTCTTCCTTATTCCATCTTCCTTACTCTTTTTTCTTCTTTCTCCTTTTTGTTTTGTCTTTCTTCTTTTTCTTCAACCTTTTTTCTTTTCTTCTTTCTTTTTCTTTCCTTTTTTCTTCTTTTTTTTTCTTCTTTCTTCTTCTATTTTCTTCTTCTTCCTTCTTCTTTCATGTTTCTTTTTTTCTTCTTTTTTTTTTCTTCTTTTTCTTCATCCTTTTTTCTTTTTCTTCCTGCTTCTTTCTCGTTTTTCTTCTTCTTTCATTTTTCCTTCTTCCTTTTTCTTTCTTCTTTCATTTTTCTTCCTTCATATTTCTTCTTTCTATTCTTTCCTCTTCTTTCTTCTTTTTTCCTTCTTTCTTCTTCCATCTTTCTTCCTCTTCCTTTCCCTTTCTTCTTCTTTCTCCTTCTTGTTTTGTCTGTCTTTATTTTTTTCTTCATTCTTTTTTTTTTCTTCTTTCTTGTCTTTCTTCTTTCATTTTTCCTTCTTCCTTTTTTCTTCTTCTTCCTTCTTCTTTCATGTTTCTTTCTTCTTCTTTTTTTATATTATTTTGCTTCATCCTTTTTTTTTTCTTCTTCCTGCTTCTTTCTTGTCTTTCTTATTCTTTCATTTTTCCTTCTTCTTTCTTCTTTCTTTCTTCTTCCTTCATATTTCTTCTTTCTTCTTCTTCTTTCTTCTTTTTTGCTTCTTCTTATTTTTTTCTTCTTTCTTCTTCCATCTTCCTTTCTCTTTCTTCTTCTTTCTCCTTCTTGTTTTGTCTTTCTTTATTCTTTTTCTTCATCCTTCTTTTTTCTTTTTTCTTCTTTCTGCTTCTTTCTTGTCTTCTTCTTTCATTTTTCCTTCTTCCTTTTCCTTTCTTCTTTCCTTTTTCTTCCTTCATATTTCTTCTTTCTATTCTTTCTTCTTCCTTCTGTTTTGCTTCTTTCTTTTTTTCTTCTTATTTCTTCTTCCATCTTCCTTCCTCTTTCTTTCTCTTTCTTCTTTCTCCTTCTTGTTTTGTCTTTCTTTATTTTTTTTCTTCATCCTCTATCTTTTTTCTTCTTTCTGCTTCTTTCTTTTCTTTCTTCCTCTTCCATTTTTCCTTTTTCTTTCTTTCTTCTTTTCTT
The DNA here is from genome assembly GCA_029206835.1 of Rana muscosa. NCBI lineage: Eukaryota > Metazoa > Chordata > Amphibia > Anura > Ranidae > Rana > Rana muscosa. The sequence goes on from JARGYO010005626.1 coordinate 213,020,307, forward strand.
TATATTTCTTCTTTCTATTCTTTATTCTTCTTCCTTCTTCTTTCATCTTCTTTCTCCTTCATGTTTTGTCTTTCTTTATTCTTTTTCTTTAGCCTTTATTTCTTCTTCTTTCCTTATTTTTCCTTCTTCTTCCTTCATACTTCCTCTTTTTTTCTTTTTCTCTCTTAATTTTCCTCATCCTTTTTTTCTTTACTTCTTTCTTTTTCTTTCTTCTTTCCTTTTTCTTCCTTTTTTTTTCCTTCTTTCTATTTCCTTCTATTTTCTTTTTCTTCCTTCTTTCATGTTACTTTTTTCTTCTTTTGCTTCATCCTTTTCATGTTTCTTTTTTTTTCTTCTTTTTTTCTTCTTTTGCTTCATCCTTTTTTTTTTCTTCCTGCTTCTTACTTGTCTTTCTTCTTCTTTCATTTTTCCTTCTTCCTTTTTTTTTTCTTTTCTTTTTCTTCCTTCATATTTCTTCTTTCTATTCTTGTTCCTTCTTCCTCCTTTTTTGCTTCTTCTTTCTTCTTTTTTTCTTCTTTCTTCTTCCATCTTCCTTTCTCTTTCTTCTTCTTTCTCATTCTTGTTTTTGTCTTTCTTCTTTTTTCTTCATCCTTATTTTCTTCTTCCTTCTTTCATGTTTCTTTTTTCTTCTTCTTTTTTCTTCTTCTTCTTCTTCCTGCTTCTTACTTGTCTGTCTTCTTTCATTTTTCCTTCTTCTTGTTTTTTTCTTTCTTCTTTCCTTTTTTTCTTCCTTCATATTTCTTCTTTCTATTCTTTCTTCTTCTTCCTTCTTTTTTGCTTCTTCTTTCTTCTTTTTTCTTCTTCCTTTTCCCATCTTCCTTACTCTTTCTTTCTCTTTCTTTCTTTCTCTTTCTTTTTTTTCCTCTTTCTTTCTCTTTCTTTCTTTCTCTTTCTTCTCTCTTTCTTTCTCTTTCTCTCTTCTTCTTTCTTCTTCTTTCTCTTTCTTTCTCTTTCTCTCTCTTTCTCTCTCTTTCTCTCTCTTTCTCTTTCTTTCTCTTTCTTCTTCTTTCTCTTTCTCTTTCTTTCTCTCTCTTTCTTTCTTCTTCTTTCTCTTTCTCTTTCTTCTTCTTCTTTCTCTTTCTTCTTTTTTCTCTTTCTCTTTCTTCTTCTTTCTCTTTCTCCTTCTTCTTTCTCTTTCACTTTCTTTCTCTTTATTCTTCTTTCTCTTTCTTTCTTTCTCTTTCTCTTTCTTCTTCTTTCTCTTTCTCTTTCTTCTTCTTCTTCTTTCTCTTTATCTTTATCTTTCTTCTTCTTTCTCTTTCACTTTCTTTCTCTTTCTTCTTCTTTCTCTTTCTTCTTCTTTCTCTTTCTTCTTCTTCTTTCTCTTTATCTTTCTCTTTCTTCTTGTTTCTCTTTCTCTTTCTTCTTCTTCTTTCTCTTTCTTCTTCTTCTTTCTCTTTCTCTTTCTTCTTCTTTCTCTTTCTTTCTCTTTATTCTTCTTTATTTCTCTTTCTTTCTCTTTTTCTCTTTCTCTTTCTCTCTCTTTCTTTCTCTTTCTTTCTCTTTTTCTTTCTCTTTCTTTCTCTTTCTTTCTCTTTATTCTTCTTTCTCTCTCTTTCTTTCTCTTTATTCTTCTTTCTCTCTCTTTCTTTCTCTTTCTCTTTCTTCTTCTTTCTCTTTCTTCTTCTTTCTCTTTCTTCTTCTTTCTCTTTCTTCTTCTTTCTCTTTCTTTCGTTCTCTTTCTTCTTCTTTCTCTTTCTTCTTCTTTCTCTTTCTCTTTCTTCTTCTTTCTCTTTCTTCTTCTTCTTTCTCTTTCTTCTTCTTCTTTCTCTTTCCTCTTTCTTCTTCTTCTTTCTCTTTCTTTCTCTTTATTCTTCTTTCTCTTTCTCTTTCTTCTTCTTTCTCTTTCTTTCTCTTTATTCTTCTTTCTCTTTCTCTTTCTCTTCTTCTTCTTCTTTCTCTTTCTTCTTCTTTCTCTTTCTCTTTCTTTCTCTTTATTCTTCTTTCTCTCTCTTTCTCTTTCTTCTTTTTTCTCTTTCTCTTTCTCTTTCTTCTTCTTTCTCTTTCTCTTTCTTCTTCTTCTTCTTTCTCTTTCTTCTTCTTTCTCTTTCTCCCCTCTTTCTCTTTCTTCTTCTTTCTCTTTCTTCTTCTTTCTCCTTCTTCTTTCTCTTTCTTCTTCTTTCTCTTCTCTTCTTCTTTCTCTTTCTCCTTCTTTCTCTTTCTTCTTCTTTCTCTTTCTTCTCTTTATTCTCTTTCTTTCTCTTTCTTTCTTTCTCTTTCTTCTTTCTCTTTCTTCTTTCTCTTTCTCTTTCTTCTTTCTCTTTATTCTCTTTCTTTCTCTTTTCTTCTTTCTCTTTCTTCTTTCTCTTTCTTCTTTCTCTTTCTTCTTCTTGTTTTGTCTTTCTCTTTCTTCTTTTTCTTCTTCTTGTTTTGTCTTTCTTTCTTCTTTTTCTTCTTCTTGTTTTGTCTTTCTTACATGTCTTTCTTCTTCTTCTTTCCTTACATAGTTACATAGTTTGTGAGGTTAAAAAAAGACACCAGTCAATCCAGTTCAACCTGTGATGTGTGTGTATTTATGTCAATACATCATATATCCCTGTATGTTGTGGTCGTTAAGGTGCCCATCTAAAGCTCATCACTATCGCCGCTCCCTGCTGATACCACCGCTTGTGGAAGAGAATCCCACATCCTTACTGCTCTGACAGTAAAGAACCCTCTACGCAGTTTAAGGTTAAACTGCTTTTCTTCCACCTTAAGTGAAGGGCCGAGTGTCTTTTTAAATTCCCTTTCACGGAAACATTTTTTTCCCCTTTGCTAGGGTCACCAGTACAGTATTTGTACATCGCTATCATATCCCCTCTCAAGCGTCTCCTCTCCAGAAAGAATAAGTTCAGTACTTGCAGCCTTTCCCCATAGCTGAGGTCCTCCATTCCTTTAATTAGCTTTGTTTCCCTTCTCTGAACTCGTTCCAGCTCCAGTACATCCTTCCTGAGGACTGGTGCCCAGAACTGGACAGCATACTCCAGGTGCGGCCGGACCAGAGTCTTGTAGGGTGGGAGAATTATTGTTTTATCTCTGGAGTGAATACTATTTTTAATGCATGGCAATATTCTGTTTGCTTTGCTTGCAGCAGCCTGGCATTGCATGCCATTGCTGAGCCTATCATCTACTAGGACCCCCAGGTCCTTTTCCATCCTAGATTCCCCCAGAGGTTCTCCCCCAGCTGGTAACTTGAGTTCGCATTTTTGGCCCCCAAATGCATTACCTTACATTTTTCAAAATTAAAGCGGAGTTCCACCCATTTAAAAGTCAGCAGCTACAAATAGTGTAGCTGCTGACTTTTAATTATCAGACACTCAACTGTCCCAGGGTCCAGTGATGCGGCCGCACAAAAGCCCCGCTCCTCTCCGCGGCGCCGGCATTCTAACTGTGGGTGCCTGGCTGCGACTTCACAGTTGGGCGCGCACTGCGCGCTGTGAATTGCCGGGCAATTGTCAGGGAAACAGACAGTTTCAAGCCGCTCAGCTGCGCCAGTTCCTCCCGCGCATGCGTGGTGGGACGGCGTTCCCGCGCATGCGCGCTCGCGGCCCCATTGAATGGCGCCCGCGCACTAGCGCACGTGTCACATGACACTCTGGCTGCCTATAAAAGCAGAACAAGTCCCTAAGCAAATTGCTGTTTTGTTTTCAGCTTCCTGTGATTCAAGTTCCTGTTTCCTGCCTGCCTGATCTTCTGCTGTGACCCGGATTGCCTTTTGACTACTCTGATCTCTCCTGACCCTTTTATAGGTAAAGTTGATCCGGGAATATCCGATTGCCTCTCAGGGGATCAGGAAGGAAGTTTTTCCCCTGCTGTAGCAAATTGGATCATGTTCTGCTGGGGTTTTTCGCCTTCCTCTGGATCAACTGTGGGTATAGAATTGGGTATATGGGATTGTATGATATTATTTATTTTATTTTTTTATGGTTAAACTGGATGGACTTGTGTTTTTTTTCAACCTGACTAACTATGTAACTGTAGCGCCCATCCCAAATGGTTGGGACGCTATGTTTGAATTTGGGGGATAGTCTGAGCCAATAGTTGGGCTCAGACCTGCTGATTGCTCTGAATTCTTGCTTCTGCTCTGGTTGTGATACTGCCTGGCAGTTATTTTCCCTGTTCGCCTGTGGGTGGCACTGCCACCGCTGGCCCATGTTGCAATACAGGTGTATCACGGCGTGTTGGGTGCCCCTTCTCGGCAGCCGTGCATTGGGCGTGGTTAACCCGCTGTGCATGCTGGGGAGGGATGCATAAGGGGCAGACGCCATTGAGAGGGGATCGTTCTTCCTTGTGCGCCTCGTGCCCGTCATGGCACGGGGTGCGTGTGTGTGTTCTAGCCCCGGGCACCTTCAGCCCCAGGCTACATCGCTGCTCGCTAGGCCCAGCTCTGCTGGTTTGGACCTACATTTCTGAGGGTATCCCAGGCTGTCCGTCCGTGGGAAGGAGGCTCTTGGGGAGGGGAGCCGGGGGAGGACCTGCCCCGGAGGAGACTGGCGGGACGCCGGTGTCTCGGGAGAAGAATGGTGACCCATTCAGGGAGGGATCCACTATGCTAGAGGCCCTGCAGTGCGCCGGTCCAGCTTAAAGGCTCTATTATTGCTCGGCTGGAGGTTCAGGACTTTTAAAATCCTGTGGCAGAGGATTCCTGGATGCATCCTAAAGTTCACCAGGTCTGTGGCAGAGACCCAAGTTTACCAGGTCTGTGGCAGAGACCTTCGTTCACCTATAGCAGGTTGTGGCAGAATCTGTCTAAAGTCTGTGCATCATCCCGGCTGCTAGGACCGTGAGAGGGGACTATCCGGGCGAGCAATACCCACTCAGGCTTGAGTGGCGAATATACTGACTGTGTGCATCTCTTGTACCGCGTGCCGGAACCTTCCCCTACTTCTCTTGTTTCCCACTTTCTCTCAAGTTCTACAGCAAAAAGAAAATAAAGCCTTTCTGTTGAGGTTTTACATCTGTGTGGACATTGACTTTTCTGAAAACTCTTTACCCCGACAATGGAAGCCATGGAGGTAGTTTGCATGACCCAAAACTAATCAGCGGCCCTTTCGGGGGTATTGCTACTGTAGCACACGGACCTT